>BSBM01000074.1:9310000-9812500 GCA_027924585.1 Larix kaempferi | reverse complement strand
TTCAAAATAATTACATTGCAATGATCAATAGTTACAAATTGTAGTTGATCAATCTATATAATTGTGGGCAAGTTTTCACATTATATAATTGTGGGAAAGTTTTCTTTATGCAATTTATGTCCATTTTACTTTTACATTACAAGAAAAATGTTATTTTAACTTTATGGTATAAAATAAACAAATAAATATTTAAAATACAAGTTGCAAATCACCACAAAGAATAAATGATTACAACACTTCTACCCTAGAATTTCAAGGACAATATCATGCATCTCATGTTGTATATATGCGAAAAAATTAAGATTGGTTTTCTACCCAGAATAACATACCTATTATACTCTAAATGTGGGGAAGAAAACATCGATTTAGAGATGAATACGATATTTAATTAAAAACATTGTAGTGAAAATAATATAATAAAATATTAGCTTAGGGATTCAATTCTTCATGGTAAAAGTTCCTATTGGTTAGAGCTTCTTTGTTCTATTTTGGTATTTTTTTATTTAAATAACAATTTTAATTTTAAAAAATTGTAACTTTGGCAATTACAAATTCAACAATCAAAAGAGTGAGCATAAATTGCAATTTTGACAACTACTAAGTCACAATTTCAAGTTTCAACAAGCACGTGGTTGATAATAAATTCACATTTTTTGTAAGAAATTTAGATAAATACATATTGAAATTTAAAGAATTTTTTTAATTCAAATTGCAATTTCGACTTAAATTCCAATTTTGACATTCCAACAATTACATGACAATTAAAAATTTGACAATTCCAACAAATATATGATTGAGGAGAAATTCATAATTTTTAATGCAAAATAACATTTTCAATAGTTGATGATTTTGCAATTTCAACAATAAACAATTATGGAAATTCTAATTTTTATCATAAGTTGCAATTTAAGGATTTTTTTATCAATAATATTTCACATATCAATGTAAGGTTGCAAACATTGCAAATAATTATTTCCAATTTGTCCTAACAAAATATATGATTCTAATCATTAATCTTATCATGGTGATATGTCATGTTATGTAAATAAAAGTACACGTGATAGATGAAATTTTTGAAAGTAAACATTATAATTAAATAGCTCTTTGAACATTCATTTGTATTCAAATATTCATTACTATGAAAATACTACAACCACCATAACTATGAAAATATTGCCGACCACCATAACTATGAAAATATTCATTCATTTATTTTTAAATTGAATAAATTCTAACTAATACATAACTATATCACATGTTCATTTCAAAATATTCATTCATTTGTTTTGAAATTAAATTTTCTAACAAAACAAGAATTGAAATTACATTTAACTTGAAATTGATAGTAACTTTAAAAATTCCAATTAGTTAAATATGTACAATTTAACTTGAAAATAGTGTCCAAGTGTACATTTAATTTGAAAATTATTCTAGTAACATTGAAAATTGTTAGTAAAGTTTAGAAATTTGAAAATAGTTAATATGTACATACATTTTAACTTGAAAATAGAATCTAAGTGTACATTTCATTTGAAAATTGTTGGAAAATAAAATTGAAAATTGTTAGCAACTTTGAAATAATTTGAAAATTGTTAAAGCAATTTTGAAACATAATTTGAAAATTGTTAGTAACTTTGAAATAATTTGAAAATAGTTAAAAATATGTACATCTATTAACATGAAAATATAATCTAAATTTACATGTTTCATTTGAAAATTGTTCCAATTTAACATTTGTTAGCCACTTGAAAATTGTTCATTTAACATAAAAATTGTTGAAAAAATTGAAATTTAAATAACAAATGGATGAAATAAATAAGAATATCATTACAAATAAATATGAAACAAATTAAATTATGAAATTTAGTTAAATTTATTGAAAAATTGTTACTAATTTCGTAAATTATGTAGCATGATATTTAAATTATGATAGCATGTAATTCAATAATTTACCTTGGTTGTCCTCCATTGGAATTTGTTGCACCAAATGTGCATCTTCTTCTTCTCTCAACCTTGCTCTTTGTTGTCTCATTCATTCTCTATTCTTCTCACGATCTTCATTGTCATTTTGTTGTCTAACATGTTTTATTTGTCTTTTTTCTTTTATTCCCCATCAATCTACAATGAAAACAAACAAAACAAATTTCAAATTGTTATAACAAACAACAATATGTTAGTATGAAATCTTGAAATATGCCTACAAAGAAATCTTACATGTCTAATAAACTCTAATTCGACAACAAGAAATGCCAAAGCTCTAATTCAACAAGATCAAAATGACAAAGCTCTAATGGAAAAAAAACTAGCAATGAGTAAAATTATTGTTTTTGATTAATTATTTGTTGCTTATATACAGGTTGGTTGATATTTTTATGAGGGAAGGGTAGTTGGAAACATTAATTGTTTCCAACTCCTTTCCCAGGTTCGCCTAGGTTCATTTTTATATTTTTTTTACTCAGAAAACTCTCGATCCAGCTTATTTTAAATACCCTCGATCGAGCAAATACCTCGATCGAGGGCTTGAACATACCTCGATCGAGGTCTTGTTAAACCCTCGATCGAGGTATTTTAAATACCTCGATCAAGCAAATAGCTTGATCGAGGGCTTAAAAAATAGGGCGAGAGCCCTTTTCATTGCAGAATGAAAGTTTTGTCTACCTTCCATAGAGTTAAACCATGTCATTAAATGCTCATTAATG
This sequence comes from Larix kaempferi, assembly GCA_027924585.1. Lineage (NCBI taxonomy): Eukaryota > Viridiplantae > Streptophyta > Pinopsida > Pinales > Pinaceae > Larix > Larix kaempferi. Next base: position 9,809,801 of record BSBM01000074.1, on the reverse strand, counting down.
AGAAGACTTGATACCATTGGATTCGTCAACGAATCTTCTATCCAGATACATAAAAGTTATAAATTTTTATCTTCATATGTCTTTTGTTTTTAAATTTCTACTAAAACTTGTCCTAAAAAACCCTGCCGACAACTTCGATTAAGCTCACAGATAAATCCACAACATTCAAAATATACATCCCCAAAATTTGTAAAAATACAGAAGCCCTAGATAAACGCGTCCTTGTTAAAAGGGTATTTTTAGTTTTGCAAATTATGTAAAAAATCAAAAGATTTCGTGCACACACACACATGTGTGCAAAATGTGACTTAAATATTCATTGGTAAGTTTCAAAAAATAATAATAAATATATTTTTTCGAGAAAAATTAAAAGAAAAATATGTAAACCCCAGTGCAGTCTGTCTAGATCATGTTCACATATTTCATTTTTTAAAATTATTACTTTAACATTAAATTATTGTGCACACACATAAACTACTTGTTAATTTCTCTTCAAATTTTTAAGTACACACGTTTCATTACATGAAAATTCGACACGATATATGGCATTGGTATATTCCGAAAAAAATATCATTGAAAAACCAACATAATTCTCTACATTTAATTTTTCAACCGCATGTCAACATTCATGTGGCAAGTATGGGTTTTGAGGGATTCAATTTAATACAAGGGTAAAATTTATGTTTTTCACCGTCATATTTGGCCAAAAAGAGATACCCATCTTCATGGAATCACCTTAATCAAAATGTGTTTCCAAAAATTTCTGATTGGATCCCATACTCCATCTAATCAATACAAAGTGTACAGATTTTCAATGCAATATGGGTTTCCCATCACCACCACCCTTTTCAGAATCAATTTTTTTTCTTTTTATAACCAAAATCTGGGTGACGACTAAATTAATTATCCAAACCTTAAATAATTATCTCATTTTATTAACAACAACTTACCAAATATAAATAAAGATAAAATAAAATAAAAAGGATGAACTTAATTTGGATCATTCTTGGAAATTTTCCCACAATGTATTTCAATCCCTAATCTTGTCAGAGCAACCATCTTCTAATTGTTCGAATTAAACTTCAACCTTCAAAACTTTAGGCTCGATTCCCCCATCTATATTTTTCTTGATCAGGTTTGTGAAAGAATCTATCGATGTTGCTAATTTTGTAGGTTCACAAATGTAGTTGTTGAATAGGTCATGATCAACCTTTGTCAATTATTTAATTGATTGCTCACATTGTTCCCTTTCAAGTTCAATATCGGCTATCTTTGTCTCAATAGGCTTTACCACCTATAACTCATTGAGGGTTGGCATGTCGAACCTATCTATCTCATTATCCATGGAGCTCCAAAATTTGGTGCATATCTATTCCACCTTTCGAATAAATTCATTTGCTTGTGCTTATGTGGAATCTTGGAAAATTTTTTAGGGTCTTATTTTTTCTAAATCCTTCTTCTCAATTGTGGGAATATTCACAGGAATTCCTCATGTTGTTGTTTCCATTTATAAATTCCAGACCATAAATTGATCGATCAAAGGGAGAAAATGAGGTATAATAGGACTCAAAGCACCCTTTTCATACTTTTGAATCATTTTGGATTCATATAATTCATCTTCATCTATGAGCTTTCTCAAGCTGACATAGTATTGTTGCAATTCCACAAGATAAAAAATAAAATTCTTTTGAGACTCCATAAACTTTAAATTAACTTTTTTGGCCGCTTATTTTACTTGGTCCAAAGGCAACACATTTTCCTTTTGAAAAATATGGAGTTAAAAATCGGAATCCTCTCTAGCCATATTCAATTCCCTCATGAGATATTCATGATCTTATTTAAATAGAGCCATATCGTTCTCAAATGCTTCTTTCAACTACTCCTGTCCCATGAACGATTCATGATGAACTTCATCGAAACGAGAATTCATATCTTCATAGAAATTCTTATATTGCTTTGTTTGTTCCTTATGTCGTTGCACCTAATTGATAAGGTCTCTAGTTGAAGAGACAATGACATTTTTCCAATACTCCTGGATCAAGAAGGAAATGCAAGGCACAATTTCACATGGTTCCTTTCCTTCCATGTCAAACACTAATATTGTTGATATTTCCTTCTGTATTCTGTGTCATGGATGGTATTTTTTTAATACTCTTGCTACCTGAATAAAGAAATGATATCCTAAGGAGATGACTATGGTATCTACATCCATGGGTTGGAGGTAGCCTCTAGATCTCATAGCTAGTGGTGTGCCTAGATTGATGCGGGGCGTTAGCAAACAAACATGATTTTCCTTTTGTTGTTGTTCCATTTTTTGCAATATTTCTTCGTTTTCCTTGAGTCTTTCCTCCTCTTTTTGTTGTTTTTCTTGGAGAATTCGAATCCTTAATGCTTCATTGTCAACATCTTCTTTCCATTTATTCCTTTCTTCCATGTCTTGGTAGATCTCTTCTTCTTCTTTTATTTTTTCTTCTTCTTTTGTGGGTCTGCGACACTCTTTTTTTTCGTCCTTATGGTGTTCTTCCTTTGTGTATTTGCATATTTATTCATCTGCAACTTTTTGAACTAAAGCCATCTATCATGCCACTTTGACCTCTTCTTATTTTTTTTATTCTAGACTCTTTCATTCTTCTTCTTCTGTGGCCTTGCATCATTATTATTCCACGGACTTGGGGCATTCTTCCTCGACGTCTTTGTGGTGTTATTCCTCCATGAAATTTTTAAATTAAATCGTGTATCATGCCACTTTGGCATTAGCTTCTTTCTTTTTATCCTCTTCCACACATAGAGAATCCTGTTGATATTTTTGCTCGACTTCATTTTTCAATTCCTCTCCCTAGGATAAGATTTATGTTTGAAGTCGTTGCAGCTTTCCCTATTCTTCGAAGAAATTGTTTACCATTTCCTCTCTCTTTCTTCTACCTTCATCCTTCTTCTTCATTTATTGTTCTCCCTCAGCTATGAATGAATCTCTTCTCTCATTTCTAACAGTATCTGGAAGGGATAACTGCTATTGGTTTAGTTTCTTCCTCTTCTCCATTTCCAATATTTTTTTAAAACTTCAACAATGGAAGAGACCCCTTGAAACAAAGTTTCTTCAGGGTATCCCTCATGAATGTAGGTATGATGTAATGATAATGATTTGAAATGTACTTCATTCAGCCTATTAGGGTCATTCCTTTTCTAGTTTACAAGTCCAAGTTTCATCTCTTCCAATACATTAGATTCCTTATGGGCATGATAATAATTAGCTAAGGTGAAGGAGCCGATGAAAATGGGGAAAGTAGGTCGATATTTCTTACTGATGCAGGACAATTGGGCTCTAAATCATTTTTTGATGGTTTGGTAAGTCATGTGACAAATCGGTCAGGAACATAGATGGGTAACAAATGGGGGGATGTTGTCATGTCGAATACTCAGATGTAGGTAAATAACTCCAGGCTATACCAATGACCAATTTGTGACATGGGTTTCTATGGCTTTATCAGATAGCTTTGTTATAGGTTTTCTAAGAGTCAAACAGTACAATGGGGTGCAAAAATTGTTGCAAATATCATAGAAATAGGATCTATACCTGGACAACAACAACTTGTTGCAATAAATGTGAACAGGAAATGAATCTTCCTTCGAGTTCTAGTTCATGAATGGAAATGTATCTCTAGAACAAATAGCATCAAATAGAAAATAATTCATATAAAAAAACTGTTTTGTTTTCTAGGTGCATGTTTTTCATATTTAAGGGATGCCAAAAGTTTGGTGGACAAGATGTTTTCCCAATTGAAAAATTATTTGGCTTCTGTCACATGATGCAGCAGGGGTTCACAATCTAATAGGATGTGTGTAGAACGTACCTAGACATACAAGTGGCATATCATTTCCATTAGTATCATATATGACCTTTGGAAATACAGTATCGTATACTTCTTATTGGACTTCCCTGAGAAGGTATGCTCCTTGACCCACAAATCCTTGATGAGTTTGACTAGATTTGGGTGCTTATTGCAAAAATTTCCCATGAAAATGTGTTCCATTAACACCTTAGGGTCCTTTAGCTTAATTTTTTTATAGAATGAGTCATTCTTGAGCGATGCGATTATATCTCCTTATGCATCCATGATCACTCCATTTTTCTAATCAACGTGGTCGAGTAACCACCAGGATGCATCGTTGTATGGCTTCAAGTTTGGCCTTGCTGCAATGGTGTACACACAACTCATCTATATTTTCTCATACACATTCTCATCAACATCATCCAGGGGGAACCGTGGAGAATATCTGATAGATTTCTTCCCAGTCCGGATCACCTACAAAACCCATCATTTCACTGACCTGTCTGATCATGTCAATCCTTTTATCGAGGATGGTGGAGGGATTTCCTCTACATCCTTCTATGAAGGACCTCTGTGTGAAGTTTCCTTCCACATCTTGTAAAAAGATAGAAACAAATGAGGTGCTTCAGGAAATGAGTTATTGATAGTGAGCAAAAGGAAAGAACTAGCAATTAACTCAATACTTATATGAATTCAAAATTTAAGCACTAAAAGTAAATGAGCACTAATTATTCATGATGACTCTCATTTCAAGAACACTGGGACTAGGGATTGCATTGTTTCAAGAACATGGGAATTGTGATTCAATTTGTTACCACCTGAGAGATCATGTATATTAAATGTGTGATCACGGCATAATATTTGGAATGGATGCACATTAAATGTGAGGAAGGTACAGTTACTAATGGATGACATCTTTCTCTGCATACTTTTCTATGAGATCACAAAATCCATTGCACATATAATGAGTGGGGTAAGCACTAAAGCGCCTAGGAATATTTGCATGACATGTATGTTGCACGATGTTGGGGTTATAATGCGGTTATATAAAGGAAATTAATTATAATAACTTTGTGGCCAAAATGGTTCTTCATTTGTGACCCCGCAACCCACAGTCTACGGCGCGGTGCAAGTAACGCATTGTGACGTTATATGCAAAGGGCCTTTTACATTGCACAATTTTTTTCTAAGTGGAAAGGGGGACATTGTGAGTTTCCTATATTGAGGTAAACTCAGATGGGAGGTTTTTGTAGTCACAAAAACACACTTGTTCCATTCGAATGAGTAGAATGGGAACTACCTTAAATTTTTGCAAGGACAAGGAGCATGGGGCCTTTCTCAAACTCTTATAATTTGAGTTAGCAACTATCCCTTTATCTTTCTTTAGTAATTTTTGGGAGGAATATATGAGGAGCACTATCCCTTCCCCACACTTGTTTCATTCGAATGAGTAGCATGGGAAGTTGGGAGGAGGAGTAGCATGGAAGCTTACTCAAACTCTTTTAATTTGAGTGAGCAACTACCCCTTTCTCTCGCTCTAGTAATTTTGGGAGGAAGAGTCAAGGAGCTTGATCCGTTTCTAACACTTATTCCATTTGACTGAGTAGCATGAGAACTCCCTTACACTTTTGGGAGGAGGAGTTGAAACGTGAGCCCTTTCTCACCCTATTCTAATTACCCTATCCCTTTTACACTCTTCTAAAATTTGAGTAAGGAGGAGAAGGAGCACTATCCCTTTCACACCCTTTTATGGTTAGAGTGATAAGGGGGAGGTATATTGGCCTCGACCTCCAACGGGTGATTAATTTTAGGACATAGGAGGAGAAGGAATATGGGCCCTTTCACAAACTTTTGTAATTTGAGTGAGCAACTAGCCCTTTCTCTCTCTTTGGGAGGCAGAGTCAAGAATCACTAGCCCTTTCCCACACTTGTTCCATTTGAAATGAGTAGCATGGGAACTCCCTTAGATTACTGCGAGAAGGACCATGGGAACTTTCTCAAAATATTTTAATTTGAGTGAGCAAATTTTTCTTTCTCTCGCTTTAGTAAGTATTGGGAGGAAGGAATAAGGAGTGTTGGCACTTTCCTGCACTTTTTCCATTCAAATGAGTAGCATGGGAAATCCTTTATACTTTTGGGAGGAGGCGTGAAATGGGAACTCCTATAATTTGTGTGAGAAGTTATGGTATTTGAGTGAGGGCCTAGAAATTTCTCTCGCTTTAGTAATTTTTGGGAGGAAGAGTCAAGGATCATTAGCCCTTTCCCACAATTGTTCCATTCGAATTAGTAGCATGGGAAACCCCTTAGATTTTTGGGATGAGTGACTACATTGTCCCTTTCTCACCCTATTCTAATTAGATCGGCCATTTCTCACATTTTTGAAATTTGAGTAAGGAGGAGAATGAACACTAGCCCTTTCTCACCATTTTCTGGTTAACTTGTAACCAAAGTAGATTTAAAGGTTGAAGGAATTGGAAACATCTTTATTTTGGACCAGAGGTTTTCCCATTGGGAATTGGAGTCCTATTTTGCAAAGCAGAATTACTTACAATGATATGTAATTTTGTAGTGGTTTAAATATATTAACATTTATATATCCAAATAAGCAATTAATACAAAATTATAGCATATTTACATATGAAGAATTTTATAACACATAGCTGGGTATTTAACAAAATGAATCCAATGTTCATTGGTGCATGAAATGGGAATTATTAGGGATGAATCCAATTTCATAACATTCACACACTAAAATCTGTGCATTAGAGTAAACACTACATCCACACTAGATACGGAAAGTCTGAAAAATCTCATAATTATTTCATTATATAAAGTGTTTTTATAAAATTTACATAGTATAACGAATCAATTTCTTAAAATTCATACACCAAAATTTGTGTATCGGAGTAATAAAAACATCTACATTAGACAAAGTAAGGCCCAACTACACACTGATTGGAAGGCCCAACTAGTTAAGGAATATGTAGAAAATCAATTTGCTTGTGAATTGCTGGATAGAGTAAATCCAGATGATTCTTACCAAGTTATCAATGATGTTATTTATTACAAGAACATAATTTTTCTAACTCATGAATCCAAGTTGAAAGAGCATATTTTTATGGCTACCCACAATGCACCAGTAGTAGGCCATCCCGGATTTTTGAAAACTTACCAGAAGGTAAGAGAGAGGTTCCCTTGGAAGGGCCTCAAGGAGGATGTTCTAAGGCATGTGAGGGAGTGTGTTGCATGTCAACAGAATAAGGTTGAACACACTCATCCTGCTGATCTCCTCCAACCATTACTAATTCCTGAACATAAATGGGAAATCATATCAATGGACTTCATCACAGGTTTGACCAAATCCCATGGTAAATACAATATTTTTGTAGTAGTTGATAGGTTGACTAAATTTGCTCACTTTTTGCTGTCACGTCTACTATTTCTGCCAGTCAAGTTGTTGCACTATTTTTTAAGGAAGTATTTAGATTGCTTGGGATGCCCAAAATCATAATCAGTGACAGGGATAACAAGTTTACCAGTGCTTTTTGACAGTCTTTTTTTGAATTGGTAAAGACTAGTTTAAACCTTAGTATAAGCTATCACCCCCAGACATATGTGAAAACTGAGAGAGTTAACCAATGGTTGGAAGGTTATCTCAAGAACTATGTTACATGGAAGCAGAAGGCATGGGTCAACTTGTTGCATATGGGGGAATTATGCTATAACACCACATTCCACATGTCCATTGGAATGACCCCATTCAAAGCCTTGTATGGGTACGAGTCTTCCACTTTTTTAGATTTGGTTTTTGGGAATTGTAAAGCACAAAAGGAAAAGGATTGGCTACAAGAAAGCCAAGATATCCTTAAAGAACTTCAAGAAAATTTGCAGGTTGCATAAAATCAATAGAAAATCAATGCAGATAAGAATAAGACAGATCGGACTTTCCAAGAAGGAGATTTGGTTTCTCTGAGATTGCAACCACACAGGCAAACCAGTCTTAAGAAAAAGGGGGCTGAAAAATTATTTCCAAGATTTTATGGACCCTAAAAAATAATAAGAAAAGTGGGTGAAGTAGCCTATGAGTTGGATCTGTCAGCAGGGAGCAAAATACATAATGTCTTCCATGTGTCATTCTTGAAGAAAGTATTTGGCCAACAAGTTAAGGTTTCCAAAATATTGCTTCCTCTTGATGATGAAGGACACCTAGTCTTGGAACCAGAAGAAAGTTTGCAGGTAAGAGAGAGGAAGTTGAGGAGCATAATTATCATAGAAAATCTAGTACAGTGGAAGGGGTTTCCTAATGAAGATGACACCTAGGAAGACGAAAAGATTCTGCAGCATCTTGGTTTGAAACTTCTTGAGGACAAGTAGTCTTGGGAAGGAAGGACTGTCATGTCCCCTCCCTAGTGGCCTTGGTCACTACTTGCACCCTCCCATCCCTAGGGGGTATAAGTGATTAATTAAATGAAAATTTAATTAATGGGGATATTTTTGAGGCAATTATACCATAAGAGTTAATTAATTAATTAAATGTTGAAGTTGGAATTAATTCTAAGTTGTATTATTTTTATTGCTAATAAAATGTGGCAAGTGGTGATGATTAGGCTAGGAGGTCGAATTGGTCATGTGGACCACTCTTGCCTTAGTGGAAAATCTCAGGAAAATCAAGGAATCCAAAGGAGAAAAGAGGACAAGGAAAAGAAATTAGAAGCTGACAAAAGAAAACAGAAAAAATGGCAAAAGAAGAAAAGAGGAAAGTAAAGAAAGTTGAAAGATTAAGAAAAGAAGTCAAAAGAAAAATAGAAACACCAAGAAAATCTACCTAAGGCGCACTTGCCAAAATTCAGTGAAGGAGGTGAAGGAAAGAAAGTTTTGAAAGCAGAGAGTATTCCTCTCAAGAAATGCACCCTCCCTCATCCACACATGTGGCTTGGATTTCTCATCAAGCTAACTCTTCTATTTAGTCATGTTTCCAACTCCATTCAAGAACTTTTGTCATTTGTATTTTTGCATTCATAGCTCTGAGCCTCTCTTGGTTGAGTGATGTGCCTCTACAGTTTTTCTTGGGTGATGTGCCCCAAGGCCCCATGAGTTTCAGTGAATAATATGTAGGTCCAGAATATGTTATTGAATCCAATAACAATCATATCAATCCACAGTCAGCTTGAAGAGGAGATCATTTCTACAGGATATTTGCAACTAGTTTTGGAGAAGTTTCACCAGTTGAAGAAGATAGATCCAGTGAATGCACCCAGGGGTTGATGGAGAGTTAGTTTGGCCAATTTTTAAGATATCATAGATTCCCAATAGCAAAAACCAGCTTCAGGTATGATCCATCCTCCTCTTCTTAATCATTCTCTCATCATCAACTAGATTTGGAGAAGTTTCTCTGTGAGAAGAGAGCTAGTATTGGTGAAGGCTCCCCGGTGAAGATCAACAGTTCAGAGTGCAGCCATATCAGACATCTGAATTTCATATGGTATGATAATCCACTTCAGAACAGAGAAAAAGTAATTTCCTTCTTCTCATCTTCATTCTCCCACTATTGTAATGAAAATCTAGCCCGTGAGTCACTGTACTTTGGAAGGCAATATAATAATGAGAAAGAAAGTATTATGAACCTATATTTTGACTTATATTGGCTGAATGTTATATATCAGAACATTATTTAATATCAAAACAGAGTGTATCATTTATTGGAGCAGTTTGATGAATTTGAATGCAAGACTAGCTAGTTGGGTGCTTATTCTAGACTAGTTTCACCATATTTACTGCTAAATCTATTATGAGGATCCAATTTGCATTCTGCCAGTTGGAGGAGGTTTATAACTTAGCATAGTATCCATATCAGTCCCTTTAATAATAATTTGGATGCATTTAAATCTATTTGGGAAAGCAAGGAATTTAACTAGCTCAGCAGTCCATAGAGTGCTTTTGGCCTCCGAATCTCACCAAAACCTCCAAATTTCACCTAGACATTATTCTTATGCATTATATAAGTTTTTTTTACTGATATACCTATTCTATAAACTCTGATAACCTTGAGCCAGTCTTGTTGGCATATGTTAGAAGCCCAGCAAGCCTTGAAGTAGGCAATGGAGTTGCTCTATTGCTGAAAAGTGAATGGCTCTAGTACCTTGTGTCAAGGACTTCTGTTAGAAATTATTTTTATGCTGTTGCACACTCAACCACCTAAATTCCAAAACCTAATGTCATTCCTACCATCCCCATTCAGAGTTTCAATTCCCGTCACTCACATCTTGTTCAGTTTGAGACTTTACCTTAAAAATTGCAAGTAAAATTTTACTAAAATCTGAAGTTGAAGAAAATATCTTGGTCAGATCTTGACTAGGATATTACACTAACCAATCCAATGTAATTTTCCCAAATCACTAAAAAACAGACCTCCTCTGCCAAAATTCCAAAATATCCAAATCACTCAAATCATGTCCATCTCCCCTCCTATAATCTTTATCCCCCACCTCTCCTTTACCCCTCTTTACTACCCCTATCTCTTAATTAATGTGGCAACTCCCCTGACAGATTCATTTAGACTCGAACTAGGTCACATTTCTTCCACAAATAATAAAATATATGTTTTTTATTTACTAACATGGGTAGAGGTCTCATGAAATTTAATTATCATAATCAATATGGATCCATCACCTATCTTGTCATTTATTGTTTGGACCTAACTTAACATAAATTCCGGTTGGCATATCACTTTATTATTAACCATATATCTCAACATAAGCTTTGACATAACAATTATTATTAAATAATAATTCAACAAAATTATCAAATAAAAATATAATTCAACCTAATTATTAACTAATAATATAGTTCAACATTAATCTTTGACATCACATATTGAATTACAATTAAAATCTTAATTTATAATTAATTATTAATTGACCACTACCCTTCCAATCTCTAATTATAATGTATTTATTAACGACCACAATCAATAATCAACATTAATCATTATTAAACCTTGATTAATATTTATTTATTAAAAAATAATATTTTAAAATTCCATTATCATTTATTGAATTAGTACAACATTCAACAATCAAACAAAGTAATTATAATTAACTTAATTAATATGCATTTAATGATGACCACAATCACTAATCAACAATAATCATAATTAAACCTTTCATTAATAACTTGACGTTATTGTATAAATTCATAACTAAATAAATAGTTATAATTATAATGTAATTAGTCATAATCACAATGCATCAAGGTCCAATTATAATAGTATAATGGATAATTCATATAAGCATATATATAGACAAGTTATGTAAGCATAGATATTGCTTGTGTACCTCTTGTAGGTACACTAGTGGTACTCCGGCTCAAATAACGCAAAATCACACAAGTTATTATCCATTGATGCATACTTAAATGTGAATTTGCAAAGTCTAGTAATTTACTCACTTAGATCATAATAACCCATGAAAACCAACAATGTACTTAGTTACCATACAAGAATCAATCAAAGGTTTTCAATACACACATAATTAATTAAGTTTCTCTCTACAACTTCAATGGAATTCCTATATACTTATGTCATTATATCTAATTCACAACTAACTTCCTCATCCTATCCTTCCTATGTTGGACTATCATGGAGCATCAACTATATTGACCTACCTCTAGATAGAACTTGTAAGTGGAAGTATTAACTACATCTACCAAGATTCCCCAATGAGAACCCAATAGTCATCATCACACACCTTGGGGAGTGCACCATAGCATGGCCCTCCCATGAATCTAGGTTTCAGAGGATAAATGATGGGTAATGCCTCCACCCCTCCTAATTGAACAAGGGACTATGTCTATATCGACATAGTGACTGCATTGCGACTATTGTACTCAACTTTTGTCATCGTATAACCAATTTGGGTAGTTAAGTTTCCTGGAACCCTGCACTTTCCAACACATCATGTTAATAAACCAATACAAAACAATAATGCTTCACTTGCATGCCATTTCTCTTTTTGAATTCATGTCACCTATGTACTTCCACTTCGTAGGATCCATATATCACTTAGCTCTTTTCAACATGTAGGTTAGTCTCCTAACATAAGATCATGCAATATCATGCAATCATTGACATGTATACATATTTCATTACTAAGAAACAATAATGCAATCATTTTTTGTGTACCATGCACTTGGTATCATATTCATTTATTCGACATATAAATTTTGAATTGGTATCCATGTACCCATCATCTTTTAAACTTGCATACTGGGAATATAATTAAAGTAAAACCAACATTAATATTATTAACACACACACACACATATCTTCCACAAAATAGTAAGTCCATAGGTCCACAATGTTAGTATATTAACGAAGTTCCATAATAATAAGATAATGCAAACAAGTAATGGCAGTTCAGATGGTAGTGACAAAATAGTGCATTGCATAAAGTTTAAAGGGCTATTACTTGACTTTGTAATACTGAGTTCTTGGTTCATTCTGTCGACTTCCAATTGTAAACAAACCCTTTAGAATTTTGACAACGATCGATAGGGATTACAAGTGAGATTTGTCCCACATGTACTATTTTTTCCAAGATCCCACCCCCGAGTTGGGAAATGATACCACTAAGGAACATAACCGAGTTGACTCAAGGGCCTATCAAACTAAGGAATGCACATAGAGGAATATGTTACTGATCGACATCAATGAAACAATTCCTTTCTTCCAATGGTAAATTAAAAAACGATTCAATAAAATGAATTAAAAAGCAATCAAATACTTAAATCATATTTTATCACTATCGTCTATGCATTAATTCTAACCAAGGAACATTGGTAAGGTACATGTTATGGATGCAAATCTCTAATACATAAATAGTTTCTAGTGTTCAACCGATTAACATCCAAAAATATGTTACATATTTTATTTGCATGATTTTTTTTTTACCATTCTATGACGAGCTAGAAGGCTCTTGATGAGCAGTGATGACTTCAATTTTGATCCCTGGATCAATTTAGTTTGTTACTAAAAATGTGCATAAAAAAATGTTAATATATAAATATAAATTCATAGTACCTATTAATAAAAGTGATTTGCTTGAATCGTAGATTGTCAATAATGTCTCCAACATTTGTGGATGGAGAAGATGTAGACTTCCTTTGGAGAACTTAAAAGGTTGTAGAAGGTAAAGTCTACCCAAGTAGGAAGGTGTTGTATTGTATCAAAATCATATCCAACTACTTTGTTGTCGATGTTGAAATTTTTCTAAATGGAGGGGTTCCATTATCTTGTCCTAATGAAGAGCTAAATACATTGAAAGCCACTCATTGTGAAATATCCTTTGTTTCTTGGCCGAGTGTGAAAATGTTTAAGCAGGGTGAATGCTTAGTACCTCACACAAATCATGGTTTGATGGGTGATTCAGTGTCTAATGATTCAAATAATAACAATGAAGAAAATAATAACAATGCTTCATATGATGAAATAACTTCAACGGATGCTTCCATGCCAGGGTGTGAATATAATGGGGAGCAAGATGATTCTATGAATATTGGTCCCAAAGAAAGGAAAATATTACTTGCGAACTATATCATACTTAAGCATATATGTTCAAATAAAGAGGAATGCATAGCCTTGGGTTTTATGCCGAATGTGCTTAAGGTAAATAATATTCAAGGAGAGATTATGAGATTATGTAATTTTGGTGTAATGGTGGAAAGAGTTCTATCACATTACAATAAGTTCTCCCTCTTAGTGCAACCCATGAAGATAATATCTTGGCCAATAGATAAATTGTTAGACCAAAAAACTAGAACATTATTGCAATTTCAAGATATACACCAATCAAAATGATCATCCTCTTCCCACAATGAAGATCAAAACTTGAAGTTTAAACAAATATCAATGAATCTATCTCATTTATGCTCATCCGAGAATAAGTATATTGGTGAGGGGACTATTACAAATGTGCTTGAAGGAGAAGTGGTACACTTATGCAGGTTAGATGGTCTTCATTTTGGTATTCATATCTATAAAATCTTCACACAAAATTGTAACTAGTTCAGTCTATTAGAAGGTTCTTTGGTAAGGTGGCCTATTAACTAGTTGGTGCATCTTAGTGGTGCTCAATTAGATGTGACGTTGAAATAATGTTTACTGAAGGTAGAAGTGAATATGTGGAGTGGACTCGAAGATACACTTCCACAATTGGAATATCACATTGTTATGAATTTCTCTTATGGACAATTAGTGACAACCAGACCATATAGTCACCACAATCACCTAAGTCCAAATTCATCACATTGGTGTGTAATGAAGATAGGTTCTAGTGAATATTAGGATGAACATCACTTCTCCAAATGATTAAGAAATAAAAGATGTTGTAAAAATGAATGTCTGTCTAAAATACCCAATGGCTCATTAGCTAATGGTTGACACATGATTAAATCCAATGGTGAGAATGCAACAAGGGAATTTGTTCTTAATTCACTGGAATCAAATGCAATTATAAATAGGAGTGACAACACAAGGAAAAGGAACTTTCTTAACATGAAATTTGATGGCATTGAGGTTTGTCAAAATGCATGGTATTTAACCTTTTGTATACCAAGAACCACTTTCTTTAGTTATAAGAGGAAATTTTTAAATGGTGACACAAGGTCATTAAATGGAAATTGTGGGCCAACAAATCCAAGGCCTAATACTGTAGAAACACTAGCTACTCTAAGAATGACAATCAATGAAAATTCAGACATAACTACCCACCAAACCCAATTAGTGAATCCAGATGGAATAGGGATGCCTTTGAGATTATTAGTTTCAAATTATACATAGAAAATAGTTCTTCATAATTGTAATGATGACCTTACCAAGCTTATGCTTCCTCTAGTGCACGGTCCAACTTAAGCAATATATGGATAAGGCATTTCATAGATGTTTCAATTACAAAGAACACCTACTTTGCATAGTGTGATGAGTGCTATGAAATTTTACAAAAACAGGCACCACAAACCAAAGGACGATAAAATATTGGCAACAAGTCCAAAAATTTCACAATAATTACATTACTAGCTATCGCAGAGTGTATTAATATGCACATCGATTGGAATTAGAGAGCAACCCAAGCAAATGCTTGAGCATTGTGCACTGAATTATGGACCAGCATAGATCTGTCTTAAACCCGTATCTATCAAGCAGTGAGAGGGATCCAATTTCTTGAGGTGTATTTATTTTTTTAAATTTAAACTCAAGAAATTTGATCTCTCTTGATTGATAGATCCGGGTTTAAGTTTTAAGTTTTTATTTTATAAATGAACATCTATTTTTTAATTACTTTTCATAATATTTTATTTTATGAACCAACATGGATTTTTTTTTAAATTCTTTCCATAATTTTTTATTTTATGAGCCGACATTAATTTTTTTAATTATTTTGTTACAAACATTACATCACATTACAACATCTCCCCCATATTAGGGTGTAGAGTACCTCGTTTCACTCGGTGCAACAAGATAAAGATGTCCATACCAAGGATGGGAAGGATACCAAAATCAATTAGCATTACTTGTAATCTCCCAGTTTATCTAAGCTTACACGTGGGAACATGTATGGGGTTTTGGTCACTTTGGGATCCCTTATCTAGATGGTGGTTCGAAATACACCATATAATCCATATATTTATGCTTGTGGATGTTAGAGGACCCAGTAGTTGATTAATGTACAAAATGAATCCTATGAAAAGTTCCAAGAATATAAAAGTGAGGTCATGCAAGCTCTATCAAGGCCAAGAGATTCCTTGAACAAACTTCTATCGGTTTTATTCTTACAACTCGACAATTGTGGAGGTTAAAAAAATAATCATTACCTCTTTATTTTGCATCCATGCTCATAGAAAAACATATTTTTACAACTGTATATGTAAGCTTCCTTCCATATGGTCTCATTCATGAAGACCAATTTACCATATTTTTCATTTGAGTTTCATACATACATATTTTAAGATAAATTTACCAATTTTTAAGCTAAAATTCTTTATAATTTATTTATTTTTTAAAATTTATGGTGTAATATAATCTTAAAATAGTGTAAATGATTTTTTTGAGGGTTGATGTGGTCCACCAGGGGAGTAGTCTATTTATTTTAAGTTTTGAGTGGATTTTAGTGTAATTATTTTTTGGTGTCCAAATTTAAAAGTGTTTAAATTGCATTTTTAAATTCATAAATAAATTTAACACTCTTAAATGCCTCCATACAAATTAAGACGAAAAATATACTCAGTTTTTTTGGGGTGTGATCCCCTATTGATTTTGACTAAGGATGATTTCTAAAACTTAAATGCCCTTGAATCGCACTTTCTTGGACCACAAGCCTACAAAGAGACACTTAGTAAACAAAAAAATAATCTTAAAATTAAATTAGTTAATAAAGATATATAATATTTTAAACAAAATAAATTTTAAAATAGTAGAAACCATCCATTAGATCGGTTTAAGCATAAAAGGCTTCGAATTTGCATAGCACGCAGATGTTTACTCATAAATTTCCAGAGCCGAGGCCGGGTGAGAGATTTTTTCCTACTCGCAGACTACCTACCATTTTCTTTGTTGTTTCATCTTACAGAACCAACCATGGCGGCGGAAGCAGATCGCCAGTTGGTATTAGTTGTCGAAGGGACAGCAGCCCTCGGTCCACACTGGCCCAAGCTCCAAAGAGGATACATCCGAAAGATATTGAGGTATCATTCTTTATCCTGCCTCTGTATAACTACTGCCGACGGCATAGATGATTTTCATGTGATGTAAATCTGTTAACGTTTCTGATGTAATATGCAAGTTCTTGACATGAGAATTTATTTTCTCAGAAAGAGAGTCACATCTTTGGATCCTGGATCCATCTATTACTTAATGCTAACCCTAGACAAAATGCAATGTCCTTACCATAAAACCCTAGACAAAATTCAATGTCCTTACCATAAACTACGATGGGTTCTTTGCATACGGATTCTTTGCATACGGATTCTGGTATTTTGATTTCGCGTTGCATACAGATTAAAGCAATAAGGCTCTGCATCAACATGCATAAAACCAGGTTATCCAAATGGAAATTTTATATGCATTTTGAGCTAATTCCCACTTTACCATACTCGTTACAACAATGCAGGAAACCTTTAACACTATCATAACCTGGATAATTATAGACGTCACAGCTTATCCAAACATTGCGGGATTATTTTAAGGACTGAAGTAGTTGAATATTTCCCTCCTACGCCTATTTTGGGCCGGCTTCGCACCTATTTTTTTAATGAACATATCCTCTGTATTGATTTTGCTGTCTCAAATATGTTCCTCAGCTTATTATTGCTCTATTATTGTTTATCCGGGTCCCTGTATATTATTATTTAAGCAACGTGCTTTCTTTTCTATGTATGAGTTTTATCACCTCGCCTATTTGCTCCGTTTAGGGTTGGTATATGATCTACAGATTATCTAAACAGGACCTGTTAACCTTACTATTATAAGATTTCGTGTACTTTGAAACCTTGATATCTGGTTACATTGTTAGAGAATGACTTAATACCATG
This sequence comes from Larix kaempferi, assembly GCA_027924585.1. Lineage (NCBI taxonomy): Eukaryota > Viridiplantae > Streptophyta > Pinopsida > Pinales > Pinaceae > Larix > Larix kaempferi. Next base: position 9,792,390 of record BSBM01000074.1, on the reverse strand, counting down.
AACTCTTTATGGGAGATGTACAATATAGTATTAGACCTGTCTGTCTGCAAAATATTTCGAAGCAGTTACTTCACATAGATGTTTATCACTACATTGTTTCATACTCTACTTATCCAGAATTAAAAATGCACAGATTATATTCTCCTTTTTAACTTTTTAGAAGTGTTATCATCGCTACAGAATTTTTTTTTGAGCCTGATGTTATGTTTCTTACTCGTTTGTGCCAATTGGATGCAGTGCATTTTGTCGAAATAATCGGGAAGGCCAGGTACATTTGATTTGGTTAAGCATTTCCTGTTAACAGACAAATATTTTAAATGCCAACTCTGTTTATTTTGATAGTTAATGAGTATCGTTTTTTAACATCAATGATTTTGTTTGTTAAATGACTATCGTTTTTAACATCAGTATAATTATGTTGGAAAAACTGCAATATGTTTTTATCAGAAAAAAGAGGATAGTTAGGTGAATGTCTGTAGCCTTCATAGCATATCTGGATTTTATATATATATATATATTTATATATTCACTCTCTCATGCATATTATATTCTCTTATAGGAGCCCGATTTATTGGGTCATTTGGGACTGTTTAGAGACTGAAAGAAGAGAAGAGTATGTGATGCGATAGTTTTTATCAGAAAAAAGAGGATAGTTAGGTGAATGTCTCCAGCCTTATAGCATAACTAAATTATATATATATATATTCACTCTCTCGTGCATATTATATCCTCTTATAGGAGCCCGATTTATTGGGTTTAGCTCATAACGAAAATGTAGATAAAGAATTAATCTTATTTTCAAAAAGATGTTTGCACATAAAATCTGGGAATATGAGGCTAACCGCTCACTCAAAGTTATGTGCTTAAAGGTTTTGGTGTAAGTTGGAAGGGGTGTCGAGGAAGTAATTGTGTTTTACATTGTTGGTTTTTGTTTTTTTTCATAATTAGATTTTTCAATAGAGTTTTTAAGTGGAATGCATTATAGACATAACTCTAAGCCCTATGCTAAAATTTGTAGCCATGTGTATATTCCATTATTCTAACTTCCAACTCACATGTTTAAATTAAAAATTAATATAGATTAAGGGATTGGTTGTAACTTATGTGCACAACTTCATTGGTTCTTCTTCTCCATAAGAATAAATGCCTACAAATATTCAAGTAAGTAATATTATAGTTGTGGATTGATTTTGATGTGCGGAATCATGTTCATGCATGTAATCATGTTCATGCATGTAAGTTAGTAATTTATAATTATATAGTTGTTATTTCTAAGAAAGTAATAATGTGGTTGCCCATTGATTTTGATGTGTGGAGTCAGGTTCATGTATATATTAGTAATTTGTAACTATATGGGTTTATGGGATGGCCCTAAATGAAGGAGGTCTATGGGGATTGGTGGCGGAGACCTTGAGAAAAAAATTTGGGTTGTTTTTTGTTGTTTTGGGTCAATGTTTTTCGACCCATAGTAATCTAATTCCAGCTTAGGAATTAGTGTTTCGAAGATTGGTGAATTCCTTATACTGTATTGTAAATAGTTTAATTAGTACAATGAAAAAAAGAGTTCAAAGAGAGTGATGAAGCTCTAAATTAAGCTGGTATTTCTCTTCGGGGTTTCCAGAGTAAATTTATGTGTACTGTGTGTGAATTATATTGCTTACTTTCTATTTTGCTTAAGAATTCAATGAATTGTTACACTTAAACAAGTTTAGAACTTTAATTTGCTATCATAGCAATATTTGGCTTTAGGAGCATGTGCCTTTGTTGTTGAGGGTTTAGCTCGGTTCTTGGGTATGTAATAAGATTGATTTTGTGGGAGCTTTGTATTGATGATTCTTTTTCTTAAATGGTGATCAATACTAGAGTGGAAATTCAAAAATTAAATGGACAAAATTTTGAGTTGTGGAAGCTCAAGATGGAGGATCTTCTAGTAGATAGGGAAGAATGGGTGTTCATGGATCCAAGTACGAAACCTATTTCTATGTCGAAAGAAGATTGGTATAAGTCGGATAGAAAGGCTAGGAGTATGATATGTCTTTGTCTCTCAAATTCAATACTATTGAATGTCTTTGGAGAAATAAATTGTCTTTGCGAAAGAAACTATAACATCTCAATATGGAAGATGGTGACTCCATGACAGAGCATCTAAATGTGTTCAATATTTTAGTACATCAACTAATGTCAGTTGATATTAAGATGGAGGAAGAAGAGAAGTGCATTACCTTGTTATGTTCTCTACCAGACTCTTGCGATAATCTAGTTGTAGCAATAGGTAGTACTACTCAGTTTACATTGAAGTTTGAGGATGCATTTTCATCCCTATTATTAGAGGAAATGAGGAAAAAATCTATGGAAAATCATAACATCGATGCCTTATTTATGAGAGAGATTGGAAAATAAATCTATAGGGGGAGATCTAAATCTAAGGGATGGGAATTATAATAATAAATGTAGATCAAAAAGTGTTGAAAGAGGTAAAGGGTTAGAGGATACTTCATTCATAGAAGGAAATTAGGAAGAAATAAGATAGAAGCAGAATAATGTCACACTAGTCAATTATTAGTATAATAAACAATGATAATACAATGGAGAGAATTCGATTCACACAGGAGAATTCGAACCTCAGTCTCGCATACTCAAAGACTCAAAGTCAACTGAACTGATCCTAAACTCAGTTAACTGAAGTCACAATTAGTTAACTGAATAAGGAGGGTGCAATAGTGAGTCTGTCATGCATGCCATTCAGAAAAGGGTGCATGAGTGCAAAATCAATGGTATTTGGAGCTCTAACCCCCCATAAGAGTCACATAACTCAGGTGGACTGCACTAGAACACTCAGTAGGTTCCTATCAAATAGGGAACTTACTGAAGTGGTCATAAAATGATGCATGCAGGGCTCAAAAAGTGGTATATGGATCATGGATGACATATGCACATCACTAGGGGGGAATTGACATCATCAACAACTAGGAAAAATAAATAATGTTAGGTAGGAAAAGGATAGAGTATTGAAATATCTTAACATCCCCCCTTAATCCATACTTTTGCATCATGGACCCTAGTTACTAAGACCAAAGTTCACCCACACAATCAAATAAATAATAAAAAATAACAAACAGACCATGAACCAAGGAAATGGGGAAAACCTCATGGGAAACACCCCCCCTCAAATTGGACTGAAACACACCAAAATATTAATTGTTCCAAACTCAAGTAGGTGTGATGCTTGATCATATGTCTAGAGGTATCTTCCTCTTGGGAAGAAGTGGAACACGCTCCAAAAACATGTTCTTCTATTCTCCTCCAGTGGATGCAACCGAATATGGAGGCTTTCTGAACTTGCTCTTCAGACTGAACATGGTGAGAACAAATCCAAAAATATGAAGATCATCCTAGAACTTGTGATTCAAACCAGCTAAGGTAGGATCAACTCCAGGAATGTGTAGATTGTTCTTTGATATATCCTTTGAACCAACATAGGTGAGATCATAACCAAATGAAATATGACATGATGGTGGTGGCTTTGACTTCAAATCATCTCCAAGAATTGATAGATGGTTTCTTGTGATCTCCTTTGAACCAGTAGGGGTGAGATCGAAACCAAAATCACCGAAATATGCCCAAGACTTGAACCCAAGTGAATGGTAGTGTCCTCCATCTTCAGAGAAACTCTGAGAGCATGTGCCAATGATAAAATAGAATTTCATAGGAAGCATGTTATCAAGGTGGGTGAATGTATGACCTCCAAACTTTGATTTAACCTCCAAATCATTCAATAGGTCATCATTCTGCACACCAGTCGACTCATGTGAAAGAGAGGATTTAAGAACCTCTTCAGATTCTAGAGTATGAACTAACTTATCTTGCTCAGAATTCGAAATAGAAGACATTGAGAACATGAGTGTTGAATCTGCAACTTCTTATTCATCTTAACCAACTTCATCATGAGATATGATTGAGACCGAGACATAATTAGAGAGAACACTTAAGGAGGTATCACTCAGCTTGTTCTCCAAATAATTTGCACCAATCTATTCACTATGCTTGCCAAATTCTTTGTCCAGTTGGGCCCATAGATCACTTGGATATTCAACAGTATCAATGAGGTAGCACATACTAGGAGACATAGCAATACACATTTCTCCAAAGGCTCTATCACATTCATTTAGCCAATCATTCTCTTCTTCATATGAAGCAAAATCTCTCATAACACCAATACACATATAAATAAGACCTTGTCTCTTCATATATGCTATCATCTTTGGTTTCCACTCATCATAGTTGAATGGAGAGAGAGGAGGAATTGATTTTAGATTCATGGAAGCTTTTGTAGAATACCTGCAAAAACAATGGAAAATATCCGCTACTTCTACTGCATCATAACTGCTACAACTGCAGAAAGCTGCTGCAACTACAAAAACTGCTGCAATTGCAGAAAACTGCTACAATTGTTGTTGCACTAAAAAAACTTCGAATAACCTACAAAAAACTCTCAATAATGGAGGTAGACTACTACTAAGCACTGCTTTAGGATAGTAGGCACTTTTATCCTGATCCTTCACACTTGGATAGACCTGATTGGATTTCCCCAATGAATTCAATGCAATGGCACCATGATTTGTTGTGGAAATCCAGAGGCTTCTGGTGCACTTCCGAAAGCAGCTGCTCAACCTATTCCCTCCATGGATATGATACCATGTGAAATTCTATGTCACAATAGATCTAAAGAGATAAGGATACCTCACAACGAAAGAATGAGCATAAAATTTGAACAAGAGTGAAAACTGCAGTAAAAAGGAGCAGAAGAATAATAATGCAGCAAAACTCAGATATAATCAGAATAATGTCACACGAATCAATTATCAGTATATAATGAACAATGATAATACAATGGAGAGAACTCAAATCACAAGGATAATTCGAATCTCGGTTGGTCTAGCATAGGGATTATCACCACTGGAGTGCTCCGTAAGACTTAAAGTCAACTGAATTGGACCTAAACTCAGTTAAATGAAGTCACAATCAGTTAACTAAATAAGGAGGGCACAATAGTGATTATTTCATGCATGCCATTCAGAAAAGGGCACATGAGGCCAAAATTAGTGGCATCCAGAGCTCTAACCCCTCACAAGAGTCAGATAAATCAGGTGGATTGTACTGGAACACTAAGTAGATTCCTATAAAATATGGAACTGATTGAAGTGGTCCTAAAATGATGCATGCATGGATCATAAGGTGTTATATGGATCTTGGATGACATCTGCACACCACTAGGGGGAAAATGACATCATCAACAACTAGGAAAAATAAAAAATGCTAGGTAGGACAAGGAGGGAGTATTGAAATATCCTAACATAGGCAGGGTTGGAATATGGATAGAATAAACCTAAACAAACCACTTTTACTTAACACTTATCTATGTTCAATTTATACTTAGCGACCTATATGTTTAATATCCTACAGTTTACATTTAGCTAATGCACAAAAAAATAGAGAAGAACAACATTGAAGGCAACACCCCTAGTCGGGTGTGCCTAAAATGTTCTTATAACTATACACAGAGTTAACAAAGAGTACAATTGAGAACATCTGCACCCAAACTAGCTTCTGACCCAAGAGATTTCCCAACAAGTGTCTCTCTCGAAACTCCAAGAATTCTCATGTATTCACAACACACCTAACTCTAGAAAGTTTCCTCCTTGAATCTCCCCCAACACTGCCTTCTGTGGCTCTTATTACTATGTTCACAAGTAACACAAAGTCACCCCTCATCATGCACTGTATCTAGATCTTACTTTTTCGGCTTGCATCACGTGCCTCTACCTGAACTCAGACTTGTGTATTTACTTGGTTGCACCCGAATTGCAAACTTCTTGCTTGACCAATCATCTACCCATCATCCTACCTATGCCAAGGAAGATGTGCCTTTCTAGGCACCTCCCAAATTGATGTCACCTCCCCTTGAAGTCATAACACTTCACAATTCAGCTGTATCCTCTTCTTGGATGATTTTGAATGCCTCAACGTCTTGGTTCATTTATACTTTCCAATCCTCCCAAGGAGTGTGCCCACTTCTTGGGATGACTCCCACACTTTGGTCCACTTCTACTGTAATGTGTGCCAGGCACCCATCTCTTTCACACATTTTTGCTCGAGTGCACTTATATCAACACACGTGCCCAACACATGCCACCACACATGCTTCTCTTGGATTTGGACAAATTCTTTTCTGGGTTTTGTTTCGTGCCCACATATCTAATTTTCGATGTGTTCCATGTGCCTACACCCATGCCAAAGATTGTTTTGTTTATTTTTAGGGCCTTCTACCCACCAAGGTGCCTGAGTGGTGCCACCTAATGTGGTTCCTCACCACATGATCTGATTCCTGACAACCTTGGGCTCCCAAATTGGGTAATTTGTCCCACATACCTATCTTGGCCAAGACTCTTCATAGAGTTTGTCAAATGTTTTCTTAAGCATGGAGGATCAGTGAAGGTTCTTTCTCACCAAGACCATGACATCCTTCCCGAATCTAAGTTGTTTCTGCCCTCAACAAGTCTTCAAGTTGTCTATTGCACTATAAAAATGCTTGTTGGTGTTGTTGTTTCCACTTTCTATTGCAATCAAGACTCCCTAAGAATTCTCTCGAGCAAATGCACTTTCTCAGCCTCTTGTTTCTTTTGTACTTATCCAAATCTTCCATGCCTTAGTTCATTTGGCCTTATCATGTGTTGAATTGGTTTGGTAGCTAGTCCAAATTTCATGCTCATCACCACGAGAATGAACACTTCATAACAAAATTATTATTTTTGTCCACAAATCGGTGTCTCATGTACCTCTACCCAAACTGAGCAATGTCATCAACTCCTCCTCAAAACTGTCTAAGGCACTAATACTTAGCACCAAGCTCATCCATCCAAGTGTCTTGGCTCCTCAGACTTACTTCTGTGTTGATACTCGATCTCAACTGATCCCCTTTCCTCCACATTTTCCATCAATTCTCACAAATCCTCTTAGTTAAGAAGACAAGGTCACCTTTCTTGCTTTAAACCATCACCAAAGGGACCACTGCCACCTCTATCATTTGTTTCTTTCCTTCTTGACTTGCTTCCCAAGTCTTAAACATTCGCAACATGTCACTCTCAATCTGCCAAGCTCATGCAAAGTAGAAGGGCACACAACCCATGCAGGGTTCTACATCTTTCACTTCTATCACAACACTGCAACGCATATAAGAGTTTGGTTGGGTTGAGTTCCAAATACACTCCTAAGTCCCAACACTAATATACAACTCACAATAGTCCATCTAAATCTTGTCTAGAATCATGAGAAATCTAGAGAATCCTACCATTACTCGACTACTCACATGACCAATTGGTACATGCTTCCAAACATCTCCAAGGGAAGCTCTAGCCTCGACATAATTCCCATTCAAAATGTAGTCATGCATATCTTAATTCGACTTTTCCACACATCCACATGTTACATGGTGTATAGAACCCTTCTTCATGGTCACTCCTTTCTTTCCTTTCATCACATCGCTAAGACACAAACACCTTGCTCCACCTAGTAAGTGTTCTCCACTTTGGTTCACTACTGTCATATTTCCCAATGATAGGGTTTCCCCTCATCCTTATGCATGTTACTTGTCGCCAACCACAACTGAACACATCCAATCAACCAACTAGGTATCTTCCAAGCATCCAATGCACGACAACCCGTCGAGCGAAATTTTGGGTGCATCATGTCCCGAGCATACTTCCTACTGAAGCATGTAGTGTGTCAAAATATACTAGGTTTATTCATGGGCTCACTGTGTTCTGGGAACCATCCCATGCCACTTTTTTGATGTCCCATTTTCCTTCCAATCCTTGCTTCCTTCTACGCCAATCCTTCCATTTCATGCACTCAATCTCACTCAACTAGTGTGCCATTTCAATTCCTCCTGGCAATCTGTTGATCCTTCCAAATCTACTGTAAGTCTTCCTCCATGTATTCCTCATGTCCTTCCCAAGTGGCATGTTTCCTACTCACATCTTGCACTATCCATCACCTTTCCAATTGTGTGTCATTGCACTTAAGCATGAATTGGAATGTTTCCACCAATTATGGCACCTCTTTGAGGTTTGTCAAATTGGACACCTCACTATGTCTACAAAATATTTTGGCACACAAAGTCTACCGAAACACATCTCTCTCAACTACTTCAGGATTCCATCATCTTATCCACATACTTGTGCCCATCTCTTTCCTAAACAAGCGTTCCCACCACCTGGACACTTGTGAAGTGTGCTTCCTTTTAGAACCCAACAAGCGTATTGCTTGATCCCAAATCCAATGCCCATTTCACTGGATGTGTCTTTACCTGAGTCTCCCACCGATACTACCCAGAAATGTGCCTCACCAATCATTGTCAAAGGGTGCGACTTGCCAAGGCCCAATGATGTGCCACCTACCAACTTCTTCCGCATGTAGGAACCTCTACCATAGACATACATCCACCCTCCAAGACATATCTTAGAGAATATTCATTGTCCCTTTGCAAAGAAGCTTCAAGAGTCCGCAATCTCGTTTCATTGTCTTTCAGTAACAATGTATTTATCCTAAGAGTAAGGGTGCAGTCCTGTCAAGTTCTGCAATGCTTCTAGGAATCCTCTACCCATCTATATCCCTAATCGAGGCCAAGTTCGCTATCTCCTTCAGACCTACTCAGGTTGCTTCACTGCTTTGGGTGCATCAAGCACTCTTGTCCATCGATTTTATCACTGCACCCTATGGTTCGGTTCGGGCGCACTATGACCTAGTGCACTCTCGTCATCTTGTCGTTTGTGCTCTTTTGGAACTTCTCAACACTTATTTATTTTCCCTGAATCTACAGATCTAGGCACGTCTCACCCATGTAATTCTACTATCAAGTACCTCACCTCATGGGAACCCATCTACTAGATCCATCAAGAGATTTATCTTTTGATGGGTACACTTACCTCAATGCAACAATCAATTCACATTCTGGGTTCACTTCTGTTGGTCTGCATAGTGTTTCTAGTTCTGGGCACACTTTTTCTAGTCCACGCAGTGCTCTCCCTACACGCACCTTAGATTTCCTATCGAAACAAAATCCAACACAAATCTAAACTAACTTCATGGCAGCTCAAATTTAGATGCCCTACCCCTTGGATTCCCTACTACTAAGCACTCCTCTATCCAAAGGAACCTAACGGGCATTTTCCACAAACCATAGCTCTGGGCACTCTTTCACCCCCACACGCACTACTATCAAGCGCCTAACTTATGGTCGCATTGTTGTCGGACTACACCACTATCTAGGCACCTTGTGCCTCACAAAGTACATTGGTGTTTAGTGCAAGATCTCTTCAATCCACACCATCATGCTCTCAAACCAGTGCATCCAACCTTTAGTAACTCCCTTGCGTCATGGTGAAGATACCAACTGCTTGCTCTAATAACCACCTTTTCGCCACAAAAGTGGTGAATATCCTATTGCATCAACCATGCTATGATAACACCTTTTCGCTAGAAAAGTGGTGAATATCCCAATTCATTGACCATGCTTTGATACCACCTTTTCGCCAAAAAAGTTATGAACATCCCAATGCATCAATCATCCTCTGATACTACCTATCACATGCCTACTATCGTCCTGACTTAGAACCGAAGTTCCTTTCCCTCTGATAAGATGTACGACATTTCCTGTGAAGTCCCAAATGGCGGTGAGACGAGCCTGGATTGGAATTCTGCAAGACTATGCCTAATTGATCCACTTGTTACTTAACACTTATCTCTGTTCAATTTATACTTGGCTAATTATGTGTTTAACATCCAATCGCTTACACTTAGCCAATGCACAAAAACAAGGGAGAAGAACAATAATAAAGGGGGCACCACAATCCGAGCATGACTAAAACCTTTTTATAAATATACACAGATTTTACAAAGAGTAAAACAAAGAATGAGTGCACCAAAAATGGATATCAACCTGGGAGAGTGCCTAATAAGCGTCTCTCTGAAAACTCCAAGAATTCACATGTCTTCACAACACTCCTAACTGCAAATGGTTTCCTCCATGAAACTCTCATAACACCACCTCTCGCAGCACCTATTACTCTATGCCCAAGTCACACCAAGTTGCCCCTCATCATGCATTGCGCCAAAATATTACTTATGTGGCCTGTGTCGCGTGCCGCTACTTGAAATCATACTTGCAAGCTTCCTTCCTGACCAATCCTACACCCATCATCCTTCCTGTGCCAAGGAATTTGTTCCTTACTGGGCACCTCCCAAAGGCAGGTCACCTCTCCTTGGAGTCATACCACTTCACAATTCGACTTTATCCTCTTCTTGGATGATCCTAAATGCATCAACACCTTGGTTCATATACTCGTCCGTCCTTCCAAGGATCATGCCCACTTCTTGGGAAGACTCCCACACTTGGGTCCACCTCTATCATAACATGTGATGAGAACCCATCTCTTTGGAACACTTCTATTGATGCCCATTCTAACCACATGCCACTGCCCTTGCTTCTATTGTACTTGGATGATTTCCTTTGTACGTTTGGTTTCATGCCAACATATCTACTTATTGGCATGCCTCATGTTCCCACATCCATGTCAAATCCCCTTTATCATCCTGTTGGGGCCTTCTTTCTGCCAAGGTTCTTAGGTGTGGTGCCACCCAATGTGGGTGTATCACCACTAATCCTCATTGAGCTTGCCAAGAGTTTTCTTAATATTGGAGTAGTGGTTAAGGTCCCTTCTCACCAAGACCATGACAAAGTGGTTTTGTGAGTATGAAAGGTATAAGGGACAGGATTTCCTCTTAGGAGATGCTTCGGTAGCAAAACTCATAGGGTGTGCAAAAGTGATGTTACTATTGATGTTAGTGAATTAGGTGTAAATACTATATTAAAAAACACAGATGTAAAATGGTTTGAGGAGTGGTTGTTTTGATGAGGGGAGTTCAGTGTGGAACTCTGTACAAGCTATTGGGAAGCACCATAACTAATGTGTGTAATATCTCTATTGTTCCTAAGAGAATAAGTGAACAAAGTAAATACCCTGATGTCTCTAGAGGAGATATTATTTTGTGGCATTGAAGGTTGGGACAAATAGGAGAGGATGGCCTTCAAGCATTACAAGGTAAAGGTATGGTTAAAGTAATGTCCAATTGCAAACTAGATTTTGATTTATGTGAAAATTGTTTATATGGGAAGCATAATTGAGTGAAACGCCCTTCTAGTGCTACAAGGGAAAAGGAGATCCTTGAGTTAATACACATTGATTTGTTTGGTCATGTACTTGTTCCATTATTTGGAGGATCTGTATATTATGTGTCATTTATAAATGATTTCTTGAGGAATACATAGCTATATTTCTTAAGAAGGAAATCTAAGCTTCTCAGTAAATTCAAGGAGTTAAAAGATCTTGTGGAAAATCAAATAGGAAGGAAAATAAAAGTGATGAGAACTGACAATGAAGGTGAATTTTGTTTTAAAAACTTTGGTCAGTTCTAAAAAAAGTGTGGTATAGCACAACAAAATACAACTCCATATACTGGGGTTGTAGAAAGGATGAACATGTCACTGATGGAGAAGGAAAGGAGCATGCTCAGTGTTGCAGGGATAGCGCAAGAATTTTGGGTTGAAGTTGTCAGAAGTACATGTTATCTAAAGAATTGATCACCCATACCAGCGTTGGTAAACAAGATTCCTTATGAGGTATGGTCTGGTAAAAATCCTTTTGTAGCGCATCTCATAGTTTTTGGGTATGATGCTTTTGTGCATGTTCCTAAGGATAAAAGGAGCAAGATGGCTAATAAAGAAGATAAATGTATCTTTATTGGATACATATGGACTGAAAGGTTACAAACTGTGAAATCCTATAACAAGGAAAATTGTCTACAGTTGAGATGTGGTCTTCAACAAAGTTGAGAGCACTTCCAGGAATGGAGATGAATCAAACGAAAAAGGACCAAAGACGATGGAGTTTGAGATAAAGAATGAAGGATCTGATTTAAATGAGGAGGAAGAGTCATCAGAATCAGATGATGAGGTGGATCTACATATTCCATCCTTGAGGAGGTTTCGCCATGTAAGGAGGTGAGCTAAAAGGTATAATCCACTCAATTTTTTTTTCTTCTATATTCTATTAAATGATGAACCTAGATCTATTAAAGAGGTTGATAATTTTGAAGAAGGCCATGGGAGAAGAAATGGAGGCTTTGGAGAAATATGAGGCCTAAGATTTTGTCGAATTCCCCACCAGAAAAAAACATGTTGGTATAAAATGGGAATTTAGAAAGAAACTAAATGCAACAGGAAAAGTCGATAAGTATGAGGCTCAAGTACTAGCAAAAGGATATTCTTGGGTAGAGGGACTTGATTTTGGTGAGATTTTTTCCCCTGTTGCAAAATTGACTTCCATTATATTTATATTGTCTCTTGTTGTAGCATTTGATCTAGAGCTAGAACAAATGGATGTAAAAACAACGTTCCTACATGGGGACCTGGAAGAAGATATTTGCATGAAGCAATGAGAAGGATTTATAGTGAAGGGTAAGGAGCTGGATTGGAAGCCAAAGAAGTCCCTTGATGGTCTAAAGTTGTCTCCAATGATGTGGGACTAGAATTTCAACACATACATATTGGGACTGGGATTTTTGAGAAGCAAAGTTGATCATTGTGTCTATTGCAAGGAGCTTGGGAAATATTTTTTATGTAGTCTTGTATTTCGATGGCATGTTGCTTGTTGGAAACAAGATGGAGGTTATAAAGGAGGTGAAATCACATATATAATCCAAATTCGATATTAAGGATCTTTGTGCTACCAATTTCCTCTTGGGGATGGAGAGAAAGATAAATCATGTAGAAAGGAAAATCTGGTTGAACTAGGGAAAATATGTTGATGAAATATTACAAAGCTTTAATATGCAGGAATGTAAACTACTAAAATTCACTATTTTTATAGTTGGTGTACTAGTGTAATATTATATACAAAACAATGTCCTAAGATTGGAGAAGAAGAAGAAAACATGTCTCATGTTCCTTATGCAGTTGGAAGTTTGATATATGTGGTGGTTTGAACTAGACAAGACGTTTCCCATGTAGTGGGAGTGTTGAATAGGTATATGTCAAAATCGGGAAGGGATTACATTTGAATTGTAAAAAGGGTGTCCAGGTATTTACGTGGAACGATATATAGTGCAATATGTTATCAAGGAAGAGTTAGACAGGATAGAGTGTTAAATGTACATGGCTTTGTTGATGTTGACTGAGCTGGATATCTAGATCATAGAAGATCTACAATGGGGTATGTGTTTGGCCTATTAGGAGGTCCTATCAGTTGGATGAGTAAGAAACAAGCTATATTGTCACTATCAAATATAGAAGATGAATACATGGAAGGCACTCGCTCATGTAAATAGGTCGTATGGTTGCAGAGATTATGTTCAGACATTAGGTGTTAACATTAGGCTATGAGGTTATATTGTGACAATCAAAGTGAAATCTTCCTGGCCAAGAACCTTGCTGATCACTAAAAAATGAGGCATATTTATGTGCATTATCATTTCGTAAGAGACATGGTTAAAAGAAACAAGGTGTTGCTGGAAAAAGTAAACACTTTGGAGGATGTTGTAGATTCATTGGCAAAATCTATGAGCACTAATAATTTTTCTTGGTGTAGAGAAGCAATGGGAATTCATGCCCTTGGTTGTTGATCTGATAAAATCATGTACTCCATGTATGGAGAGAAAATAACAAGTGGGAGAATGTTGGGTTTATGTTATATTCTCTGCATGAGTACTCCTCTATTAGACCAAGAAACAAATTTTGGGTTTTTTTTGCTCCACTTTTTATTGTTTTCAGCCAATGGTTTTTGACCCAATGTAATCTAATTCCAGTTTCGTAATTAGGGTTTTGGAGGTTGGTGAATTCCTTATATTTTATTGTAAACGATTGAATTAATACAATGAAAAAATAAATAAGGAGAGCAATGAATCTCTAGAAGTTAAGTTGGTTTTTCCCTTTGAGGTTTCTAGAGTAAATTTATGTGTACTATATGAATCCATTATTTACTTTGTGTTTTGCTTAAGAATTATATGCATTGTTACACTTGAACATGTTTAGAACTTTGAGATTACTCTAAAAAGTGTTTAATCCATTTATGTGTGATTAAGATGGGTTCGGTGTTTGTAACCCACTCAAGACAATACACCTTGTGATTAATATGGGTTCGGTGTTTGTGACCCACTCAAGACAATACACCTTCGAAATAACTAGAACTTTGAATCTTGAGTTATCCTACGAATAACTGATGTATGTATTTTTTTGGTTACCATTACTTAGAAATATGGAAGGAAGTTTGTTTCATAATATCGAAGTTTCATGTAAACATAGTATTTCCATTGTCATTATATATCTTGGACATCGAAGCAAGTCGTTGATTATGAAGTATGAGTTGATGATCCCAACCTCTAGAGTCCCATTGTGTTATTATTTCTCAACAATGGATGCCTAGGATTTTTTGGTTGCATTTTCTTAGAAAGATCCCAACATTTATCATGCCTAGAATTTTTTGGTTACATTTTCTTAGAAATATCCCAACATTTATAATCTTCATGGCATACATCACCCATATTTCCAAGAGTAGTTACAATTTCCCCCTTAAGGCTTGATGCCACTATGGTTTTGGGTGTTTCCCTTAACCAAACCACTCCTTGTAAGAAACCAACTCATTCTTTAATAAGTAACAGATCCAATTTTCCAATATGAGGGTTCTTTTCACATTTTCCTTCACAATACTACTTTACGATCAATCATCGAAGAGTGTTGTAGGAAAACCACTTCCTCTTATTGCTAGTGCGAATAGAGGGAGTATAATTTTTTGTTCTTGTACTTTTTATATTGTTGTTAGGATGGCATTTATAAGTGGTTGATGATTGAGAATAAGGATTGGGTCTCTTTTGGTTGATGTGGTTAGGCATATGCTTCTAATTTAGAATAAGGAATGGGTGTCTTTTGGTTGATGTGGTTAGGCATAGGAATCATTTCTTCAACCTTGGAAGCAAGCTGAAATGCATATGTTAGAGAAGAAATGAAAAGAAAAATTCCAATTCCTTTGTAATGGGAGGCAACAAAATATAAATATACTTACTACAAAGAGTGCCTTAGGAATTTGTCACTTAAATATTGATGGATATTTTGTTGAAGAACTCAATGAATGAAAATGTGGTCCAAAGATTTGTTTGAACAAATATATGGTCCAATGATTTGTCAAGGTTACAACCATTGTTCTAGAATTTCATCCTAATACCCCATCAACTATAACCCCTTCCTAGCACTAGTTGATAATCCATCCCAATTTACTATGGAGATTTGATTGGTAAATTACAAGTTTGTGTTCCTTCCACGAGGTGAGGGCTTGCTCTTCAATGTATCAAATTTATTAGTATCCACTTTGAAGGACCAAAGGACAAAGAGTAAACCCAAAATTATATTGTATTATTGTAGTCATTATTATTATATGATATATTATTGTTTCATCACTTCTAAGAAAAATGAGGGAGATTATAACACCAATCCTAGTGATGGGTATTAAGTTTTAAAAAATTAATTGTAAATAAATTAAACTAACAACTAAGAAATTATAACTGTGTTTAAACTATCTATATAATTTCCTGTATTTAATTTATGTTCTTGCAACTCTAATAGCCACACCAACAACCTGCGATGCAATAGCTAGTGTCCATATCTAGTATCGAGATCAAGTTGTTCCTTGTTTTAGGTCTTATCAGAAAATAGTATTAAATCTCCTACCTTTTTATGGATATAACAACCCCCTCCTAATAAGGAAGTTACAAAACATAACTCAACCCATTTTTAGAAATTCTAAACATTATTAAAGAAATAAATTATCTCCATGTATTTCTAATTTGGCAATTCATCATCATTTACATAATTATTTGTTTGGTAAGCATTAATTTGGCTATGGATAACATGACACGAAATAAATAGCTTAAATACATTGTATTGTGTTATTAAATTTCTATCCATTGTATTGCAGAATCTCTCTGGAGCAAATATTGAAATGGGACTAGTAGTTTTCTGCACACAAGGACCTTATAGTCGTATGTCCTTATCCTTGGCATGTTAGATCTTTATTTTTATTTTTCCCATTTTATAATTTGTCTATATATTCGAACATTAAAGCATTGATTCGGTGGTTTCAAAGCCTTTAGATGATTGTATATATTTAATTGTACAAATTAACATCGAATACTTGATGATGATAGTGTTTTTATAATTTTTAGAAGATTGCATATACTTGATTGTACATATTATATTTGTGAAATGTTTTCTACTCTTATTTGAGCTAGGACAGTCGGTGAACATTACATGTACAAGAAATAACATTTTCATTTTTATAGCATGTTCGGTGCAACGTTTTGGTTGGACGAAGGATTTAGAATACTTCAGGGGATGGCTTTCGACTATAAGTTTTTGCGGAGGTGGTATTGAGGACTCTAACGTAGCACAGGGACTTGCTGAAGCATTAATGGTACTTTAGCCACTTGCCTTGAAGATCCTTTTTAATGTTTGGATTAGGTTTCTATATAGATTCATGCATTGGATTTTGTTTTTTTTGGAAAATTGAAAATGGACTCTCCTATTACTCAAAGAGACTCTTCTGGAGAATTCGAAGAAAAGAAAAAGAGCTTTAATGCAGACTATAAAAGGGCTGGGTAACACATCCTGGAAACTCCGATGATTCCTAGCCCGCCAAACTTCCCACAGAACGAAAAGATGCCTGTCATTACAGACCCAAAAATTTATATTTTCTTCAAGAGTTCGCATCCCAAGATTCCTGTAAGGCAAGTCGTTCTCCCATATCTTTCCATACCTGTTGAATGAAAACACACTCCCCAAAGATAAGTGCAACCAATTCTGAAGCATGGCAACACAGCGAACACCAGCCAGCGCCATTAAAACCTCGTCGATTTAACACATCCCAGGTTAATATTTTCTTTTTAAGTGTCAGCCATATGAAACACTTAATTTTCAAAGGAACCGAGCCTTCCAAATCCACTAGATCTATTTACCCTGTTTATCACTGTTTGTGATAGTTTTGACCAATAGACCTTTCTTGTAAATGTTAAAATATGGAACACACTAAAAAGAATAAGAAGAGGAGAAACACAATGGGCAAATTATGGCTTGCCTTCTCAATATTAACCACAAGTATATACCATGGGACAGTAAATACTATGGGACAACAAGCTGTCTTAGTCATTCTTAACTAACTAATGACTTAACTAATTAATGCAACAATAACGGATAGTGGACCGGTGAGATTACAATTCTTAACATACCCCCTAACATACCCCCTAATCTCAACCGGGACAATATTCAACACTATCAATGGTTCAACACTTAGGCATTGTGCCTGCTCGTCTATGTCTCAGCTAGGCATACATTTCATTCAAATAAACTTAAGCTTTACTTTCTTCCTTGATGTGTACTTGGACTGCTTCTTCTTTGTCTTCTTGAACTTGATGCTAAGTAGGTGTTCTTCAGCATCTTCTTTGTTTTCTGCACAATAAACAGTGTTATTGCTTTTCATTGGTCCTGGAACATAGTGCAAGTCTGCTTTTTCTTCTGTTTCAACATATTGTATGTTGCTGTCCATTTTACCTACACACTCAAAAAATTTGTCAGAAAAAAAGATGAATATATTTCAGCTCTTCTTGGAGCGCATTCACATCTTCCTCTTCTCTTGTTTCAATGATTTTCAACTCTTCTTGGAGAGAAATCACTTCTTCGTGTTCCTCATATTCGTGTTCTTCATCTTCCTCATCTTTGTGTTCTTCATCTTCCTCATCTTTCTCTTCTGTTGTTTCATCTTCTTCTACATCAAATTCCTCTTCACTAAAATCGGCTTTCAATATATCCCATGCTTCTTTGGGAGTAGAAGCTTCTCAAATGTAATGAAAGATGGAATAATCTATACCATTTTGTATGATACTTAAGGCAACAACTTGCCTTCTTTCTTTTTGATACTGTGTCAAATTTTCAAATGCTTCTAAATCACTAAGATCCACTTCAGCTACAAAATGCCACAAATCTTGTGACCTTAACAAATTCCTTATTTTGAAAGACCATACTTCATAATTGTCTCCATCAAAGGTTTGCCATGAACCTATTGAAGTTAATAGATTTCTTACCTCTTGGATTTCTTCCAGTAGCTCTTCTAGCACCATCTTCAAGATTCGATAGAAAAAATAATTAAAAAAATATTGGATGTGGCCCCAAAGCTGTGAAGCTACTCCTCCACGTCGATGTTCTCCGTTTTGATCTACACCTGTGTGCTTTCCACTATGTGAAAAGGCTTACCCAACAACAACAAGTATGGATTAGGCCTGATACCATGTTAAAATATGGAACACAGTAAAAAGAGTAAGAAGAGGAGAAACAGAATGGGCAATGCTTGCCTTCTCAATAACCACAAGTATATATAGCATTACATCATACGGAAAACCATGGGTAAATACCATGGGATAGTAAATACTATGGGACAACAAGGTGTCCTAGTCATATTTAACTAACTAATGACTTAACTAAGTAATGCACCAATAATGGATAGTGGACTGGTGAGATTACAATTCTTAAGAGTAAAGCCACTGATGGTTAATTTTTTATCCAGTTGATCAAACCTTATATTTCAACTTTTCATGGTTTAAATACTGTTGGAATTGCAACTAATGATTCATGAATAAAATATTGTATGGGGAGGGCAATTGACTATGAATGGTGAAATTGAATGAAGACAAATATTGTATGGGTATGGCATTTACCTATGAATGGTGAAATTGCATGCAACCATGAGCATTTGATTTATCTTTTCCTTGCCAACTTGGCCTACCTGGAATGCATTGTGTTCACAGCTCATTAAAGAGGAATAGTAGAGCTTGAACAGGATGACCATAAGTAGAAGCTCTTTTCCTCAAAACTCCTTTGATGCCATCTTGAAAGGGAAATCTTTAAGGAGCAAATTGGATTATGTCTTTTTGGGAAAACTATGCTAGTTAAATATTTAGATGTCTTAAGAGAGTTCAAATGTTCTTAAAACATTTATTTTGCATATTTACATTCTGAATCTTAGTCAGATCTTTGGATTGCTATTATCAGATGTGTTCTTCTAGCCAGGTTGCAACTCAAACGACACAGACAATACAAAAGCATTGTGTGCTAGTTGCGGCATCTAATCCCAATATTATCCCAAGTGTAGTTCCTCGACCACCTGGCATAACATTGGAAAATGCAAATGCTGACTTAGTAACACAGCCTTGGGTTGCCAATGTAGACAAAGTTGCCGAGGCATTTACTAAGGTATGTTGATGGCATATGAACTTTTTTTTTTCACTTTCTAAACACATTTTGGTGATACAATTTCGTTATGTTTTTGGAATTGATGAAATTCTCTCATATATGGTAGTTCGTTGCCTATGCTGATGTTATTGCACTTTCATGTCAGTGCCGTGTTTCTCTATCAGTCATTGCCCCGAGAAAGATTCCCAAACTAGTATCGATATTTAATGCGGTAAGTCATTATCAATGTGTGAAATCAATATTTTTTTAAACTATTGTGTGACAATCTTGATCTCGTCAACACTGGCTTGAAATAAAATAATGTGAATGACCTCTTCACTGCTCATCTCCTTGATAACCATTAATACAGGTCCCAAGTACCTTAACAGAGAAAGCTTCAAACACTAATAGTTCCATATTATTGTTCGATACTCTTAAACATCACAAAAAATCACGCCATAGGCAGTCAACGATGTTTGCAACCCTGGATTAGGCCATGCAAAAATCTTTCTGTTAATATCCATATTGTAATATGATTATGTGAAGTGGTTTAAATTTCTATTTTAGTATATTTGAAACCTATGAAACTTTATGCATTATTGCTTGAATTTAGCCCGGCTTTTCCAAGTCAACAATTTTGAACCCTTGCTTGTTTTTTTGCCGAGTCTTGCAGCACTGCTGTTTTTATTAACTTTTTAATGGTCAGATTGGCCAAATGTTAGACTGCAAGAAATGCTTCCCATGTTTGATTATAGCAATCAGTTTTCATCAGCAAAGTATTAGTAGCTGCATTTATACTTTACGATTCGTATGTAACTTTATGTCATGCAAGGAGATGATATTTGTTGACTTTCTGTTCTGTCTGAAGCATTTCCTGTTAACTGTGATTATTTGTGTGGTAAATCATCTCTGCAGATAAATATAATTTCTTTCCAATAATGATATTCTTACATCTTATGTAGGGTAATGGCAATGCTTCGGCAACAACAGATGAAAAGGTGAACAATGCCAAGCATTTCACAAATTATTTGTATATGCATCTGTTTTCTGTTCTTATTTTGCTACTTTCTATTACAGATGATTTATGAGCTACCTTAACTATATCGATTATACTCTAATTTACCAATCTCTTTCTAATAATGATATTCTTACATCTTATGTAGACGGTGGAGTTGGTTCTCCTTTCACAAAGTTTTAAGGATGCTTTTTCTAAAAACCCAGAACCTGCTTTAGAATCTACAGCTACGCATTCAGTTTCTGTTCAACCAACACATTCTGTTTCTGTTCAACCAACAGGGAGACCCTCGTCAGACCAAACAGGTTTCCTTCTTACTTGACATTATGCTGCGTTTGAAATATCGTAAAAATCTTAGGTTGGATATGAAAGTGAATGGTTCAAACAATTTTACCTGAAATTCATTTTATCCAAATTCCTAGAACTTTTAATCATATTTTTACTTGCTTTGGATCAGATATTAACAAACTTTTATAATGATTTTGGGTAGTTGTGGGTGCATGCATCTCTCAAGTCACAAGCTAGTTTATGCGAGAGTGTTGTTTCGGAAAACAGCATGCTAAATTATGTGATGGCAAAATTTAAAGCTGCAATGTTCTTAAACTTCAAGAAATTGTTTGACATGGTTTTGAGAAGCACACTCTTTTTTAAGGGAGTGGAATGTTCTTTCTTAACTTAAAATAATTCTTTGACATGATTTTGAGAAGTACATTTTCTTAGGTAATGAATCGAATGGATTGCAGAGTGGTTAGAGAGTTGTGTTTCAACAAATGATTAAGCTAAAACACAATTAAACACAAACGTAAATCTAAGAAAGTATTTCAAAGATACTTTCAACAACATCCAAGTAAAGGAATGTTGTCAAATAATCTTAAATTACTTGGACTCAACATCTTTATAAGGGAAAGATATGCATATAAGAGGTAGGTGCATGAAGGTTGATGATGTTACAATTGATGGGCTATTTGAGTGCCTTGACTTATTTTGCAGTGTTGTAGAACAATGGTGAACATGACGAATTGATTTATAGGGCCCACTTTAGGGCATGTCTTACTTTCCAGATGTAGGGTCCATAACCATTCAAGGCCCGCTTGATGACTTAAATAATGTTTTTTGAGGTTTAAAGTTTGCAAACATAGATTCCTTATCCTCGATGTTCTTCACTCTCATAATATGTCAATCCTCATGTCAGATTTGGAGAAAATTTTTGGACCTTTTGGTGATTTTGGAGGCTCTAAGTTAGAGGTCGGATCAGAGGAGAAATCGAGAGATAAAGGCAACGTAGAAAAGGAACCACGGAAAGATCCCTAGAAAGAGTAACCAAGTTCTAGCTCCATTACCCCTTTCCAATCATTATTTAAGATGGAAGCAAAAGAGGATATCATTCAGTATCAACGTGAGATTGAGTATTAAAGTTGATTCATTGGTTGTAGCAAGTATCCACAACATCGATGAGGATTAGAAGAATTCATTTTCTATATTGAAATTAGAGGACCGTGCATTAACCTAGAGGTAAATCCACATGAAGGCACTTAGGATGGAGGGTGATCCTCTAGTAACTAAATCAGAGGATTTCAAGGCCCTCATTACGTCCCAATTCTACCCTATCGGGTATGTAGAGGATCAATGTCCTTGTTGGCATTACTTTAGGAAAAGGAAAGGGAAAATTGTGCAAGAGTACACCACTGAATTCAGGAAGATGGTTATTCTATTGGCTATCTGAACTAGGAATACAAATGTACTCCTCACGTATAAGTGGGCTCTACACAGTCATTTAGGAAAGAAAGAAACGCCTTTCAAGCCAAAGACAATTTATAAGGCTTGTGTGTAGGCACAATACCTAGAGAATATAGGCCACAAGAGAGGACAACCAAGCCATTCAAAACATAAATAGAACCAAGATACTTCCAAGGAGGAGGAGAAGAAAAGGAAATATAAATATAACAAAAATATAGCCATGGAACATTAGTGAAAGGATCTGAAAAATCATTGTAAACATTGCAACAATAATGGTCACCTTGAAGACAAATTTTGGAAGCAAAATCCAAGGCTATACCCCAAGAACCACAAGAAGGACACCAAGAAGAACATGATAGACATAGATTTAGGAGACCAAGTGGATACTAGTGTAGATGTATATGATAAGATTGACTATACTACAATGCAAAAGGAGGTGAACTTGAGTAGCCTCTAGCCTACGGAATAGAAGGAGATGAAAAGACTCTTGAATATCAAGATCGTGATCAAGAAGACCAAGGTAGATCTCCTCTATTTGATTCCAGTTTCTAGGCCAATATCATAGAAGACAATGTGGTTGGAAAAAATTGGTTGGAGGTTCATGATCATCCTAGCCCTTATCCATTAGGATGGGTAAATAAGGATACATCGACCAAAGTCATGAAATAGTGTAATATCAAATTTGTTGTAAGTGTATAATCTATTGATGAAGTGTAGATTGATATAGTACCCCTTGATGTTGTGGTGTAACGTTTGGAAGACCCTATGTTTATATGAGGGATGTGATATTCATAAGGTGCACAAACCAGCACCACTTGATGAACAATGGGAGTTTATTCATCATCAATGCACATAAAGGTAAATCAAAGATATGACTGGTAAGTTCCAACCAAGGTAAAAAAATGATTAGCACAAGCAAGACGATGAATCAATAAGAGGAAAGGAATCTCTAGAGGGGTGTGCAAGAGAGAAAAAACATAAGTTGGAGGAGTCAACAAGTATATAGAGGTGTGTTCTATGAGCCTAACATTATAGAACCTAATACTAAAAAAAAAAATGAGATACAATTGTTGCATGAGTCACTCCTCATTACAAAATATTGGGAAAGACAAACCGTCTATTCTAGAATTAGATGAAATGAAGAAGTAGTTGTGTTAGTTGTTGGAGCGGGGGTTGATTTGACAAATCACCTCACCTTGTGGGTCATCTATCATTATATTACCCAATAAGAATGTGACTTGGTGTATGTGTATTTCCTACAAAGCTTTGAACAAGATTACACATAAGAATCAGTACCCTTGCCCAGTATTGGCGATTTGTTAGACCAATTGTAGCATGCCAAGTACTTCCCCAAGTTGGATCTCAATTCAGGATACCACTAAGTGCATGTCAAATAAGAAGACACCTACAATACTACCTTTAAGACAAGGAAAGGTTTATATGAATAGTTGATGATGAATTTTGGTTTATGTAATGCACCAAGTGCATTTATGAGATTGATGAATGATGTAATGCACCCATATTTAGATTCATTTGTTCTAGTATATTTGGATGGTATATTGGTCTATAGCTCTACCTGAGAGGAGCATATTTCACATCTCAAGTAAGCTTTAGGGACTTTGAACAAGCACCAATTGTTGGCTCATATCAAGCAATGTGAGTTTGCTCAACAGTCATTGGTATATTTGGGGTATGTGATCAAGATAGGAGAACTAAAGACGGACCCTGCAAAGATGGAGGCCATTATAACATGGCCAATTCTTACTAATGTCACTCAAGTCAGGATATTTTTGGGGGGAAATGGTACCTAGAAAATTTTATCACTCCCTTTGTAAAAGTAGCCATACCACGCCACACCATAAAAACTAGAGGTAAGAGTTTATAGAGAGAAAATAAAGAACACTTAAATATTTTGATGAGCTAAAACAAAATATTATTTAAGAACTAGTTCTCACATTACCTAAATTTCTGAATCCTTTTGAAATGGATACAAATTTAAGTGGGTATATCATCAGAGCAATTTGATGCAAGGAGGTGAGTTGGACGTACACTATAACACTAAATGTTTCATGGGGGAGTCCTAATGTACCCTAACTATGATAAGAAACTCTATAACTTGGTTCAAGTTGTTAAGACGTGCAAGCACTATTTGATGGGAAAGGAAACTATTATCCACACAGATCACCATCCATTACAATGTTTGTAGGCCTAGAGTAAGTTGCAACAGACCAAACATCATAAGTCGATGGATTTTTTGCAACAATTTCATCTAGTCATAAAGTATAAGAAGGTAAGCAGTAATAAGTTGGCATGTATACTTTCAATCCCATCCACATCCAATATTATATCGCTCATAACTCTTATGCACGTGAAACCATTTACCCATGATTCATACAAAGAGGAATACATAGAAGATGAATAATTCAAGGAGGTGTTTCAATAGCTACATGGCTAAATTCATGTAGAATAAGGTGATAGTAAGTTTGAATATCATATCCACAATGGGTTACTCTACAAGCTACACAATATCTATGTTCCTAAAGGTCAAAGATTGCAGATCATTGGAGAGTTGCACACCTCCAAAGTTACAGTTTTGTATTGGGAAGACAATTGCTAACGTACAAAGGTATGTGTATTGGTCTCTAATGAAAGAAGATGCAACATGAAATATTAGAGGATGCATACTTTGTTGTAATGGCAAGACCAAGGTCTATACCATTTGTTAGTTATACCCACTCGAACTTTGGAAATCATTTCCATCGATTTTGTGCGTGGTTTACCAACCACTAGTAGGGGATATGACTATTTATTTGTGGTAATTGACAAATTCAAGTAGATGTGAATTCTTATCCCTTGTATAAAGAACATCAAGTGAAAAAAGAATCAAACATTTTATTTGAGTAGGTTTAGATTCACTTTCAGATACCAAGGAATGCCTTCTAAGACAAGGATACCAAAGTTCATAGTTCCTTTTGGACTATAGTTTGGGAGAATATGGAAACTAAGTGGAATATATCTACAAAATTGCATCCACAAACATATGGACATAGAGAAGTAGTCAATAGGACTTTGTTGCAACTTTTGAGGCGATAAAATTAGAAGCATTTGAAGGGTTCGTATGAAAATATGACCTATATTTAGAACTCTTAAAATAGAGCAGTCCACACTTTACTAGTAAGTCCCCTTCCAAAACTTGCTTTGGGTATTTTTCGTCTTCTCCCTTGGATGTTACATATGGAAAGAAAGGGGATAAAAGTGTGCTCTGAAATGGTACTGTCTTGTGGATTTATGCGAGCCCATGACTGTTTATGCTCATGAGTGCTTTCATTTTTAAGGAGTCTGAAAACGATAAGAAGACTCTGAATTGGTGGATGAGTACCGTCCTATGGATTTGTACGAGCCCAAGACAGTAATTACTCGTGGTTGCTTTCAATTTTAGAGAGTCTGAAAGCAGTAAGTAGACTCCATTGGTGTTCTTTTTCGTATGTTAGTCTCCAAGGCCCGAAAAAGCATAAAATGATGCAAACGGAGAACTCTTCTATCCGATGTGACCAGAGTATTCCTTTTTCGTAATTAGTCTACAAGGTCTAGAAAATGGGTAAAATTATACCAGGTAGACACCCTTTCAGATAATTTTAGCGAGCATGAAGGGAAGAAAGATTGCTCGATCATCTTTTCATTGTTTTAGGAGTCGGAAAAGAGCTTAACAGAAACTCCCTAAGTGCATTTTTCGTAAAAGAGTTGTTCAGCGCGAAAAAGGGATAAAGTTATACCGAACAAAAAGGGTATTGGTGAGAGCGAGAAGTGATCTCAAGCATCATCACGAGCGCGGAAAACATAATCCGACGATATAAAACTCGTCAAAAACGGTTAATGGTCGATGTGGCATGCAAACCGAGGCAATGAGGGGCATGCAAAAAATGTTTTAAAAATATGGTGGTGAGAGCAAGAAATGATCTCAAGCATCATCACAAGTTCGGAGATAACTGAATCCAATGGTATAAAAATTGCCAATAAACTGACAACAACCGATGTGGCATGCAAATCGAGGTGCCATGGGGTATGGAAAAAATGCCCGAAAGTTTTTGGTGAGAGCGAGAAATGATCTCAAGCATCATCACGGACACGGAAATATGAATCCAGTGGTGCAAATGGTGTGAAAAACAGAGGTCTTAAGGACTCCGGAATGGTCAAAAGAAATAACTAGGTTAAAAAATGGCTACAAATAAAGGTGAGCCCACCAAGCCAAGGATGCAATGGTGGGGAGAAATGATGACCCGCGGGGGAAGAATACTAGGTGTATCAAATCAAATCAAATATAGAAGTGATATGTGACCTCAAAAATGGTTGAGATCACTCATGTGAAAAAGTGAGTAGGGTTAATGACCTGCCCCCATGTTATGTGCATGGGGTTTATGATTGTGGATCACACATGTGTTGGTTTGAACAATGTGGTCATTGAAATAATGAGATATATGTGATGGGGAAGGTTCAAAATTATTGATCATGCCCCCTATCCCAAGGTCAAGGTAATCTATTATGCCCCATAACTCAGAGGTGTCAATGTGGTGCAAATGTTGTCTCGGAGAGGGATCAATAGGGCATTGAGCAACTGTTTGCAGGGGGGTATACCATGAGGCTGTGGTCCATGGTGGCATACTGAAGTGATGATATGATGATGGGGGATTCCCCTTGTGCGGTGGATGCCCCCAGTATCTCCGACGAGAATCACAATGATGATGAGTAGGCAAGGTTTTGGGCCTGCCCCCATGTTGTGGACATGTGGTTTCCTTGTCGATTTGAAAGGGTTGAACATGTGTGTCAAAGGGATCAGTGGTGGAGGATAACCGAACAAAGGGGTCTCCAGTGGAAACCGTGTAAATGGTGTTAATTTCTTCCGAAGAGGATTATTTTCGGGGATATATTTCCTCAATGAGAAGAGGGGATATCTCTAGGTCGGCATTATTCAATTCATATAGAGCTGCTTTATAATCTGGTAGATCAGGGCAGTGATGTGAGTAATGGCCGTAAATGAGACATATCGCACTAGCGTGATTGGTATGCAGTGATTTATCATGCGGGTGAGGAGGCAGTTCAAGTTTTACCACTGGGATACCAACATGGTCTTCCAACATATTCATGTGTTCTTGAAGTGCTGATAACTATGAACATTAATGGGTGGCATGGCCTATGTCGTCACACAAAGAGAACTTGGGGGGAGCACGAGTGGTTGGGGCATTCTTTGCCAGTTTTGGGGTCGCTGGGGGAGTGCGGGTTGTGGGTCCAGTGGTATAAGTTTGTGGGCCTTTGCCCCCAGTGTTTCGGAATGGAGGGGGAGCATTACTAGATGTTGATGCTGTAATCACCATTGGGGGTGGTCGGTTCTGGATGTTTGCTACACCAGGGGGTGGATGGTTAAAAGTATTGATGGGTTGCACTGGTTGTAAAATGACATTCGGTGTTGGGTGAGGGGTTGGGGCAGGTAGGTAACACACAGGTAGTCCTAATGTTAATCCTGGGAGATTAAGGGTAGCCATGACTGGTGTGCTTATGGTGCCTAAAGGGAGAAATAAAATGGGATAGTATGAATTGGTGTGGCTCCTACATGAGTTAGCACTGAAGGTGGTTGCGAGAGTAAAGGGTGCACAAATCAGATATCTCGGTTATATTCAAAGGGGGTGGGATGGATTGGAATGTGGAAGTCATAGGTGATTCTGAGTATAATCCAGGTCTGACTGTGGAGACGAACGATGTAGGTGCATTCTGAACTGGTTGTTCAATCATAGGGAGAACATCTTTAGGTGCAGCGGGGGCATATTGGTTTCGACGCATTTGGACATTCATGTCGGATGATGACATCATAAGGAGATCATGAGTACTTGAATCCATCGGTTCGTTTGTGTGTGCAACATATGTGATTTGTTGTTGTGGTGTTGTGGTTCCTTGAGGAGGATCCAACGGACGAATCTTCGCCACTCCTTGTGTGGGAAAAGGATTCTGTAGCACCATGGGTTGTGGTTGAGGAGGTGTCAGTGGTTGTGTCGCGTGCCCTTGGCGTTGGGCGTCATCAGACCACAGTTGGCGCGCTCGCTCCAAATGGGGGAAAGTCTGTGTGTGATGGTTGTATACCTTGCATATGGAACATGGGTGGTTTGTTCGTAAATTGGGGTTTTTACCCTGTTTCAGTGGTCAATCAGGGTTTTGGTTGGAGGGGGAAGCATTGTTGTTGTTTGGAGGATAAGTCTGATCGACTGGAGGTTGTGGTGCAGCAAGCACTTCCTGTGGTGGGTAATAAGTTGTTGGGGCTTGTGAGTGAACAGGACCATGTGTGGCCTGCTGATGGTAATACGTAGGGGGTGCCACCAGAGGTGGATAGGATGAAGGTGCATGACCATAACACTATAGTGGACATGAGGGTACATGAGTGTCATGGGGGTGGGCCATGGGAGCATATGAAGTTGTAGCTTCAGAGTGAGATGTGGCCCACGAAAGATTGGGGTCAGTATTATTGCACATAATGGAAAAGGGTTGGTTGTGAGATGCAACTTGTCCAATGATTCCATCGACAGCGTGGGATGCCCTCGGCGCATCAGTCTGGGAGGAATCATTGTGGGGAGCATTAGGTAAAATGGTATACAGGTAGCCACACTGGGCATAGATCAGATCAAACTGCTAGGCTTTTAGAATGGCTTCTTCTTCCGACTGGGGTCGTTCAGAAGCTACATTGTTGGTTATGAGAGGGAGGAGTGATTTTAGGAACCAATCCAGGAAGATACGGTCGTCAAGTTTTATCTTGCAGAGGCTACAACGATTATGCCACTCATGGATATGATCGGTGATGTGTGTAGTGGTGTTCTGTCTACAAGACAGTAGTATTTCCACTCCCGCATCATAGCAGATAGGTAATTGGAAGAACTGTAGGAAATTTGAGGAAAAGGATGTGAATGTAGGGTGTGTCCCATGGGGTTGCTCGATGTACCATTTGGCTGCCGAGCCGGTAAAAGTTCGTTTTAATAAATGGAGATGAATGGAATTGTCTACTATGGAGTTTGAGGAACACCATAGGTGAAAGGACATGATGTGGTTTTGGGGGTCTTCCCCAGCCTTCCCTTCAAAATTTGGGATGTTTGAGGGGAGCTTTGTGGGCATGGAAGGTCAAGTGGGGTCATGTCTAATAGGATCATTAGTTAAGACACCAAAGGAAAATATTTAAGAGCTGAAATATTCATTAATATTATCAAGAAAATCCCTTTACAAATACATGAGACATTGAATAAATTATAAGAAAAGTATAAGGCTAGACATTACCAACACAGGGTTAAGAAAACATTCAAGGTGGGAGACTAAGTTTTCTTGCACTTGAGTTAGGAAATACTACAAGGTCTTGGTAAGATATCATGGCACTACAATATTTTCCTTTTGGATGGTTGGAGAAGGTAGGAGATAATGTCCATAGATTCAAGATACTCCCATATATTCCCACATACTCAGTAGTGAATGGAAAATTTGAAACTCTTTGAACCATCCATGTTGGTCAAGGAACCTTTTTAGGTCTTCACTTATGTAGATGATTTAGCATTGGAGGCTCGATTAAAGTTAGCAAAACATACAATTTTGGAGAACAAATTAAAAACAACTAGACAAGGAAAATATGAAATTTGGTAGTTAAACATTTTGGAGGCTTCTTTGGAAGACTTGGTTGCAACAACAGGTGGCAGCGGAAACACTAGCAGACAATTTATGAGGGAAACATGTAGGATTGCATTTACTGTTGACGGTGAAAGAAACTTAGAGTGGGGGAGGATGTCATGATATTGGTAAGGAGGGTGCCTTGACCATCTAGTACCCTACCCATGGAGAGACTTCAGTAGGCTTAGTGAGAAGATATTGCATGCAGGTTTGGGAACACTGTGGTGCAGATCACGTAGAAGGATTTTGCATCTTAGTGGATTCTCGCATTGAAGAAAAAAAAGAGCCCTCTCCCTGGGAAGACATTTGAAAGTGAGTTGGTACCAGTACAATGCAACAGAAGGTAACAATGGATTCTATTCAATCCATTCATAAATTGATCAATGTTATAAAAACCAATACTAGATAAGGTTTCTATCAGAATTAGACTATTCAAAACCAACCATAAAACTAGGTTTAAGATCCATTCAACTAAATATATATATAAAATATGGAAATCGATATAAATCCAAACCAGTAGACAATAATTATATAAAGTTTACTCATTTATGTATTGGGTGAATCTCACAAAATACCTCTAGGTGTGATACATATTTGTACAAGATACATAAACATTTAGATACTAAATGGCCTTAAAAACCAAAAAACATCATTTTACAACTAAATGCATATCATCAAAATTACCTCCTATACTAGGATCCTCATTATTAGTATAATCCTTTGTCATGTCCTTTGGCCTCTTCCTTTATCCTCTAATGACATAATTAGTACTATTTGTTTGAACGTATGACAAAACATGAGGATCCATATCCATCTATCTCAAGTTATTCCTCAAATGTTAGTGATTGAGTTTCCATGACTCATCCTAAGGAGGGATCAATATGCTCAAAGACGTCGGTATCCCCACTAGGTGTTCTATTTAGAATCGAGTTGCTCATTAATTGAATATTTCTAGGGATTCCTATAATTTCGCCCTTAGGGAGGCAAAAAATTGCAAAAAATATTTTTTTTAATTTTTAGGGTTTTTTTAGGAATTTTTTATATTTCTGAATTTTTAGGGTTTTCTAAAATTTCGCCCTAGGGTTTTTAGAGATAAATAAGGCAAGGATAAATTGTAGGAGAGAAGGCCTAAATTTTAGCAAGGCAAAAAAATAAAAATAAAAATCAATTTTTTTTATTGTAAGGGTTTTGGTCATAAAATTGAAGACCTAATTCTAACCCTAATCCTACCATGAAAATGCATATTTACACATGAAAATGCAAAATTAACCTAACAATAATATTTAAAAAAAAATACAAACTATGGTTTTATGTAGAGAAAATGGACAAACTTAGGGTTCTAAGGTTTTACCCTAATCCTAGGGCATCAATGAGTATGGCCCTCCTCTTGAGATGGTACTTGTCAATGAAGGAACTAAAGTTCCCACTAATAGAATAGTAAATACAAGTAACGTATAAATGCCATTGAAGGCAAGTAAATAATGTAAAGTAGATTAGATGTAAGATGTAAGATGATTTGCAAAAATTAATGTCGGGTATTTTATACCCTAAGTGGAAAGGGAGGTGACTTTTCAAGTCACCTCTTGAGTAATTAATTAATTACCATAATTAACCTATTTAGTATTAAATGTTAATATTTATAACATTTATGTTTGTTACATTGCCTTCCCCTTAAGGGAAGTTTTGTCCTCAAAGCTGTATTGAAAATAATGTATGAATTCCCTTGAACTATCGTTCTGGGGTCCTTTCCTTTTTGTAATTTCGATTCTTGATGAAATAAGACGATACGAGTTACGGATTACCAAGGAATTGTCGCATCGTATCTGTTGTGGTCCATCCTAGATCTATTTTTATCGAAGCTCTGAGATCATTTTGTGGGACGGGCCGTTTCAATTGTTGCTTAGTACGTCGATCTTTTCGCTTGTCAACATAATTATTCTGTTAGTGCTCGTTTTGACCCTGTCGTTGGTCAAAATGGCGATTATAATTGGGATGTTTCTAATGCGTATGTGTTGTTTGTTTTTCTTTCTTTTGAACTTTGACGAGGATTTCCTTCACTTCCTCGACTTGATTTTTGGATGCATCTTCCTACATTTGTGCTTCTTGTTATGATTCTGAATCTTTTCGATTCTTTCATCTCGCGACTTTCTTTCAATTTCTAACTTCTTGATTTGATTCTCTAGTTCCTGATTACGATTATTTAGACATTGGTTTTCTTCTTGCTTTTCCAGTATTCTTCCTTTGAGGTCTTTAGCGGAGTGTTCCCTCTTGCTACTGTTTTTCATTTTTTTTTATCTTTGTAATCAGTGTTTTGTTATGATTTCATAGTCGAAAAATCTCTTCGGTATTGCTTGATAACACCTTGTTGATTTTTGTCAGTTCCAACTTTATGTGTTTTCTTGCTATCGTCATACTACTGCTGGAGTTTTTCTTTTTGTTGTTGATGATGACGTAACTCTATTTCTTGATTTTCTAACTTTTCATGTACTTGCGCCAATCGTCTTCTTTGTCCATGACGACTAATTTCCTCTTCTAAGTCAACACTATTCCCATACGGATATTCTTTGACTTTGTTTGGTTTTTTTATCTGGTCTTCAAGTTTTTGAATGATACCTTCCAGATGTGATATGTTCTCGTCCTTATCTGATAAATTTTTTGTGAGGTTTTCTCTACTATCTTCCAATGATTGAATTCGTAATTCTGAGGTAGTAATCTGTTCTTTTTTAAAACCATTAATTTGTTCTTGATTGTCGAAGTGGAGTTGTAGAACACTATTAGCTAGTTCGCACTTTTTTAGCTTGGCCCAAACTACTCGTAACTGTGATTGTAGTTGTGAGTGACCTGGATCGTCCCTCATAATAAAATGTTTATCACATATTGGACAGGATCGATCGTAATTTTTAAAGGCTATCGGATATTGGAATTCCATTTCGCAATAAGGACACTTAGTCCAAAATTTGAATTTATATATGTCCTCCATAATTTCTTTAATATCTTCTAAGACTTGATTTATGTTCTTTTTAATATATTCTTTGATTTGTATCTTCCTTCCTTCGACAATAATTGGTCTTCTTTTCTCTTTTTATAAAATAATAATTGTATTTAATACAGTTATTAAATAATAATTATTATTATTTATAATAATAATAATAATATGATTTTTTGGATGGGAGGCAAAAAAGGGATTTTAAAAATGATTTATAATAATAATTATTATATATAATAACAATATTATTATAAAAAATTGAATTGGATAAATTATAATAATAAATATTATTATTATAAATTTATATATCTAAGGTTGTGAAGAATAAAATTTTAATAAAACTAGAATAGTTTTATAAAACTATAATACTTTTATAAAACTAGAATGGTTTTATAAAACTATGTTCTTGTTTTTTTTTAACTTTTCTTTTCTTACTTTCCCTTCTTTTTATTTTTTATTTTTTTTTACTCCTTTCTTCTTTTTACTTCTTTTTTACGTTTTCCTTTTATTTTTTTCTTATTTTTTACTTTTTCTTTTCTTTATTTGATTCTTTTCTTTTTACTTCTTTACTTATTTGTTTCTTTTCTTTTTTTTCTTCTTTTTTTTTAACTTTTTTAAAAAATAATAATAATAAAAAAAATCTCAAGTACTTAGGGAAACCCTAGTTTTTAATGGAAAAATTCCAAGATTCAGAAGTTCTCACTAATAGAATAGTAAATACAAGCAACATAGAAATGCCATGTAAGGCTAAGTAAATAATGTAAAGTAGAATAGATGTAAGATGTAAGATGATTTACAAGAATTAATATCGGGTTTTTTATACCCTAAGTGGGAAGGGAGGTGACTTTTCAAGTCACCTCTTGAGTAATTAATTAATTACCCTAATTAACCTACTTAGTATTAAATGTTAATATTTATAACATTTATGTTTGTTACAGTCAAGTTTGACAAAGTAGGGTTTTCTTCAACAACTAAAAAATTTGGTTGAAGAGGTCCTAGTTAAGACAAACATTGGAGACCTAAAGCTCAAGCTTGACAATGCTAGGGTAACTAAAGGCTAAAAATGACTTAGCTAGGACAAAATGCAGCATTAATGGATACCATTCAACCTTAGAAAAGCACACATCCAACATTCAACAAAGATAAATCGAGAGAAGAAACTTAGATACCTCATTGTGCATGTGTTAAGAAAACAACTCCTAGTATCACCTTAGCAAAGAGAAAGAGAAAAAGATACTTCAAAGATTTTCCTCCAAACTAGCAAGTACATCCATCCTCAAGAGGTGTGCATGACTCAAAGAGCCCAAGTAGGGTAAAAATCAGAAATAAACGTTTTATCCCATAAGTTGTTGTGTTAAAATGATGTGAGGAAATGTTTATTTATACCTTTTCACACTCACTTTACAAAAATAAATAAAATCTACCCCGACATGCCTTTTTAAATGTCAATTTGAAATTATAAAATGTTAACTTAAAATTAAAACAACAATAATATAAAATAATCAAAATTGTGGGTAATTTGGGGTATTTTCCCCAACCTTTACCCACATATAACTAATATGACTAAAACTGAGCAAATCGGCATGTTCTAAAGTCCAGACTGCGAAGGGGGTCGTCATGGCCCATCTAACCCCAACAGTAGTGAAAATCCCTCAATGACCCCCCTAATCAAGTGTAACATGCTGGCCTCAAGGATGACATCATCATCAAAGGAGGACCCCACAGAGAGAGTGATGATGAGCTAGAGGGACAGGAGGGTGTGTAAAGTGATCTGGAGGATAGATAGGTGCCTCAGTACTGAAACATTTACTGTTGGAATGATGAATCAAGGTTGGGGTCATGTGACTCAGGTGATCCACCCCTGGAATCCCCAAGCACCAACCTTAGGGCTTCAAGCCCTTTCATGAGGCAATCAACAATGCCACTAAGCCATAGTACTTCCAAGGGAGAAACCAAGGGGTCAGGACATAACCCCTACTCAGAAAAGGATGGCTAAACACCCCTCCTGGTCATAAAAATGACCCCCTCTCCTTTGGGAACCTCTGCAGGTGCACTGGTACTGCTACCATGTAACATTGGCTCCAACTGCGAGATGAGTACTCCTACTGAGGGTGCTCAAGAATCCATGAATCATCTGCGTACCTGTAGACCTACACACATATCAAATAACCAAGGACATCAAACAACCATAAGGTAGACACTTCCTACCCTACTCTTCGAATGCAAACGAATAATAATTCAAGGACTAATAAATGTAGACATGAAGAACATCAAATGCAATGCATGTGTAACAGTATATGCCTAATTGACCAAAAGGATCTAAAATAATCTAAGATCTCGGTAACTTGGCGTATTTTCCCCCATAGTCACCAAAACTGATGAAAAATATCTAAAACCGAACAAAAGGCTCCACTCTAAAGGATGGAGTGAGCAGGGGTAATCTTCATGCCCCATCTAATGCCAAATATGTTGAAAAAACCTCAACGTCCCCCCTTAAGCAAGTATGAAGGCCTGGAAACTAGGATGACATCATCATTTCGAAGGCCCCAAGGAGAGAGGTCGTTGTGGTGAAAGGAGGCTAGGAAGGGTGCATAGGGTGACTGGAATAGGAGGAAAGTGTCGAGCTAAGTGGAACATTGTGATTTGTGTGGAGATCAAGTAGGGGGGTCATGTGACCTAGTGACCTACCCCTAGGAGCCACAGACACCAACCTCAGGGCTATAACCCCTAAGATGAGTTAGTCAACAATGCCACTAAGCCATAGTACTCTTAAAGGAAGAATCAAGGAGTCCAGCCATAACAGTCCTCAGAAGGTAACAATAGATTCTATTCAATTCATGCATAAATTGATCAATGTTATCCAAACCAAAACTAGATAAGGTTTTGATCAGAATTAGACTATTCAAAACCAACCATAAAACTAGATTTAAGATCAATTCAACTAAATATATATATAAAATATGGAAATCGATATAAATCCAAACTAGTAGACAATAATTATATAAAGTTTACTCAATTATGTAGGGGTGAATCTCACAAAATACCTCTAGGTGTGATACATATTTGGACAAGATACATAGACATTCATATCCTAAATGGCCTTTAAAAACCAAAAAACATAATTTTACAGCTAAATAAATATCATCAAAATCACCTCCTATACTAGGATCCTCATTATTAGTATAAACCTTTGTCATTTCCTTTGGACTCTTCCTTGAGCCTCAAATGACATAATTAGTACTAGTGCTTTGAACATGTATCTCAGAACATGAGGATTCATATCCATGTATCTCAAGTTGTTCTTCAAATGTTAGTGATTGAGTTTCCATGACCCATCCTAAGGAGGGATCAATATGCTCAAAGACGTCAGTATCCCCACTAGGTGTTCTATTTAGAATCGAGTTGCTCATCAATTGAAATTGCAATGCATGAAGACAAAATCATTCAACCATTGTAGTTACAAATGGTTTATGTTCTTTGTGTGTACATACTCAACGGTACACCATTTGAGTTCACACCCAAAAGTGCTACTAGTCTATCTTCATGTCTAAATTCCATATTTCATCCTTAAAATTAAATTTCTCATTAAATTTTCCATCTTCCATTAGTTTTTGACATGTGATGTATGGTCAAATACTCATCATATTATTTCCTCCTTGGACCTTACATAAATCCATGGGTGTTTTTCCCTCATGCATCACCATAATTTGAGAAATCAACCACTCCTTAGAAATCTGCGACATCACAAAGACAACCTGGATGACCATTGATTGATAAGGATGAGAAATGAATCTCATTTCCTTATAACTAGTTAGGGTGTCTCATTCACCCTCTTCGAAATAACCTTGTAAAGGATTAAGATCAAGAGAGAACTAATTTTGGAGATCCACCATTCTCTTCCATCTCTCTTCAATCTTTTGTGTGGCGCCTTTCCATAAGATGCAATCAATTCATCAATTATTTTGATATCAGGTTGAATTCTCCTACATTAGAGTCCCTTGGTAAAATTAGAAGTGATCTCTTTGACACAATATTTGTAGGATATTCATGCTGTAATGTTCCCATTCTGACCCTATGGCATTAAATTGTAAATGATGTAAATATTGTTACAAACATCATGGTGAGGAGCTCAAGGTCAAGGGCCCACCATCGATTTAGTGATGCATATGGTTTGCATGCTAGCCAAGCACATTGGAATTGCAAATATCATGTAAATATGCATTTTAATAAAATACCCACAACTAGCTATTTAATGCAACAAGAGATGGGGGCATGATTTTACAAGGAATTGGGAGGGAAACTTTCAAACCCTTGAACCAATCAAGTCAAGCCAAGTGTCAATGAGATAACCCATAAAACCCTCAACTACCCATGTTGACTTTTGTACCTAATCATTCATTTCTCCCAAGAGTTGGGTGAAATAGTTAATGCCTTAGAGAATGGGAGGTATGGCTGTCCAAATTCGGGTATGGGCAAGACACCCTACATGCAAAATTGTGTTTGGCTTCCTTGGCAAGAAAAGAGCCACGAAATTGCTCCCCAATCCATTCTTCACCCATCAGTTTTTCTCTCTCATGAGTTTGGAGCTTCCTGGGTGTTTGCCTCCATGGTTTTTTGGTGTTTTCCTTCATTCTCAGCTGGGAGAAGGGTGTTTTTGTGTTATATACCAGTGGGGAAGAAGGGGAATCGAATTGGGGTTCCATAGAGACTGTTTTGGCTGTTGAATGCTTACATAGTTGGGGGAGAAATCGATTTCCTCCATGTGATTGTTTTTCCCCATCCCACAATCTGTTTTTGGATGAAAATAATTTGGGGAAAACCCATGGCCTTCTTGTTTGTAAATCCCATTGTTTAAAATTTGTATCCATGCCCAATGTTTGTGTTTGTTGTGTGAGAAAAGAGTATGTTGGGGTATGGGTTATGGGTATCTATTGCTTTGGCTTGAGCTTGAGTGCAAACATCCAGAAATGAAGAGGGTTCAAATTTAGCCTGATAAACCCAGCTATGGACTGGCTTGTATTAGATGAAATGATTATTTGGCTGTGTATGAGCTTCAATGTCCCCTTTTCCTTGTAGAAATCATGCCCATCTCAGGGGTGGTCTCTGAGTGTTGAAATAATACAGGTTGGGTAGAGACCTATGGTTGGGTGGAACGTTGCAGCGACATAGCTAGTTGCTTGGGACAATTGCACAATGAATATAAGTATTCCCTATGTGTTTTTACTTTTGCA
Source organism: Larix kaempferi (assembly GCA_027924585.1). NCBI lineage: Eukaryota > Viridiplantae > Streptophyta > Pinopsida > Pinales > Pinaceae > Larix > Larix kaempferi. The sequence continues at coordinate 9,754,348 of BSBM01000074.1, read as the reverse complement.
ATGTTTAATTTGAAGATTGTTTTGATATGTTGGATAAGCATGAAATGTGTGTGGATGATGTTTTATTCCACTGTGCATATTTGCTTGATTTGCATCTGCACACTTTTGCTTTTTATGTTGTATGAATCTAATGAATGGGCTGAGTTTATGTAAAATCCTCACAGATTGGTATCATGTTCCCTTCTGTGAATTGGGTCCATGGGAGGGGATGTGACACATGCATTGTCCACTCAACTTGGTCAAGCTACTCTTTTTATATCCAATTTGCTTATTCCAATACCTTACCTTACCAATGGACAAGGTATTATTTGGTTTTCTGAATCCAATAAAAAAAATATGTTTGCATATGCCACCACCATTATTGTGTATAACAATAATAAAAAAATGGTTTGCATGAGTATAACAATAATCACAAAATGGTTTGCATGATGATTTCCAATTCTATCTGTGACCAAATTTGGGTCTTAATTCATAGAATGGACATTGCATTTGTTGTGTGGTATAAGTTGAAAATGATACATTTAACTTTGATGGACATAATAAAGAACCAATTGTATGTGCCTTTGTTGAATCCAAATGGGTCCATGAAAACTCGTTTAGCCAAATTGTAGTAGATTAAGGAGAGACATTCTATGGCTAGCTTCAAAATTGAGGACAATGATGATTTATGTGATGTTGATGATTCTTCCAAAGAGAATCAAACATTTCCTTAGTAATGTTAATAATATGTACAAGAATGAAGAACTACTTTTTGAAGAGTTGGATGGTTATTATTAGAGAAAGAGAATCAAAGTTATGTTTTTTAGGATGTTACATGGTGAAAAGGAAATAATTATTAGAAGAAAATGCCCATGATAACGAATCTAGGACTTGTATAGATTATTGCAATGTAGAACAACTTACCAAGGATTATTGGCATGAGAAGGGAGATTCTTTTGATGGTAAGAAATGAAACATCACAATATTGCAACCAAGCATGAAGAGAGGGAATTCCATTTTTGCACCGAGTGAAACGAGGTGCTCTACAGCCCAGTATGGGGAGATCCTGTAACGTTTGTCCATGTTTGTCCTTATAGTCAACCATAATAAATAAAGTTTGTCTTTAACATAATAATAATAAAAAATCAATATTATGTCGGCGATGAATTAAAGGACATGCATTTTCGTTTGAATTGAATCCTAGGCTATAAAATGTAAAAAAAAAAAGTAAAATGTAATGGAAAGTATTTAATGAAAAGTAAAAAAGTAAAATGTATTGTCGGCCATTAATTAAAATGTAAAAAAAAGTAAAATTATGGAAAGTATTTAAAAAAAATCCATGTCGACTCATAAAATAAAATATTATGAAAAGTAATTAAAAAATATATGTTCATTTATAAACTAAAAAATTAAAACTTAAACCTGGATCTATCAATCAAGAGAGATTAAATTTCATGAGTTTAAATTTAAAAAAAGGAAATACACCTCAAGAAATTGGATCCCTCTCGGTGTTTGATAGATACGGGTTTTAGATGGATCTATGCTGGTTTTATGGAAGATGTGATTCCTGAATAAAATGATACTTACTTGATTCTTAATGATCTAGACATGAGTTCAAATTTGAAGCGAAATGAGAAATGTTTTATTTATGACAAAAATAAAACACACGGAAAACAAGAAGACAAGAGAACTTGGAAGAGGGAAATACTTCTGAGATTATAAAATGAAGAGAGTGCATCTTTTTATTAAACCCTAAAATTATTGAAATGTACTTTAAGTCATTAATACAACACTAAAGCATAAATTAGACTAAGTCAATAAGCGACTTTATTAATATGCCTATGTTAATATAGATGACAATTATGAACTAAACAAATCTAACATCTTCTATTAATGACTATTCTAGAAAATACACCAAGTTTTTCTCTAAGATTTATGATTTTTTCAAGGTTTAGATTCCAGAAACTACATCAAGTTTTTCTCTTAGCAAGTACTTGATAAAAATGTCTACAATCTAGTCCTAACTTGTGCATTATTTCATCTCAATTCTCCATCTTCTACAAGTTGTTGAATGAAACGACACTACACATCAATATGCTTGGTTCTCTTTATAACAAAAATGTATTGTGGGTCATCCTATTGTAATTCCAAATTTACAAACAATCTTCAAAACCAAACTACTTTCGCATGACCCTACTTTCACATGATCCTTTTATTGTCGCTATGTATTTTAGTTCTATAAAGGAAAGTGAAATTGCATCATGTTTCTTGCTAATACAAAAACTATCCCTATGCCCAGATTGAACACATAACGCCATCTATAGATCCTAGCCATTCCAAGATTTAATAGCCACACAATATATGCTCCTTGTTTTTACCATATAGAATGCCAAATTCCATTGTTCCCTTTGCATATCGTACCATCCTCTTTACTATTACCTAGTGTTTTGTTTTTGGAACTTACATAAATATGGAGATATAGCTAAATGCACAACTCAAATAAGGTTTTGTGATAATAAGATAGATCAAGCTATCCAATAGGTGTAGATTAGATTTTACAATTTTCCATCTTGAACTGGTGTAGCAAACTTTTGGCATATTTTATTTGTGAAACAAAAAAATATAATTATCTATTTTTCAAACTTGTACATCTAGGCCTACATCTATTATGTCAAAAGCTAAACATAACTTTGATTTAACCTTTGTAAACGCTCTTGACCCACGACCTAGGAAGATGGCATCAATATAGAATCACCACCGCATCCCGTTCTGTCTATGTAAATTCTTTGGAAGTCTTCTTCAACTCATAAATAGTTTTCTACAATTTTTAGCCAAAGGTTTCTTCAACTCATAAATAGCTTTCTTCAATTTTCAGCCAAATGTTCCTTCGTTGGAACTTGAAATGAAATCCCCATGGCTGGTATGTATCTAAACAGTAATGTACAATTAATTTATGGCATTAGCAATCCTTCAAGTTCATTATGGTGGTAATACATCTAAACAGTAGTGTACAATTAATTTATGGAAGTACTAATCCTTCAAATTCATTAAACAAGTGTGTAAACTTGTTGTTTAGTAGGATACCACGAGACTCTTCGGTAATATGTATATTAATTTCTCTAATATCCATCAAAGAAAAGATGCATTCTATATGTCAAAAGAAGTATATTGCAAATAAATACATTTCCTGAACTATATCCAAAAGAGTGAAAGTTATTATTTATAGGCATTAAGACTTAAAATAAAATTTAGTAAGCAATAGCTTGCAGCTAGATTTTGAGATAGCCCACAATGTTGTCTCACTGCAATGAACCTTTCTTCCCAGTGAAGCATGCTTTAATAGATGGTATGAATGTCCCTGTAAATGAAGAATTTGATCTCTATGCTAGAGACGTACTGATTTCTTCTATGTTTCCAGGTGATAAAATTATGGTTGAACATCATCCGACGCCAAATCCAGTCTCTCATGCAGTAACTATGGACATGGTACTATTACTTGTTCCCGTCATGTTTAAGATTTTATGGACTAAATTTCATTTCATCTTTTCTGTCATGTTATGGACTAAATTTCATCTCATCTATTTTGTAATTTATGCTTTTGTATCTTTGATGGTCAGGAGGTTCCTTCCACCGTCTCTATGACATCAGCTCTTCGCTTGCCCACTGTGAGTGCTGCTTCACTTTCACATATGAAAGCAATTTCTGGTCAAATTTCTTCGTCCTCTGGTCAGTCCAGTAGAGACGAAAAACAAAAAGTTCCTTCGTCTTCTCCACATTCCGCTCATTCCAATCCTCGTTTGTCCACTCCGTCTTCTGCTAATTCCACCCCTCGCTTGTCAACTCCGTCTTGTGCTGCTTCACTTTCGCATATGACATTACAAGCAATTTCTGGTCAGTCCAGTGGAGACAAAAAACAAAAAGTTTCTTCGTCTTCTGGTCATTCCACTCGACGCAAAAAACGAAATGTAGATGCAGCAGATGGGCGGAACTTAAACCCATTTGTCAACAACACATCGCATCAATTTGGTACTGTAACTGCTCCTGCCCAAAATGTAAGCGTGTTGAACAATCCTCAACAAACACGCCAAGTCATGAGTTCACCAGCTTTGCCACAAACAAGTATAAGAGAGCTTGAGACAACAGTCAATGCTCCTGCAAGCATGTATATTTCCAATATTAGAGCTGGATTGACATCTGCAGCTGCCTCTATTGGCTTGGTGGGAGTTGGGGAGAGAGCTCCAAATGCTGCAGTAAACACGTTTGGATCTTCTGCCAACACAGGTTTTACTAGTGGAAATGCAGTTACTGGCCTTGGACAATCAGTTCCTCGAGGAGCTGTAGCCCGATCAGAAAGAGAGCAATGTGAAGTTGAAACAAACCAAACTGTACCGGCTGCCATGAGACATGTTGGACCAAGCTCCCTTCGTTCACGCAATCTTCAGTTGCCATCAACTACCACTGTCGCTCAGCAGCCGGTAGCAACTGCAGCAGGCTGGCACATGGTCTGGGAGGTAAGGTCCTCGTCAATCTCAAAATTACGCCAGCTTAAAGATATGTACTTTTAAGTTCTGTGATTGTAGTTGCTTGGAAACTTCACTTGCACAACATAAGCACGAAGAGAGTGGCTACCCTAATTCCAGAAAGTTTAAGACAGGTATTCTCCTCTAAGAAAAAGGCGGTGGCAAAAAGGTAACGTGTTTAGAATACTCTAGAAATAAATGTTTCCTGAACTCCATTGAAGGTACTCCTCGGAGTCAACGATTTAGAAGAGATGATGCAAACTTAGGCTAGGGTTTGCAGCATTCTACTGAGCGCATCCACCTTTCAGCTTCCATGGCCGCGAACAGGGCAAGAAGCGAAGCTCCCTCTTAGAAATATCTTTAAAATTACCAAAAGCCTGACAAACCCCAGAACGATTTGGGCAAACACGAGGCGTAAGAAACCCCGAATGCTCTATTGAACCTTCGGATCCAGCTCGGGATCAACCACATCCACACACAGCAGCAAAAAATTCCAACAACTGCATCCCCAAGCAGAATTTGTATTCATCCTTAACGGTCAAACATTTTTTTTTACGTTTTCGGTTTTTATTCTCGGATGGCAAAACGTTTTATCTAAAATTGTGATTTAAAAACCACCATCCATATTCCATAATGAATACATATGAGCTTTTGATAGGATCCACCACCTTAGTAGCCTAGCAACCAACATCCTATGAGGTAACTATACTTGGCTGTCTTTTTTATACCTAATTCTAATAAAAAGAGAAACATCCTATGAGGTAACTATAGTTGTCTGTCTTTTTTATACCTAATTCTAATGAGAAGAGAGACATGAAGAGGCTACAACCGAGAAATAAAAGAGAGATATGAAGAAGCTACAACCGAGAAATAAAAGAGACATGAAGAACTGTGGCAAACCAATAGCGAGGAAAAGAGGACAAACTAAGAGAGCTCGAAAAGTGGACAAATAGAGCGCATGCTTACGACGAACTATATTGATGTAAAAGATTACTATTTGCTTATTTTTATTTTAGGTAAACTCATTACATACTCTAATATAAAATTGAATTTGGATTGAAAGGGTAATAATCATTTCTCTTAATTATCTAAGTTACAACCAATCTAGTACAATCTATATCTAATAAAATCAATATCCGTGAGAAGAATAATTAAACATCAAAAATACCAATCTAGTACAATCTATATCTAATAAAATCAATATCCGTGAGAAGAATAATTAAACGTAAAAAATACATGGTAATAATATATGGAAAATTTTTCCATCATTCCAACTATGACATAAAGGTATGGGATAACCTTCCAAAGGGCGAGTCAATATATACTGTACATGCAAGATCATCATGATGTAATAGTAAAATTTGTGGGTATGCGGCCTTTCAAAAAATCCCTTCTTAGTGGATAAATACCAAACGGAAGACAAAGGGAAAGTAGATAAGTAAACTTGGGTCAACAAAATTTTTCATAGTGATCTCAAATTTGGAGGAATAAGAATGAGTCCTCCATCATTCTTATATTTTTTCAACTCGGTCTGCATTTATCTCTGTTATTGAACAGAAATTCATCCATCATCAACAAAGTATCTACCAACTAGAGATTGGAAGAAATCCTAGAGACGCTCGCAACCAGTCTTCCTCATATCCAAGGCCTCATTGCCTCTCATGTTCATCGATCATCAAAGAAGGTAGTGTATCAATTAGTCAATGAGGGATTAAAATGCCAACATAGAGAGATAGATGTTAAATGGAATTGCAACATTACTTTTACTTTAGAATAAGAATCCTTCAATGCTTGCATGGGGTGGTAGGATGGGAAATGACAATGGTAGTTATCTCAAGCAAGAACCCCGATTTGAAGTGCTTCAATCACGCACTTCTTTATTTATATTTAAGTGTATGATGGGTTTGAAAGTAATTTATTTTTGTGGATATGATTCATACACCATAACTTTTCTAATTATGTTTGGGAGGTTAAAGATCCTCAACATTTCTAGTCTAAAAAAGAGGTTACACCTCTAAGAGATTTGATCCCTCTCAATACTTGTGGATCCCTTTTAAAATAAATCTATATTAGTGTAATAAAATTGTGTTAAATTTTCATATACATCAATAAAATAAATATTATAATTATATAAAAATTGATTAAACTAATTATAATAATATGAACTTTAACATTGTCCAAAAACATATAACCATATAACCTTTAAAATATATTTCCCTTATAAAATCTTGGATCATTATAAATATCCACATCAATTAATCACCATGGTTCTTATGAGATTGATATTACTTCCTAGGTAAACAAGTTATGAATCTAAAAATTATGCGTACATCTTTACAAATTATTCAAATAAGACATATTATGTGATATAATCGTTAAATTTGGCAGGTTGGATGACGAATATGTACAATTTTGTAAAATGGATTTAAAAAGTGCTAAATAAATAAAAGTTATTTCAATCAATTTTTTTAATTATTTTAATATAATAAGCACGGGAATTTTTTATTATTAGTATTTAGCAATGCCGAATTTGATACCAAAAGCATGGCAATTTTTTGAACTAGCATTTTATATATTGAGTATAATGTCATTTGTGTTATGCAGGGTAAATTGGGATGTATCAAAGAAAACAACCACTTTTTTATTTCCGAGCTTCAGGTGAGTATTTCTCTTAAAATTGGCAATGTGATTTACTTATCGAGGACAATGACAGTGTAACACATAATGCTTGCGTTTATGTGAGTAAATGATCATCTTTTTTTTCACTCATTAATTTTAATTCAAAACTAAGTATTCTTTTAAGGTTTTTTATTTTATTTTTGAGACATAATTCCTTTGCTTTTGTTTTATTTTTGAACTATAAAAATTTTATTTTATTTTTTTAATTATAATTTTTATTTTTTTAATTATAATTTTTAATTTTGTTGATAAATTTTATTTTGATATATTTTTCATAAAGTTAATTTTTTTTTTTCTTTTTTTAAGGTCATCGATTTGGTCTATGAGACCCCCTTGTTTGTGAAACAAGGGACCCCTGGGTTTGAACCTATGACCTCCTAGGAGGAAGCACATGTTCTTAACTATTAGGCTCACATATTCTTGTTTTACATTATCCCATGTGTGAAAATTCAAAGCATAGAAAAAATCATAAGGCACCAAACCTATCAAGCATCACAAGTCTTATTAATATTAACTTCTAAATACTAGGCAATACAAAGACTATATTTTAACCATGCCTTCTATGTTGACATGTCTTCACCACTAAGCAAAAGAAAACTAACTATTCTTGACAACTTCAAACAATGAATAATGGTAGTAATTGCATTATTCAACACTCACTCTTATTTATGACCATTACAAACATCAAAATAGATAATGCCTAAGTGTCATTTTTGAAATCCAAAACCATTACTTGATAATGGCTTGGTGAAGATGTCTATTATTCCTCAATGATTATAGATTGGATAGGTGCTTTTGCATAGGACAAGTGTCAAGCATGCACGAGTTGTCCATTACCTCTCTAGGTACTTGCTTAATTTGTTGAGTAAGTGACTTTTATATTTCTTTCCTAAGTCTAACTTAGGAAAAGCACATTAATTAACTTAATGTTGGCTAATGAGTAAAAGTGGCCTTAAGAATAAGTCATGACCATTGATCTTAAGTGATGTTAAAGATTTAATCTTAGCCATCCATAACTTTGGATATTGAGGGTTAGGGTTTTGGTCATTGAGATGTTATAAAAGAAATTCTAAGCAGAGGAGAAAAACATGCAACAACACAAGATCAGTTTGAACAAAGAGATTTTTTGAAGGCAAGAGTGAGAGACACAATGGCTGAAGAGAAAAGAGAGTATATTTTTCAAAAGAAGATAATTAAATTTGAGAAGAGGAATTGATCCAGCAGAGAGAGAGAGAGAGAGAGAGAGAGAGCATGAATATAGTTGAACTGAGCAGGGGCCAATTCGTACATCTATAGAGGTATATCCATATAATCCATATGGATAATGTAGGGTTGATGCAAGGTGACACACAACCGATTAGATGAGGTGAGTGTTCCTAGGGATGATTTTTGTTTTAGTGGGATGATTTTCTCTTGGAGCCAATTTAGCCAAAGAGGTTGATTTTCTTGTGTGGCTGAGTTATACGTTCCATGTTTGTAAAATTTATGAATTTCTGTTCAAGCTAAGATTAGTAAAGAAACAATGACTACTAGGTTTTTCCCCATTGGGATTTCCTAGGGTAAACACTTGTGTCAAATGTGATTGATTTCCTATTTTGTTCTGCTGCATTATTGGTTAAAATATCAATGAATTTATGTTTATAATATCAACAATAAAACTATAACAGTAAATTATTATTTGGCATAAAAATTATTGAAAACATAAATCAAATTTGGTATTGAGAAATTAGCATAGTGCCAGAGCTCAATGAACTCCGAGAAGAAGGAAATCATTTGGCAAGTGTTTGCAACACAAAGAAAAAAAAAATTATTTGGTCAGGTTATTTCATTGGACAGGATGGCAACAACTAGAATTAGATTTGAAGACTGGTTGGAGGGTGCATCTCAGTACAATCCCTGGAAGGAAAGGATATTGTCAGCGCTAATGGAGAATGGGATTTGGGAGTTTTCTAAAACTCCTCCTACCAATGGTACACAATTGTCTACCCATAATAGTAGGCACATGAAAACCAGGAGGATAATTCTAGATGCAGTGATGGATCTTGTGATCCCTCATCTATCTGGAAAGAAGAAAACTAGGGAAATATGGGATGCTCTGATGAAGCTTTGCTAGAGTGATAACCACAACAGAAAAATGTTGCTGAGAGAGGAACTCAAGGGAACCAAGATTCCCAAATCATATATAGTGGCCTCTTATCTTACCAAGATCACATAGGCTCATGCTAAGTTGGAAGCAATTTGGGAGATAGTGATAAATCCATATGTTGTGAGGATACCTCTGAATAGCTATTCGAAGACATGGGTTCCCTTTGTCAAATGTATTGTTGTAAGATAGAATATTCCTAACTGGGAGAGGTTGTGCGATGACTTCATAGAAGAGGAAACTCAAGGAGAATCTCTATATGGAATCCAATGAAAGGGTGATGATGAGGAGAATGTTTCTCTTGCAAGTCATGCAAGGAATCACAAATTGAAGGCCAAGAAGAATACCAATGGAGAGGATTCCACTTAGGAAGGAAAGAAGAATGGCATGAGAAAAGTCAAGTGCTTGCATGTCATAAATTTGGGCATTATGTAGGTGAGTGTTTGAACAAGAAGAAGGGCATGAGTAAGACACAACTTGAATCATCAACAAACACATAAGTGAGTGAGTTCATTGCAAAGATTGATAAGGAGTTCTCATTGGTGTCTTCTATTTCTAGAGTCAAGGATGAATGGTTTGTGGAGCATGGTGCTTCTTGTCATATGATAGGATTGCAAGATGTTTTCATCGGTATTTAAGAGGAAGACTCAAAGCTACATGTGAAGCTTGGTAATGATTCCAAGTATGAAATAGAGGTGATTGGAGATATTTAGTTTCAATTAGAGTTTGTAGGTCCTTTATAGGTGAAGGATCTGTTATATGTACTAGGGATAACAAAGAACCTACTAGCGATTTTGACCATGGAGGACACAAGTTATGAGGTCTATCTCTAGGATGGACATGTACTTGTTATGCCAAAAGGATCCATTCTAGATGCAAGGAAAGTGATTGGGAGCATAGAGGGAACCTTGTACTTGTTGAAGTCTTAGCTTATACGTGATTTTGTTCATGAGAGTGATAGTGGCATTTTGTGTGAGTTATGGCATTGGAGGATCAATCACTTGCACCACAGGGATTTATCGATATTGAGGGAGATTTTCAATGTCCCTCCATAGTTTAGTGTAGAGAAGTAGGGTGTGTGCAAGGGATGTGCAGTTGGAAAGTATGCCAAGAAAAAACTTATGATCAATGATAGAAGGTCCAAGGGGATTTTGGATCGGGTGAATTCAGACATATGTGTTCCTATGTCAGTAGCATTGTTGACTGGTTATAACTACTATGTGATCTTCATTGATGATTTCTGTAGGAGGATATGGATCTACTTCATGAAGAACAAGCATGAAGTCTTCATCCGGTTTTAGGAGGTTCTCATGGATAACCAGACAAAGAGGAAGATCAGAGTTCTAAGAACCTATAATGTCGGTGAGTATATTGGTAATAAGTTCAAGGAATTCTTTAAGGGATAAGGGATTAAGGAACTAATAATACCTTACAACTTGTAGCTAAAAGGGGTTGCAGAGAGGAAGAACAATGCCATCATGGGAGATTCCAAGGAAATGATCCATGATAAGGATTTTCCCATTTTTCTCTAGGAAGAAGCATGCAATACGATAGTTTACATTCAGAACACAAGACCTCATAAGGTATTGGAGGACAAGACTCCTGAAGAATCATTCATAGGAGTGAAACAAGAGATTAGTCACTTATGTATCTTCAGATGTCTGGTGTATGTGCATGTACCATTAGAGAAGAGGATGAAGTTGGAAACTTCAACATAGAAGGGTATTTTTTTGGGATACTGTGAGACTTCAAAGGAATACAGGGTGTACATTCCTTCACTAGGGAAAATAGTAGTGAGTAGGGATGCTCGATTTAATGAGAGTTTAGCCTTTAGGAATTCACATGAATCCATTCCAATAAGGGTATAGGATGAGGAGCGAGAGTATATGAAGCTTGAGGAGATACCGACACTAGTAGACACATGAACTCAATATTTAGTTTAGGACGATGATTCTGAGGCTCCTTCTACTTCTGTTAGGAGGAGGGAGAGATGTCTAGAGAAGACACTAAGAGATGCTCATAACCATGTTGAGGCTCTTAGGAGTAGTTTTAGGCATAGAAGACCATTGAGATAGTTCCTAGTTACATGGAAATCATGAGTGATATCATTGATTCCAAGCCTACGATTCATGAGAAGGAAGTAGGCCACTAGGTCTAGAGGGATGCCATGGTGGAGGAGTATGTGCCCATGATGAAGAATGATATGTGGGACATAGTGCCAAGGACATAAGGGAAATCAATGGTAAATTCAAGATGGATCTATAATATCAAGCACGCTCCAAAATACAGTGTCAATAAGTACAAGGCAGGGTTCAAAGATATAGGAATATCCCAGAAAGAGGGAGTAGACTATGAGAAGAAATTTGTTGTAGTAGCAAGGGATACTTATATCATGGATATAATACTTGTTTCTTCAAATATAGGGTAGAGGACACATCAAATGGATGTGAATACAACCTTCCTCAATAAAGTGATTGAGGAGTGAGAATCTCTACCATGCAACTCAAGCAGGTGCCGAAGGAATTATACAGACTCAAGAAGGTGTTGATGGAATGGTACTCAAGGATTCTTGGGTATCTATTATCTATGGGATTCATCAAGATTGAGTTGGGAGTGCAATGGACAAGAAAATCATCTTTAGGTGTTGCTTCAATTTGGGATCATCAGTGATTTCATGGTGTAGCAGGAAAGAGACATCAGTGGAACTTAGTTAAATAGAGGCTAAGTACATGGAAGCGAGTTTGGCGAGTTGTGAAGCCATTTAGATTCGCAATATGCTCAGAAGATTAATTTTCCTGGATTTGGATCCTATGGTCATCCACTATGAAAATAAGATTTGCATAAAACTATTGGAGACCTCATTGCTTGATGACATGTCCAAAAACAAAGATATCAAGTATCACTTCAACAGGGACAAAGTTCATAGGGGAGCAATGAAGCTTCATTATATGTCCACAGATGAGCATGTTTTTGACGTCATCACCAAGGATTTGATGAAGCACAAGTTTTCTTACTCCAGAGATAAAATGGGAGTGGAGTATAATGCCTTCCTCACTAAGAGGGAAATTTGATTATTATAGGCCATATACGTGCTTCCACATAAGCCAAATGTCATGGATGCCAAAGTTGTCCATTATCTCTCTATGTACTTGCTTAATTTGTTTAGTAAGTGACTTTTATATTCCTTTCATTAATCTAGCTTAGGAAAAGTGCATTAATTAACTTAATGTTGGCTAATGACTAAAAGTGAGCTTAATATTAAGTTACGGCAATTGATCTTAAGTGATGTTCAAGATTTAATCTTCGACATCCTTCACTTTGGAGATTGAGTGTTATGGTTTTGGTCATTGAGATGTTATAAAAGAAATCCTAAAGAGAGGAGAAAGACACACAACACAAGATCATTTCAGAGAGAGACTTTCTAAAGACAAGAGTGAGACACTTATTGGTTGACACTTATTGGTTGAAGAGAAAAGAGAGAAGAGATTTGTGAGGAACCTACAACAATTAATTGATAAAATGCACGATATATTAGAACACAATATTTTTATTGATCATGGGTCACTTTGAGGGTGAAACCTCCTTTGAACAGGCTCAATACAAATATCTTCTATGTGCCTTCATTGGCCTCAACATGTACTTATATACTAAGTCTATGCGATAATACTATGGATCAATACCATGGAACATATAATACTATGCGTTAATACAAACTATGGATCAATACTATGGAACATATAATACTACGAGACGACTTACAAAGCATATGCATCCAACAACAATATATTAACAAAGTAAAGAGAATGGTTGACACAGATTCCTAACATCCCCTCTCCCTTAGAAAAATCTTTGTCCTCAAAGATTTAGATGTGGAAATTGATGTTGAATCTAAAGGAGTGGTGCCCATGTAGCATCCTCTGGTTGTATGTCATGCCACTGAATTAATACCTCTATGATAGATCGAAAGAGAAGTAGACTCCCTTTGAGTGTCAGGGAGGATTTCTTGGAAGGATGGAGACGAAGAAAAACCATATCAATTGCTTGAAAATTGCACTCAAAACGGTGATGATCGGCTTGTTGTTTTATTCGAATTTTTTCCATGTGAAGATTGTCCTACAAAATGCAAAGAATTTGATGAGGGTTTCGAAGAACTGTGTCAATTTCCTGAACTGGTGTATTGCTGAGGGTGTATGGAAGAAGAAACAGAAGTGCTTGACCATAGATTGATTCATATGGAGTCATTTTAAATGCAATATTGTACCACCATTCAACAAGCGAGAGCCACTTCTCCTACTGAGGTTGGTGTTCACAGGTGAAGCAACAAAGATAAGTTTCCAAACATTTATTGCTAATTTTAGTCTTCCCTCCAGATTTAGGGAGCCCTTCAATGAATTCCATAGAAATATCTGTCCAAATCCATGTAGGGATGGGAAAGGGTTCGAGCAATCTCGAAAAGAGATGGAAAGTATCACATTCAGGCACCATCTATTTAATTTTCATTTTCATTCCCTGCCAAAAGAAGTTACGATGTGTCCACTCATATGTTTTGAGGAACCCAGAGTGCCCTGCCAATGGAGAAGCATGGATTTTAGAGAAGACAACCTGTTGAAGATCTGTGCTCTTGGGAAGCACGAGATGAACCTTGTATCTCAAGGGAAGTACCATCCCAAGAGTAATTTGGTACAGTAGAAGGGTTTTTGGCCAACCATTGGATGAGTTGAGATAAGTAGGAGTCATTGAAATAGCCCTGTTGAATAGATTGCAACCAATTTGGAACATGCAGAGAAATAGCTCAAAGAGAAACTGGGTCATCAAATGTGTGAGAAAGAGCATCTACCACCAGATTGTCCTTATCCTTCATGTAAGTGATCTCATAGGCATAACCCATGAGTTGGCTAACCCATTCCAGTTGCGTTAGGGAGGAGACCCGTTGTTCCAAGAAATATTTCAAACTCTGGTGAGTAGTCTTGATGCAGAAATAAATCCCTAATAGATATGGCTACCACTTCTGTACTGCATGCAAAATAGCCATCATTTCCTTCGCAGATGTAGAAGCGGCTAAATTCTTACCTGAAAGATCTCTTGATGGTGGAAATCCCATTGGTTCAGCAAATACACCTGAATATCTATCCAAAATGTGTTGTAGATCCAAAGGAGTAGTGGAGACCATTGATGGGTGCATCTGAATGGAATGGAGCTAAGGGATGACACCATGTGAATTCTTCTTAAGGATCTTTTCTAGGAGATGTGAACTAATGATGCAGAGAGACCCTGGTTGTAAGCCTGTAAATGTGTGTTTTTTCCCATTGACTGAAAACTACATCCAAAGTTCAGCAAAATACCATAAGATGGGTCCAAGTGTGCGTAGCCATTAAGCGCTCAAAACCACATCACATCTGCCTAAGGCCAAGGAAAACATATCATAGCGCAAGTTATAATATTCCATGGAGATACACACATTGCGACATTTCCCCTTGCAAGGTAAGGTGCCCCCATTGGTAGTCATGATTTCAAATTTGGCACAAGGATAGACAAAAAAATCAGCATGTTTGGTGATCCAAGGGTCAATAAAGTTATGAGTGCTACCAGAATCAATGAGTATTGTAAGAGGGAGCTTCTTGAAGTCACCCTTGACCCGCATTGTTTGTGGGGTGGTGACTCTGGCTAAAGCATGGAGAGATATCTCTGGGTGGTCACCCTGAGACGGGGGATCAACAGGCGACTCTTGAATGTCGACCTGATCATCTATTGTATCTGGAGCTTCTTCACCAAGTTCGTAGGTAGGCAGAGAATCCACATCCAAGAGATAGAGATTTTTCTCAACACATCTATGTTCTCGAGTGAATTTCTCATCACAATTATAACAAAGTCCTTTTTCTCTACGTGCTCACATCTCTACTTAAGAAAAATGCTTGATAGGAGTTGGTCGAGGAGCTGGCGTGGTGGTAGGTCATTGGGAAACCATATTTCTGAATGGAAGAAAAGTGGAGTTGGAGCACTGTTGGGATGTGATCTTGTGCTCCGCCAACTTAGCCAACCCTAAGACATCCATCATTGTGTTGGGACAAAACATTTTAACCTCTGAGTGGATTTCACCCTTGATACCACTTATAAAAAAACTCCTGTAGAATTCATCAGACAATCCTTCTGTGCGATTGGCCAGTTTATCAAATTTTGTCTGATACTCTCTCACAGTGCCAATTTGGTCAAGTTTAGTGAGTGCTCCTATGAAGTCATCAAAAGCACTAGGACCAAATTGTTGCAAAAGGAATTGGAAAAAATATGTCAAGTTTGGCTCGCCATGAGCTTTGATGTACCAAGGGTACCATTGAAGGGCTTCCTGTTCCAAATGAAAGGATGCAAGTGGAACTTTGTGGACATCTAAAGTATCATTAGAGGAAATTTGGGTAAAAAATGGGCCACCTAAGGAAAATAATAAGAAAATAATAAAATAATAGTAGAGAGAAAGTAAAAAACTACTTATTTGGATCATATTTTCAATTTATCTCCTTGTAGGTTTACTCAAATTTCAAGCGGGAGGACTTGTTGGATGCATAATTAAATTAGGCATCTAATGAGTACCCATGTTGCATACTTTTAACAACATCCACACCATGAAAAATTGAAAATACATTAAAAAACGTCTTTCTAGTGAGAGAAAACACGTTTTTTAATGTCTTTTCGATTTTTCATGGTGTGGATGCTGTTAAAAGTATGCAACGTGGATACTTGTTGGATGTATAATTTAATTATGCATCCAATGAGTCCTCCTCCTTGAAATTTGAGTAAACCTACAAGGAGATAAGTTGAAAATACAATCCAAAAAAGTAGTTTTTATTTTTTCCCTCCAATTTTTTTAAGTGCTCCCTTGTTGAATTTTAAAGCATTTTGATTGGCTAATACATGATGACATGGAATTTGTATTATTTTTGGAAGGCCAATTTTAAATTGAAATTTCCTCTAATGTATGCAGACTGAAATATTGTTCTGCCCGGTATATCCATCCAGTCAGATTAGTACCATTGAAGTGAGGAAAATCAAGCTTCGACCCACAAAAATTGCTAGAAGAAGAGAACCCAGTGGTTGCAGAAGATTATGGCTGTCATTTATTGTTCATGGTTGAATGTTGAAGATGGAGGCTAAGAAAATTTTCATCTAGATCTTGGAGTTTGGTTTTGAGGGAGGCAAGTTCTTCATCAATGATTTGTGCTCCTGCATGGGTAACAACCATAACCAGGAGTTTTTTTTTTGTGACTCGGTAGAAAAACAAAAAGAAAAGTTTCTTTAGTAAAGGAAAATTTGGATTTGGGAAAAACTCTGATGGGTAATTGGGGTTTGACTAGGTTTTGGAAATTTTCTGATGGACATGGAAGCAAAAAATGGGGATTTCAGAAGCAGGGTGAAACAATGAGAAAATTTGTCAGAGAGAGACAAAGAAGAAGAATTAGGAAATGAACAGTGTGGAAAAATTTGAAGGTGATTGAGTGAAAACCGAAGAAGTTATGGCAAACCCTAAAAAGAGACAAATGTGGGACTTCTGGCATCGGGAAGTGAAATTTGGTATAGGGTCCTTAGGAATGAAATATGCAGAATGGGATTGCAGGGGTGTCAGTGAAGTTTCAAGGAAAACCGAGTGAAAACAAAGAAGATATGGCGAAAAAACAGAAAGTTTTTTCCCGGAATGGATCTATAACGGCGTGGAAGTGATCAACAATAGAATGGATCTGCAATGGATCTGCAATAGCTCTAGATATGCAATGGATCTAGATCTGGATCTGCAACGGATCAAGATCTGGATCTGCAACGGATCTGGATTTGGATCTGGATATGGATCTAGATCTAGATATGGATATGGATATGGATTTGGATCTGTAACGGATCTAGACAGATGTAATCTTCTATTTATCATGTGGCAATAGATATGGACCCCAGGTATGCTCGGCTTCCTAACGGTTCAAGGGATTCACTCGGCCACCAATGTTGTTTGACAGATTGCATATTGGGGCATTACCCCTCACTCCATGGCTCAGGTAAAACTGATAACTGCTTTGCCACAAATGACAACTCTTGGTTTACCTCATAGGTGGGAACTATTCAATCAGGTAGGGGTCGTTTCCCTTTTCGTTGGAAGGTCCTCTCAATGGGCCAGCTACTTCGAGGTTCCTATGGTACTCCTCACAATGAGTTTTAGGGTTATTCCCAAGTACTTCCCACAGTTAATCGGATAGGGATCATTCTCGGATCCAAACCTGCAATTGAAATGAACAATACAGATGCAAAATTTGTTTTTGGAAGAAATTCCACCCAACGAGCCCAAGAAAGTGCTCTGATACCAGATGTGAGGAACTTGCAACAATTAATTGATAAAATGCATGATATATTAGAACACAAAATATTTTTATTGATCGCGGACCACTTCAAGGGGGAAACCTCCTTTGACCAAGCTCAATACAAATATCTTCTCTGTGCCTTCATTGACCTCAACACGTACTTATATACTAAGTATATGCACCAATACTATGGATCAATACCATGGAACATATAATACTATGGGCTAATACAAACTATGGATCAATACCATGGAACATATAATATTACGAGACGACTTACAAAGCATATGCATCCAACAACAATATACTACAAAAGTAAAGAGAAGGCTTGACACGGGTTCCTAACAAGATTTTGCATAAGAGAAGAAAATATGATTTGAGAAAAGGGGTTGATCCAGTTGAAAGAGATAGAGTTTGAATCCATCCGAACCAAGCAAGGGTTGATCCATCTGATCCATATGAACTGTATGGATCTGTACAACATCCATACGATTGATGTAGGGGTGATGAAAGTGATGCAAGGGCGATTTTTTAGGCCTATTTTCTATCAAATCCTATTTTTCGAGAGATGGAAATTTTATTATCTTACAGGTTCCATGTTTGTAAAGAAACATTGAATGTTGAATTTTCCTCATTGGGGTTTTCCAAGGTAAACACTTGTGTCAAATGTGATTGATCTCATGTTTTGTTTGATTGCATTATTGGTTAAAAAATAAGTTAATTTCTATTTATAATTTTAGTGATAGAACTACAACAGTAAATTATTTATGGGAATAAAAGTTACTGAGAAAAGAAATCATATCTAGTATTGAGAAATTAATAGTCCTTATATCAACAAATTGTAAATTGATGTGTACATTATTCACAACCTCATGTATCTCATGTATGAAGTGATAGTGAGTGTCAATGTGTTTACTTATGTGGTAAAACACATGATTCTTATGTAAGGGAATGGTTGAGTTGTTGTCACAGAATGTAGGAGTTGGCTCCTCTCTTCATGTGCAAGATCATTCGTAAGTCTTCACAACCATATTGCTTGACATGACGTTGAAGTTGTTGCTACATATTTTACTTCTACTAAAGATATTGTAACAATGGGTTGTTTCTTAGAAACTCGCAGTATTAAACTTGTGCCCAAATGAAATGCATACCCATAAGTACTCTTTGTTGGATCCTAATACTGGTTACAATATGTTGGAAAACTAATTTCCTTTCTGTTAATATTTTTCGGTCTTCCTTTGACACATCAACTAGAGTCCTTCCTAGGTTGACTACAATCCATTGTTGTCGATCTACAAAGAGATCCTCCATCTTAAGCTTCCAAAGCCCAAAACTTTGTCCATTAAACTTCTCAATTTCTATCTTTTATGTGTTAGCCATTCTAACTATAAATCAACGCTCCTAGAAGATTCCTACCATAACAAGTATTCCCCAGTTCCAAAGCCAAGCTAAAATCCTCAACAACAAAGGCATCCCCTTGCAGCCAAATACGACTCTAATACCAACTATTAGGTCTTAATACCGATTACAAGTAGTTTGCAAATTAGTTTATATAGTTTAATATCTACACCTTGAGGTATTTCCATTACCTTTTAGGAATTGAAAAATGAACTCCCTTAATTAACAAGGGTCAAAGATTTGTTTAGAATTGGACATCATTTTTTTTATTAATTATTAAAGATAAAATATTTAAAATATAATTTAAAGTAAATATGGTAGGAATTTATATTTTAGCACTTATCGTGAAAGGTATTAACATTTGCATTGATGTTACATGAGTTAGATGAAACTTTATTAAAGTTATTATCGATTCACGAATGGATGATTTTTATGAGTAAGAATTTTATATATTTAAAAAAAAAATTATTATTTTTATTTAATAAAAAAATAAAATACGCTTTTCATGTTCTTCACTCTTATGTCTGATATATAAGGTCTATCATAGACCAAGTTAACCTACAAAAATCTCATATTTCTCTCATAATATTTATTCATAAGAAAGACAAAGCTACCAAATTACAGACTTAGTTCATGCCTACTAAACATGTAGTCCTCCTCGATTCGTTCTATAATCAAGGCTCTTGGAGGTTCAGAAGTCTAGCTTTTGAAAGTGCAAGTGCATCTGCAGAGCTATTGAACTCATGTAAAAATGTTGAAACCTAATATTCTAAAAAGAGAAAGTCATTTCTTTAATATGATCCACCGAAGGCTTGAGTTGAGTATCCTATATCTCATTTTCATTATATATATATATATATAATTTTAAATAACATATTTTGTATAATATTTTATTAAATTAAATATTTTTTTTTAATTTCCATATTTTTATTTTAAAAATCTGTATTATTTGAGTATCTTTCAAATTTTTGGATGCAATTGCTATTGGGTACATTTAGTAAAATAAAATTGTTTATTTTTAAATTTTAGTTTTTATAAATACATTGCACTTTTATGTTT
This sequence comes from Larix kaempferi, assembly GCA_027924585.1. Classification (NCBI taxonomy): domain Eukaryota; kingdom Viridiplantae; phylum Streptophyta; class Pinopsida; order Pinales; family Pinaceae; genus Larix; species Larix kaempferi. The sequence goes on along the minus strand of BSBM01000074.1, from coordinate 9,734,240 downwards.
AAAAAATATTATGGTTTATAATTTATCTCTTTTATCTATCCTTTATTTAGGATATTTGGTATCATATGAAATTATATAGCTGTACCAATTATATTGCATATTTTATTTATCATCTAAGAGTTAAAGATTCTAATATTTTGTATTTTCTTCACAGGCATTCTCCAGAGATATTTCATCAAGAAGGTGAGTTTTTTTTTTTGTTTTTCATCTAAATATTTTAATTTACTAAATTTTCATCTTAATATTTTAATTTACTATATATGTAAATTTCACAAAAATACATTAATTGTTTTATAATCTCCAATCTCCCTTATAATCGCGAAAGCACTTATTTTTTTAAACTATATTTTTAAGCACTTATTTTTTTAAACTATATTTTTATGAAATGTTACAATTGTGCTCAACATTTGAATTTTTCAATTGTGCAATTGGATGATCAAAGGGCATTTGCATGTATCAATATATTGATTTTTCCGTATTTGCTTAGTTTAACTGATATTTTTTATATTATCCAAAATTCAACATTAATTTCCTTGACGAGTGAAACACACCATATAGATGGGAGGAGAGATACAAAATCTTTGCACACTATGCAATTGCAATAATATGTAACATTCATTGTTGAATATCTCAAGTACTGGGATAAAATTTGGCCCAATAATAAATTTTCCATGTCCATCGCCATTATATCAATGCATTGATTTTGAATCACTTCTATGTGAATTTGTTTCTATTTCACATTATAGAATGTTTGTTGTACTTATCTTGCTATCAATTCTTATGTACTATTGATGTGGGCAAAATCTTCAACAACAAGGGTGACACCTGATGAGAAGTCCCGATTAGACCTAACACCATTTGGATTTATGTTTGTCCCTTCACTAAGGAGATCTCAATATTAAGTTTCTTTCATGGATGATTTCTCCAAAAATGACATGATCGTAATTTGTGAGGAAGAAATCTAAGTATTTTGAGAAGTTTCAAGAGTTCAAAGCGAGTGTGGGGAATCAGACTGGTCAAAAGATAAAGGTGTTGAGAACTGATAATGGAGGAGAATTTTGTGGAAAAGAAGTTGACCATTTTTGTAGAGAGAATGGTATAGCTCAAAAAAACACAATTGCATACATGCCTCAACAAAATAGAGTTGTTGAAAGAATGAATAGAACATTGATTGAGAGTGTGAGGAGCATGCTTAGTGGTGCAAGAGTCGCACAAGAATTATAGGTAGAGGTAGTTGACACGGCATGTTACCTGGTGAATTGGTCATTGTCCATGGATCTGGTTGACAAGACTCCATATGAGGCATGGGTGTGAATCTTTTGTCCATATACTTTTGGAATAGGGCAACTTCGAAAGTCATTCTTATTGTATTTTATTATACCTCCTACGGGAGAATATAATGATGTAATTAATCATGTAAAACCCTTGAAAGAATCAATGTAAACCTTGGGGATAAATTACACAAAGCAAAGAATTAACAAACATTATTTTATTTGTCCCCAAGACAAGTTGGCCCTATCAATTAGACAAGTCAGTCTAGTTAGGGAAAAATCCAGCTTTGCAAGTGTATAAATAGAGAGAATGTGTGCCTCATTTGGTCACTCACTCATCACAAGATAGTTCACACTTGTAGATGAGAAGTTGACATTTGCAGCAAGGAGAAGTATTTTTGGGGTTTTCACTTGGAGAGTTTTTCCATTTTCTCTCTCTTGTTCTTGTACTTTGTTCTTGGAATTGATCATCTCTATACGAAGGTTGTTGGGTTTTCTCCTTGTTGGGTTTCCCAGAATAAATTTTCGTGTTCATTGTTTCTGTGCTCTGTCTTTCTTCTAGTGATCCTATTGTTTATATGCAATTAAATTATACTGCTATAATTGTATGAAAATCTAACATGGTTTCGGAGCAGTACGAGAAGAAGCCATTACCGGAAGCTAGGGTTTCACATTATGAGGCCTTACCTCATCTGTTTGGTTGGAAACAAGCACTGAAATCTTCTCCCTAGGGAAGGTGCATCTATTGGTCAAGGAATTTTTCAATTTTGAAAAGTTTCATTTTTTACCTAATTTTGCATTTGCAACATAAATTAGGGTTTCAAGTTTTAGGGTGCTTATTCCACAGAATTGGTTGGATCTTATTTCCACTCAATTATCCTTGATAGGGTGCATCCATGTGTGGAGTCAGTTTCTCAAGATTCCAAACTTCATTTTTGACCCAGCTCCTGCTAGGGTTTTTGCTCCAAATCTACAGTCAAGATGATTGGAATGAAGGTTGAAGATCGTCTGGATGGGGCTTCCAATTTCATCTCTTGGAAGTATAGGGTTATTCTCATATTAGAAGAGAATGACCTCTTGATGTTTGTAAATGAGAAGGTTCCAGAACCATAAGCTAAGGAAGAAAAATCTCATTAGAGGAAGAATGATGTGAGAGCAAGAAGAATCTTGGTGGACTCAGTCAAAGACCATTTGGTTCCTCAAATATCTCATAAGAAGAAAGATAGGAAAATGTTCAAAACCCTAAAGAATTTATTTGAGCATAGTATCACCAATGTGAGTCTCTCACATTGAGGAACCAATTATCAAATATGAAGATGTCCAAGTCAGAATCGATTGCTTCATAATTCATGAGGATCACAGAACTAAGGGACATGCTAATTTATAGTGGGGAGCGCCTTGATTATAAGGAGCTTGTCATTACTTCTATAAATGGTCTTCCACCATCTTGGGAGTCATTCATTCAAAGCACAAGTGATTGAACCAAGTTTCCCAAATTTGACAGGTTATGGGTAGGTTGCACTCAGGAACAGACGAGGATTGCAGCAAGATAGAAACTTCATGGCACTCAACATAAGGAGAATCAAGCATTCATGGACCATGCCAAGAAAGGAAATGGAAAAGGAAGAAAGCTTCATTATTAAAAGAACCAAGGTATGAGATCAAGACCTCCTTCAGATCAAAAGAAAAAGAGGAAGGTTCTCTCAAATATACAATGCTTCAAGTGCAAAACCTATGGCCATTATGCCAACAATTGTCCAAGCTCAAACAAAAAGAAGCATGAAGCCTCAAATATTGGTGTAGAATAAGACCATCATCATAAGAATCAAAGTAATGAAGGCCGAACATAATTCCTCTTCATATCATCTTTATCATGTACTATCTCCACCACTAGTGATACATGGCTAATAGATACTGGTGCTTCTAGGCATAAGATTGGTTATAAAGAAAATTTGTCAGAAATAGTTGAGAAATAATCCCATCTGCATGTTGGACTAGGGGATGATGCTAATTACACTATAAAGGGATCTAGGGATACCTACGTTTAGTTAGAGTTTAGTGACACATTACACTTGAGTGATGTGCTTTATGTACCTAGCATGAAAAGAAATATTGTCTCCATATCTGCTTTGGAGGACAAGGGATATAAAGTTGCATTTTCAGATGGGAAAGTCTTTGCTTGGCGAAAGGAGTCAAGTATGAATAAAACAAAGAAAATTGTTGTAAGAAAGGAGAGCTTGCACCGATTGAGCAGTCCACCAGCTTAAGCACTAGTTCATGATTCTACTATCATGGGTGAGATATGGAACGTAAGATTAGCTCATCTAATTTATCAAGCTCTCCCAATAATAAGGAATATAGTGATAGGTCTACCAGTGCTTCATGTAGATAGTGATGGAATATGTGGAGGATGTTCCCTTGGCAAGAATGTCAAGGGATCCTTCCCGAATAGTGAGAACAAACCTAAAGGAATCTTGGATCTTGTACACTCTAACTTGTGTGGACCCATAACTGTTGCTTCACTTGGTGGCTATAATTATTATATAACATTTATTGATGACTACTCATAGAAGACTTGGATATATTTTCTCAAGACCAAGGAATCCGAGGAAGTACTCAGCAGATTCAAAGAATTCAAAGCACAAGTTGAGAATATGTCGGGACAGATTTCAATTATTTATGCAAGGAAGCAGGAATTAAGAGGGAGATCATAGTTTCCTACAAACCTCAAAAAAATGGGGTTGCGGAAACAAAGAATAGAACAATTGTGGAGGCAGCCAAATCCATGATACATGGTCAAAGCCTATCGATGTTCTTGTGGGGAGGAGAATCTAGAACAACTGTGTATGTACAAAACAGATGCCCCCATAAAATATTGAAGAACATGACTCTGAAATAATCTTTCACGTGAGTGAAACGAGAAGTAGGACACCTTTGTATCTTTGGTTGTCTAGTCTACATTCATGTGCCCAAGGAGAATAGGTCAAATTTAAAACCTTCAAGAAAGAAGGGAACTTTTGTGGGATACAGTGAGTCTTCAAAGGCCTAGAGAATTTACATTCTAGGATCGAGGTAGATCGAAGTCAGTAGGGATGTGTCCTTTGAAGAAGAGATGGCTATAAGGAAAGGAAGAGGATCTGATATGGATATTGATGATGAGGAGATACTAGAATCAAAGGATATGAGATCATCTCCCCCTCCATTAGCTCAAAGGGAGCTAGTAGAAAAAGTTGAACTGATCGATCCCATTGATCCAATTGAGCTAGTTGATGCTCCCACATATATTGTAGTAGTCTGGAAAAGGCCTTTATGGGAATAATAGACATTTGCATGATGCAAGGGGTCATGAAGCTCCACATGGTACTTTCCAAGAAAGTAAGAGACCTTAGAGTTTCTCGAGTTATGTAGTATTGATGAGTCACATCATCGACTCAAAACCTATCACCTATGAAGAAGCATCTGAACACTAATTTTGGAAGGATGCCATGATACAAGAATACCAATCCATCGTGAAGAATGATGTGTGGGAGGTTGAACCGAGACCTAAGGGGAATTCGATTGTGACATCCAAATGGATTTGCAAAATAAAGCATGGAGTAGATGGCAGTGTTGAAAAACAAACACAAGGATAGATTTGTTGCCAAATGATTCTCTTAAAAAGAGGGAGTTGATTATGACGAGACATTTTCTCTTGTTGCTTGAAATACTTCCATCAAGACGATCATTTCTATAGCCTCATCTATGGGATGGAAGTTGCATTAGATGGATGTCAAGACCGCCTTCTTTAATGGTGTTATCGAGGAAGAAGTATATATTGAACAACCAGAAGGGTTTGTTTCCATGGAAAGGAGTCTCACGTATGTAGGATGAAAAAGGACTTATATGGACTCAAGCAAGCACCTTGCGCTTGGTATGGACGGATAAATGGATACTTGGTGATCTTGGGATTCACCAAGAGTGATGCAAACCCCAAACTTTACTACAAATTCGTGGATGATGAGCCACTGATTTTGGTACTTTATGTTGATGATGTGTTTCTCAATGGGAATGAGAAACTGATTGTATGGTGTAAGAAGAAGTTTTCCTCAAAGTTTGAAATGAAGGATCTTGGATTGATGCATTACTTCTTGGGATTAGAAGTATGGCAGAGGCGGAAGGATCCTTTCCTAAGTCAAGGAAAATACACCATTGATATTCCAAAGAGATTCATAATGTTGGACTGCAATTCCATGGCCACACCGATGGATGCAAATTTGAAGCTAAGGGACTTTGCTTCAGATTCAGATTTGAGTGATCGCACTATGTATCACCACCTGATTAGATATTTGATGTACCTAATGAACACCAGAATAGATATATGTTTTGATGTGAATGTTCTCATCCAGTTCATGTGTGAACTGAGATAGATTCACTGGGTTGCTACAAAACATGTGCTCATGTACTTGCGTGGAACTGTGGGATATGGCCTGAGATGTGCTTCAGAATGTGACTTGAGATTGCAGGGTCTTTTAGACTCATATTGAGCCAGATGTGCTACATATAGGAAGAACACCTCTGGGTGTTGCTTCAGCTTGGGTTCTATAGTGATTTCCTAGTGCAGTAAGAATCAAACCTCAGTAGCACTTAGCACTGCAAAGGATGAGTATATTGCTGCTAGTACAACAGCTTGAGAAGCTGTATGGATTCATAAACTCCTTGCAATATTGTTTGGCCAGATTCCAGAGCCAACTATGATTCACTGTGATAACTAGAGTTGTATACATTTGTCAGCGAATATTGTATTCCATGACAAGTCGAAGCATATAGAGATTTTATATCACTACATTCATGATAAGGTGCAGAAAGGTGCGGTCGAGTTACAGTATGTTCCGATAGATGACCAGATTGCAAATGTTCTTACCAAGCCTCTTCCAAGGATAAAGTTTGAATACTTTCATGGAATACTTGGAGTGGAAGAGAACATGTCCCTCCTTGAAAAAGAAATATGACATGGAGACAGATGTTTACCTTGCTTCCACACATGTACCTCTACTCATCTAGGTTCTCAACTAGGTATGGGAGGATGCCATTGGCAGTAGATATGGGAAGGTGGTAAATGGTCGTGTGAAGCTTGTTCCCACACAGGTACCTCTACTTTCTCAGGTTCTAATCCAGGTATGAGAGGATCCCATCGATAATAGAGATAGATAGGTAGTAGATGGTCATGTGAAACTTGTACCTTTGCTCGTTTAGGTTCTCAGCCAAGTAAAGGAGGATCCCATAAGAAGTAGAGACAAAAAGGTAGTAGATGGTTGTGTGAAGCTCTCGGACATCCATATCGGATGGAGAGGTTGATGCGCACTGGAACACACTACTCTTGGACTCACTTAAGGACTGGTTGAGTTGGTGCATGTTCCTTGAAGGACTGGGCTGATCGAATGCACACTATGTTGATTCTCGATGGAATGGTATGAGATGATGATTGTTTTACTCTCTGATAGAATGTGTAGAGTTGCTAAGCTGATCCACCAATGGACTGAGTGGATAATATGCATGATGACACCTCTCGAAAAATTGAGACTATGTTGACAACCTTCAGTATGTATAGAGATGATCGAGACAGATTTGATGTACATATGAGATGTAGATGATTGTGATGTTGATGATGACAGTGTCCAAGAATACCTTTCTTATTGATAGGGAGTGTTGGAATTGTTGCAACTTTGGAAGTCATTCTTATTGTATTTTATTGTACCTCCTATAGGTGAATATATTGATGTAATTAATCATGTAAAACCTTTGAAAGAATCAATGTAAACCTTGGGGATAAATTACACAAAGAAAAGAATTAACAAACATTATTTTATTTGTCCCCAAGACAAGTCAGCCCAGTTAGGGAAAAATCTAGTTTTGCAAGTGTATAAATAGAGAGGACGTGTGCCTCATTTGGTCACTCACTAATCATCACAAGCTAATTCACACTAGTAGAGGAGAAGTTCACATCTACAGCAATGAGAAGTATTTTTGGGGTTTTCACTTGGGAGAGTTTTTCCATTTTCTCTCTCTTGTTCTTGTACTATATTCTTGGAATTGATTATCTCTATACGAAGGTTGCTAGGTTTTCTCCCTGTTGGGTTTCCCAAGATAAATTATCGTAGTCATTTATTTTGTGCTTTGTCTTTCTTCAAGTGATCCTATTGTTTATATCCAATTAAATATACTGCTATAATTGTATGAAAATCTAACATATACCAAAGGAGAAAATAACTAATCTTAACAACAAGTCGTAGAAGTGCCTGATCTTCATTGGGTACAAGGATGAAGTGGAAGGGTATAAGTTGTGGAACCTAGTGATAAGGAATTTAGTTTATAGTAGAGATGTGATATTTAGAGAATTCAGAGGAAGTTTTAGGGATGAAGAGGATAAAAGAGAAAATGAATTAAAAAGAAAAAGTTTGAAATGAATGATGAATGTCTAGATCTAGGTGAGTGGATTGAATCCAACGAAGAGGTGGAACCACAGACTTCAGATGTCGAGAGGACTGACTGAGCAAGAAAACAACCAGAAAGGTATACTCCACCCATATTCCTCTCAGTTTTTTCATTATCTTCCATAGAATTTGATCCTAGGTTGGTAAAGGAAGAAATTGAATTGGCTGAGGGCAAACTATGGAAACGGGCCATGGAAAAAGAATTGGAATCCTTGAAAAGGAATGAAACATCATATCTAGTCATGTTACCAAATGGAAGGAAATTACCCATCGAAAGTAAGTGGGTCTTCAAGAAAAATTTTAGTGTGGCGGGACAAGTGAATAATTACAAGGCTCGAATGTTAGTGAAATGATATTCCCAAGTCGAGGGATTTGATTTTGGTGATATTTTCTCTCTTATTGCTAAGTTAACTTCCATAAGGGTACTAATGTATTTAGCTACAAAATTTGATCTTGAGATACAACAAATTGATGTAAAGTCAACATTTTTTCATGGTGATCTCAAAGAAGAGATTTGTATAATGAATCCTGAAGGTTTTATGATGGAAGGAGAAAAGGAGCTATCTGCAAGCTCAAGAAATCTCTCTACAATACAAGAAAATCACCAAAGATGTGGTATCAAAAGTTTGATATGTATATCTATAAGTTGGGTTTTGTGATAAGTTAGGCTGATTAATGTGCTTATGGGAATAAAGTTGGTGGTCATTCCATATATGTAGTTTTGTATGTTGATGACATGTTATTGGTCATAAATAACATGGATCTAATAAAGGAACTGAAACTGCAGTTATCCTCCAAGATTGACATGAAGGATATCATAGCAACAAATTTCATTGTTGGAATGGAAATACAGAGAGTTCATGCAGGTAGAGGGATCTAGATAAGTCACAAAAAATATATTGATACAATTCTAAAAAGTTTCAACATGCAGGAGAGTAGACCGGTCAAGGTTCTTATTTCCATGTGAGTCAAACTATCCGTTGAAAAATGTCCAAAGACCTAGGAAGAGATATAGTACATGTTACATGTTCCCTATGCTAGTGATATATATAGTTTGATGTATTCTATGGTCTATATACAATTGGATATTTCCCATGTAATGGGGCTACTGAGCAGGTACATGTTGACACTTATAAAGTTGCACTAGACGGGAGTCAAGAGAGTATTTAGGTATCTGCGTAGCACGCCTACCCCACCTTCCTATTCATTGTTGGAACTTGAATTCATTAGAATCAATCGAAAAAACCTTGGGTAAATTTATTGATCGAGCAGACTGAAAGGATCAATATTCTTGTGCAAGAATCTATGTAGAGGTTGATTTGGAAATCAGTCTCCCGGAATCCATTAAACTAATGATAGGAGATTGGACACATATCCAAGACCTAGATTATGAACAACTACCCTTTAAATGCAGATTATACCATGGCTACGGCCATTTTACCAAGGATTGCAAAAACAGGAATGAAGAAGGGGAGGCAAAAACTAAAGTGGAGCAGTGGTCTCAAGTGAAGAAAAACAATAAGATAAAGAAAAACAATAGTTTAAAAGGGAAAGAGATACCGAAAGGGAATAAAGCATCTTCAGCAGGGCAGCAGCCAGGTGAAGGAAGCAAAACTACATTAAAGCCAAGGGAAGAAAACATAACACCAATAGTTCCAGCAGCTATCAAAAATTCTTTTGCAATTCTCAGCAATTTGGAAGACATGCCAGAATCAACAAATTTGGAGAATGAACATCAGACCACCTCATTAGAAGAGGAAAAAGAAAAGATAGATATTCTTACACCTGTAGCTCACTCCCCAAGTGGCACCTCCTCCCCACACTTCTATGCTAAAATGGCAAGGAAGAATCCTTTGGAAAACTCTGGCTCTTCGGAAGATGAGACATTCGAGAAACCAATGAAAAGAGCAGGAAGAAAATCTCTCAAAGATGAAAGAGAGGAAGAAGCTAAGAGAACAAAATTACAAGGAAATCAATCTACCATTGAAATGTCCATTGGTAGAAAAACTAGAAAAAGAGTAGGCAAGGGAGGCCCTACCCTTCCTCTCCTTGGTAAATAATGCGACTAGTTTCTTGGAACTGTAGAGGCTTGGGAAATCCACAGAAGTATGACACAATTAAAGACCTGATGAAAATTGAAAGCCCGGAGATTTTCATGCTCCAGGAGACTAAAATCGATGGGGATGCCCTCCTCACTCTCAGCAATCAGAAGTGGAAGAAAAATGATTGAAAGGAAGTCAATGCTAGGGGTACCTCAGGAGGGTTGGCAACCCTTTGTTCGAAAGATCAGTTTCACTTGGTTAACTCTTTTGAGACCCAGCATTGGATATTCACTGAAATCAGTCATAATACAAGTAAGCTTACCTTATCCCTTTTTAATCTTTACGTGCCGGGTCTATATTCTGAGAAGAAAGAATGCTGGAATTCTTTAGCTAATTTTATAGAAACTCATTCTCTTAATAACATCATAGTTGCTGGAGATTGACTTAATTCTAGAACCAAAGAAAAAAAGGGGAGGAAATAGGAACAGGGACACACTGCAACCCATTGTGGAGGATCTAATTCAATAGTGGGACCTTCTCGACTTTAAGCCTAAGAAAGGACTTTACACATGGACAATTAATAGAATTGGGATAGAACACATCTCAGCCTGCTTGGATAGATTTCTAGTGCAGAGCACGCTCTTACTTGAAAAGAATCTTATTTCATCCAAAATTCTACCTAAGCTTACTTCGGATCATAATCCCATCCTTCTCATGTTGGAAGAGGAAGAAAACTTGGGACCCATCCCGTTCAGATTTAATCCGCTATGGAAAGATAAGGATGGTTTTATGGAAACAATCATGAAGGCATCATCTAAACCTGTTATTGGTTTACCTTGTTTTGTTTTGGAGAAGAAACTTAAAGCTACAAAATATGCATTGAAGGATAGGATAAAAAATCCTATTATTACCCCTGCTAATTATAGAAAAGAAGTTGTCCATAACTTATTAGATCTGCAAATGGATATGGAAAGCAAGTTTATTAACATTTATGATATTGAGAAAGAATAGGCTTCCCAACAAACTTCCTTTTACTCCTTTCGATAGGAAGATGAATACTGGAGATTGAAGTCTAGAAGTTTGTGGTTGAAATCGGGGGATTGGAACACCTCCTTTTTCCATAGACAATTTAGAGCATGACTCTCCCGGAATCATATCTCTGAAATAAACTTGACTGAAGGAATAGTTCTTAAAGGAAAGGAGATTAATGGGGCAATAGATATTCATTTTCGGAACCTCTTTAAAGAAGAAGGGATAGCAAGTGAGGAGGTTGCGAATGACTTTCTCTCTCACATTCCCTCTCTTGTTAACATAGAAGATAATCTCAGCCTCATGAGACCATTAACATAGAGGATAATCTCAACCTCGGAACACCTCCTTTTTCCATAGACAATTCAGAGCACGGCCCTCCCGGAATCATATCTCTGAAATAAACTTGACTGAAGGAATAGTTCTTAAAGGAAAGGAGATTAATGGGGCGACAGATATTCATTTTCAAAACCTCTTTAAAGAAGAAGGGATAGCAAGTGAGGAGGCTACGAATGACTTTCTCTCTCACATTCCCTCTCTTGTTAACATAGAAGATAATCTCAGCCTCATGAGACCATTCATTGAGGAAGAGATCAACAATGTTATCTGGGACATGGAGCCAGACAAAGCTCCTGGGATAGATGGCTTTTCTTTTCACTTTTACAGAATTTGTTGGAATGTCATCAAGAAATATCTACTGAGAATGATCAGAGCTTTTCAGCCTATGGCCAAGGTTGGAGCAAGCACAAATTCCACCTTTCTTGCCTTAATTCCTAAAGAGGTGAACCTGGGGTCCTTTGACCGCTTCAGGCCTATTTCCCTTTGCAACTCATCCTACAAAATCCTCTCCAAACTAATGGCTAATAGGATCAAGCCTCTGTTAGACAAACTTATCTCTCCTTTCTAGAGTGGTTTTGTCAAAGGGAGACATATTTTGGACAATATTATCTTGGTCCAAGAAGCTATGCACTCTAGTCAACGGCGGAAGGAGAAAGGGATGCTTATATAAAGCTTGACATGGCCAATGCTTTTGATCGGGTAAAATTTTCTTTTATGTTCAAAGTTTTGCTTGATTTTGGATTTAGTATGGATTTTGTTAATCTGATCAAAGATTGTATCGAAAAGCCGTGGTTAGCTCCTTTAGTCAACGACAGGACGACTAACTACTTTCAAGCCACGAGAGGATTACAGAAAGGATGCCCTCTATTCCCCTTTTTATATATTCTTATGGTAGACTCTCTTATCAGGAAGTTGACTATTGAAAAGCTCGTTAGGAATGCCCCTGGCATCAACCTAGTGAATGGTCTTGACACCATCAATCATGCTTTTTTTGCGGATGACTCCCTGCTGTTGGGAGGAGCTTCAATAAAAATAGTAAAGGTTCTTAAAGATATTGTGAATAATTTCTGTAATATTTTGAGAGCCAAGGTTAATAAAAGGAAAAGCCCAGTCTATGGTTGGAATTTGGACCAATAATCAGTTCTCCGAATTTCTCAATTCTTGGGGTTAATGGGTTATGTCAAGTGGGAAAAAATAGCTTACCTTGGCCTTCCTCTTACTCTGGGAGCTAATAAGGCTATCCTTTGGCATGGAATCCTCAGTAAAATCAGGTCTAAACTAACAACATGGTGAGGCCAGTGGTTTAATTACGCTGGGAAGCTCATTCTGATAAAAACAGTTTTATCCTCCATCCTTATTTACCAGGATTCTTTTCTCTTGGCCCCTAAGTTGATTATAGTCCAGATTTCATAATTGATTAGGGAGTTTTTGTGGAGAGGAGGAAAAGGAATTGAGAGAAAATACCATCTAGTCAATTGGGATATTATCAAGCATCCTATTAGGGAAGGAGGTTTACAGATAAGAGATCGAACAATCGCTAATCTTTCTCTTGGAGGAAAAATGCTCTGGAAACTTTACACTAACCGTAGGCCTGTCAGTCAAGTCTTGAAAAAAAAATATTTGGAGGGAGTCGCTTTAAGAAATCTGTAGCCCGATCAAACTACTAAAGGCACGATTTTATGGAATTTATGCATGCAAGGGTTGAATTTTTTCCAGCAAAGGCTTTATCGAGTTCCTGGCAATGGTTGCAAAACTCGGATTTGGGAGGAAAGCATTATGGGAAACCCTCCACTCGCCCTCTCTGCTAACCTTTTTGAGATACGATTGTGGCTTTCCCAAAATGGAGTTAACACGCTGGCTGATATCTCGGAGTGAGATTCTACAGGGAAGTGGAATGCATGGACTCTTCCCAGAACTCCTGCGATTTTACAGAACCACATTATCCCTTTTTATAATGCGTTGACTAGTTTACCACCTATTCACCGGAAATTGAAAGATAATTGGGGTTGGGTTAAGACAGGATCATATACGGTTTCCCACGGCTATGAAGCTACCCAGCTGACCCAACCATTGATATTTCTTCCATTCTTGAATTTGGTGTGGGACTCTTACGGTCTTCCTAAAGTTAATTTTTTTACATGTCTTCTCGTCCATAGGAAAGCTTTAATTGGAGAAAACTTGATGAAAAAAGGAAATGCAGGCCCTCATCAATGTACACTGTGCTGCTCGGCGATAGAAAATATGGATCACCTTTTTATTGATTTCCCTTTCTTGCAAGAAGTTTAGAGAAATTCTTTGCTTGGCCTAAATGTTAATGCTCCCTACCAGATCTCTATTTTTATTCTCCTATCAACGTGGAACAACATGTATCCTCATTCTCTTAAAAATAATTCCACTTGGTTCAGAATTTGGCAAGCTCTCCCCAAGTATGTTTTTTGGAAGATTTGGTTGGCGAGAAATAACCAGATTTTCAACAATTTTAAAACCATTCCTTTGATGGTTGCTGCTAAGGAAAAGGCTCTTCTACAGGAGACAGCAGTGCATCATCCTTCTTTCAGTGATAATTCCATGCTCCCTGAAGAAAATAAGTGGTTTGGTACATTTATGTATAGGGATAGACAATAGTGTTATGTTCGTCCATTTAATAATCCAGGATGGTGTCTAAGAGACACAGATACTGAATTTAAAGGATGGTGGAGAATTCAGGGTAAAGCCACAGTTTTCTTTGATCAGGCCTCGAAAGGAAATCCTGGCATTGCAGGAGCTGGTGGGATCATCTATTCTCAGGATGGATTAAGAAAAGATAGTTTTTGCTAGGGCTTAGGATTGAGAACCAATAATTACGCAAAAAATTTTGGGATGTTACAAGCTTGTCAGATTGCCCAAGATATTGGTTACAAAGACATACAATTTTTTGGAGATTCTGAAATATTGATAAAGATCCTAAATATGGAAGATAAATTCAACAATTCTTTTCTCAATAAGTGTTTTCTAAGGCTGCGATACGTCCTCCGTGAATTCACTTCTGCCAAGTTTTATCACATTTTGAGAGGATCAAAGAAAGAAGCGGATGCAAAAGCAAATAAGGGCTGTCTTTTACCTCAAGGAATGTACAACAGGAATGATGAAATGCCATACTGGATCCCTATTCCTTAGTTATGTTTATTTATTCCAACTGTTCTATTAGATGTGGATAAGATGTAACCGAGCCAATTGGAGTGGTGATAAGCTGTAATTTTGGTTGTTAAGCTTCGGCCAATCATTTTCCAAATTCAATAAATATGACCGTTTTAGTTTTAAAAAAAAAGTTGACTATAACAAAATAATTGAAAGTGGTTAGGAAGTTATGGATTGTCAGTAATGAGCAGTTGGTTATATTGCATCTATAAATAAGATGTAATTTCACTAAGAGTACCGAGGTGTTCTATATCTCAATATGGAGGAGATGTTGACATGTTACGTGATGTAACATAACATTCCCTAAAATAAAAAGTAATTAACCAAATTCACGTTGGCTCATAACTTATAAAAAATAAAAAAAATAATTAAAAAAAATTATGTCAGCTCATAAAATAAAAAAAATGAAAGCCAGCATAGGTCCATATTAAACCCATGTCTATTAAACACCGAGAGGGATCCAATTTCTTAAGGTGCAATTTTGTTTATCTTAAATTTTTTACACATCAAGAAAAAAGAAATTGGTTCCCTCTCGATGCTTAATAGATCTAGGTTTAAGATGGGTCTATGCAGGTGGCTATGCAAGGAGTGTGTAGCAAGTATGATGACCATGTAATGAGGTGTGATTTTTGGTATATCAAAACACATTTGTAAACAAATGCTATGTTTGTTTGATTAATAGATTAGTGGAAGTCTCATTGGTTTGTTGGTTTTCCCCTAGGAGAGTTGTTTCCAGGGTGATTATTGTTTAATGTGTTGATGTGTTGCATGGCATTGCTTATTCTTAATTGTGTTTAACTATATGAATCAATTGGAAAACCTATTGTAATTGGTATTGAGAAACAACACTTTGGGAAATCCACTAAATCTGTCGATATCCCTTAGTAGACACCCATACAAAATGGCTTGTAATAGGACCAATGGATTTTATTCTGAGGTAGGAAAATATTGAGGGGTTTTTGCTTGCTCAACATGTATTGAGAGCCTATTTCATCCCATAGAAAACCCTCTTCAATTTGTGGACCAGATGTTGTTTCCTTAGAACTTAGAAATGTTGTAGTTGGCACATGTAGATTTGTTTTGGTACATATCCATTGAGAAATACATTGTTCACACCCATTTCATAATGTTTGCAACCATCGCACTAACATGGTTAGCACCAAGTGGATTGTTTCCGTTTCAATGTAAGCACAAAGGTCTCATAATTAATCAATTCTTTCTAACCAAATCCTTTTTCACCTAAGCTTGCATTGTTCTTGTCAAATGTCTCACATGCTTTGTACATTATTTTTTTAGCCCAATTTCATCTAATGGTTATTTTCCTAGAGGTATATTTGTGACATCCCATGTATGATTCTTCATCAAGGTCACATGTTCAACTTTCATAGATTATTCCAATTGAAAACTATCTTTGGCTTCTTTATATTTGTAATACCCCCAATTTTGATCCTTGGAATGTATTTTTTTGCTCCTTCCTTTTTTATAAGGATAACATGTGGAAGAAGGCATGGTTCAAAGTAAGGTGCATCATAAAGACACTGTCTCGGAAGTTGTTGTCCCATAACCATCTTGGCATGGTAAAGAATAACATCCCTAAAAAGTATAAAGGCATTGCACAAGGAAGATAAAGGGGTTCCTTGGGTTCTTTTAAGATTTATGGTTCTATGGTTCTCGGGTTCTATTATTGTTGTTGGTGTGTTGTACAGCATGTTATTGGTGCCTATTGCATTTCATCATGTTAAGTCGGATTAGATCCAATAATGGGTAATGTAACAGGGATTTATGGGTTCTAAGGGTTCATTAAGTGTATTTTGAGTGGATCTGTGATGGGACATATTCCACATATTAAAAGTGAATGTGAAGTGGCCACAAATCATATTATTGCATGAGTTCCTTTGATATGAATAAAATAGATGAAGATGTTTGGGCTCCCTTCTACAAAAATTTCATGTGCCATGAATGTTGCTTATGATTATTGTTTACTGTTATTTGCTTGATGCACATTTTTGTTTACATATGATGATATGATGATCAACTAGTAAGATGAGTATGTGTTGTAGAACATTATTCTAGTAACCATTATAAACAATTTTATCCCACTACATCCCTACAACTAACCCTCCTTAATACACATAGATCTAAGCAGTGCTTTGAGTGAGACTTTCTTCCCCTGTGAAGATAAAAAATGCTAGCTCTCTAAACTATAGTGGCCCCCTTTGTTGGTACCTGCACAAGAACCCTAGTCTCTTCCATATTTTGAACTAACAATATTAAATTAGATTATGTAAAATGATGTGATGCTAGTATGGATTCGTAGTGTGGAGCTTAAGGCCAAGTCTTAACTAGTGAATGGCTAGGAATGTATAATGTAAATATTTCTATATGAATGATGTGGTTGGATTGCCATGCTGACTGAAAATATTTGTAAATATTATGATGTAAAATAATGAAATTGTCCAAAATCATTATGTAAAGAGCACTAGAGGGCTTGTGATTCCAATAGAGGGGAAGAGGAAAGGGTGCTTATGGGATATAAAATTGCCTTTTTCCAAGTGCGCTCTTGTTCCTTAAATGATCCATTTACGTAGTTTCACTTATTAAATCCAATCATTGATTTCTTGTATGAGGTTTGTGGGGCACTCTTCTCATGTAATTATGGAAGCATGAGATGAATATAGCTCCATTACAATTGTAGGATTCCTTCATTCTATGGTCAAAATTAATGTCATTCTCTTTCACCAATTATCTCATATCCATTGGATGCTATCAATCATTTTCCATGTACAATTAATACACTATGTTATGTTCATACTATTTTCTCCTTCAAAAATAACCAAATTCTGAAACTAGCTAGAAATTAAAATTGTGAAGAGGAAATTGCAGACATTAGAGTGAAAAGGATGGTTGTAGGTGAGCATAGATCCTGGGAAAGATAAGAACCTTTACCCACTATTTATTTTCTACTCCAAGATGCTTAAGAAGCCATGGATTGAGTTTAGAAGAGCTTCTATAAAAGAATACAATTGTTTGAACTCTTTGTGTACACACTAAAGAGAATTGTAAGCATTGGATTCTTTAAGGGACTATTGAGTAGAGAAATATTATGAATTCCTTGTTGTGAGAATTTAATTGGCTTAGATCTAAATTCAATAAGACAACTTCACATGGAATATTTCTGAGAATGAGAGAAGAAGAATAAAGAACATAATTTGTGGAAAAATATATATGTATCTTATTCATCAATATGATTACAATATATAATACATATTCCATGGAGAAAATAGAATTCCTTAGAGGCAAGTTGGAAAGCACAAAAAGAAAAGGCTTACTAAAGGAAAAAAACCCTCTAGGTGTCAAAAAACACTTTCATAAACAATCTAAAGGCTCACGAATTGGCTGAATATGGTATGGCAGCTCATGAGTGAGGTAAATGGAATGTAATGATGGCTTTAGGAGATAAGAAAAGATGTGGAGGTCGAATTTCCCAAGTGGTAAGAGTTTCCAAGTCAACTAGCTTTTCCTTATCCACTAGAAAGTAGAAAAACAAGATAAAGTTGTCTAAATCAGGAAATTGTCTTTCTAATTCAGGAATAGAATAAAATCAGATAGAATCCAAGGAAATATTATCTAGAATCTATCCAATTTCGCTTTGGTGAATTAGGATAGCATGTGGTCCACTAAAAGACAAAACTGACCCTATTTACCTAGTCAAAACTTAGGAAATTAATCATAAATGATAAATTAATTATATCCTAAGTCTAAAATGGTATAAGTGGGTTTTTTAATACTCCAACACTTGTGTTCTGTGGAGGAGTGGAAGAGAGTTCCATGGTTGGTATGGTTGAATGAGATGTATGTAGTGCTCAATAATGAGTGGATTGGATAAGCATGATAGAAAGTGTGTTGGGTTGTGAGAGTGTGAATCCTATAGGTGTTTGTTTCACCTTGGTCTCCTCATAACCTAACATGGGGGTGGTATCTGCAGTTGACACCTGCTGTTAGGTAGAGAATCTCTCTTACACAACAATTTGCTTGGATATTCTTCAATTAAAATATAAGTATTCATTGTTGTTTATGAATATGTAGTGATTATATTTACTAAGTGTTATGAATTTGTTTGTTTATAGATGACGTGTGTGTAAATATACTTTTAATTTCACTATATTTTATAATGATGCACCTGCACATGTATTTCCTAGTTTATGTTTCACATGGATTTCATAGATTATGTTGCACATGAATTTCATAGTTTATGTTTCACATACATTTCATAGTTTATGTTTCCCATTAGTGGCTTAGATTGGTTCCAAATTCGATCAATGGCTCCATGGAGTGAAATTTTGAAACATTAACTTCTTACCTATACCCTCATATAGTAATTAGAATGATCGATTAGGAAACTACATATCCTACATGTTCATACATGTACTAAAGGTTAATCATCAAAGAATAATTCATCACTTTAGATGTCGTACCTCTTTTTTCTCTTTCTCCATCCTCATGTCAATCATCTTATGTAACTAAGCATCATAATAGGTGTTGCAACACAATTTTGGTCTCTTCTCTTGTCCCTTCTTCAAATCAATAACGTTTTCTTGTTAATTTGAGTCATTTCATCATCCTCTTGAATCACATATTCATGAGATCCATGTTGATAAGCTAATGCCACCTCAAGTTGGTGTTACCCATCCTAAAGATATGTTTTTCTAGCCATATAATCATTATTTTCAAATATTTTTTTTACTCTATCATTGCCTAGAACACCCTTGCATAGTCATAAGTACCACATCATGTCTATAACATGCTTTTCTAGTCTCAACATCAACCAACCGACTCATGCCTTATGAAAATCATGTAGCTTGTGAGTATCATTTTTATTCATTTTTCATTAAGCTTGGTTTATTTTTCTTTAGCAACCCATATATGTACAATATAATCAAAAAATTTCAGTGACTTGCTTTTGGTTTTCATCTAAACCATGTTTCTTATGAAGTCTCCTAAATTATTTTTATTGAAGATTGATCGATTAGATGCAATAATGTGTGTTCGTTCCACCCAATATTTGTTGGGAACATATGTTTTCTCTAACATACACTTGGCCATCTTCAGAATGGTACGACCTCACCTCTCTACTGTAAGGTGTGGTGTATTTCCACTGAAAGCCTTCTTTAGTAAAAAATATAAAGAAAACCCTTAGACTAAAATTCCCTGCCATTATTTGATATGGGTTCTCTTCCTAGATTGGTTCTATCGGATCTTATTATTTTTTGAATTCATCAAATAAATATGATTTTATCTTTAGAAAGTACACCAACAATTTACTTGAAAAGTCATCAACAAATAATAATAAAATAATAAAATACATAACATTGGATATTGATGTTTTGTTCATAGGCCCCTAGGTGTTACCATGGATGGATTGGAGCACCTTAGCTCTTTAAACTTATCTTTCAAAAGGAGACTTGTGAAAATTTCTAACCTAAAATGCTCCAGAAGCTTCTCATTGATTTGTATCTCTAGAAGGCTTGCTCCACCAAGCTTTCATTAGTCAAATAAAAAATATATTTCAAATTTAAATTCCCGTATCTTTTATGATTAATTGAATTGTAATCTTCACCATTGTTACAATAGCCATCAAAACATGCCCATTTTCCCCACAACATATTTAATATTTTTTACAAAAATCAAAATATACATAAATATTTTATTTTGTTAAAAAAAATGATCAATCCCTTATCTTCCTAGATATGAAAATATATCTTCCCTACCCTTCCCTTATCACCATTGTACAATCATCTTGATCTTGCAATGAGGGGATAAGCTACCTCTAAGGAAACAAACTTTCCCTTCATATACATTTAAAAATTCATATTAAGAAATAATTCTTTTCTTAGAGAAGACTGAGTTCCACCAAAGGCAGCAGTTCACCTTGCTGCTATTCCTGAATCTAGAGTGCCTTCTGGAAGAATATTAACCTCTTTTGCCAGAGTTTTTGCATTGATGTTGAATTCCCTTTTGATGTTGCCATAAGATATGTTTTGGAAAGCAGATTTGACTGCAAAAAAATTGTCCAAGAGAGGGGATAAAACAATATTGGAAATAATGTTTCAGCTGTTGCACCAATTAATAGTTTGGAATCACCATAGAATTGGAGTGAGACGATACCTTTCTCAACAGCAAATCGCATGAGTATCCATAGAGAAGTTTCCTCAACCCTATTATTGGTGTTGAACCCTGCACAATATTTTAAGAGAAAACAGTGGCTCTTGTTTAGGTGGGGGACATAATTCTGTTGGAAAGTACTAACTAGGTAAAGTGATTAATTTTGAGTGGGAGTTCATGCTTCCATATCAATTTCCACCACCATAACCTTTCCTCATTGAAATTATCCTCAGAGAGGATTCTGTAACCAAGTTTGGCATTGAGTGTCCCCAGTGCATTATTCCAGGACCAGATTAGCTTGTCTTCATGTTCCTGTAGGAAGATTGCACTACAATTCAGTGAAGATGTATAATGCCTCTATTCGACGGCTAGTTTGTCGAGAAGGTGGAGGTCTTCAGCTAAATTCCAATATGGAGACCCCTGACCGCTTCAGTATTTACAGCCACATCCCTGAGGTGACGATATCCCTGAGAATGAAGGGAAATTTTCAATCTTTCTTAAACTTTGTAGTTTCCCAAGCACCCAATTCGTGGGTCCACACCTAGACGTAATTTATCTCCTTTTCCTATTTTTCATTTCATCCATTTCCGAAGGACTGGGAAGGCTCTTATTAAACATTTCCATACAAACTGAGATAGTTTGCATTTTGATAAGATCCACTTCTTTGTAGAGAGATTCTATGGATATTTGCTTCTTAAAATTCTCCCGCATAAGTTGTCCATGAAGAGGATTCTCCGTAAACTCTTAGCACCAAGATCCTGACCAAACAAGTATATATTTTTGAGGCCCCACTCGCTGAGGGATTTGGGTCGGGCAAGCAAAGACCACCTAGTGACAGGGATCCCTTCTCTTGGTCTTTTCCATGTCACAATAACCTAAAGATTTGTTCATATATTTGATCAAAAATTCTTTTTGGAATGTGGATAATCGACATCTAGTAGATGAGGATTCTCTCAAGAAAATCTTTAAGGAAGTGCGACAGGTGACAGGAATTCTTTGATGGTACCCTTTTTGTTGCTTTATCAGTTTGCTCAACCCTTCAGCAATTAGAAGGAAGAGGAAAGAGGATAATGAACACCCCTGTTTCAACCCCATGGAAGCTTTAAAAAAACTTGAGGGAGATCCATTAATCAGAATTGCAAATGATGATGATGAAAACATTTGAATATCCAATTGACAATTGATAGACTTACTCCTATATGGAGAAAAAATAATCTTAAAATGTGTTAATTAACCTATCAAATGCTTTTGATAGGTCAATTTTCATGGATATCCCCACCACCTTGTCCTTAATAGAATGCAACCCTTATTAGGCAGCTCCAATAGCATCATAAATCTTCCTATTTTCAATAAACCCGAATTGTTCTTCGGATACTACAACGGATAGGATAGGTTTGATTATGAGAGTGATGAGTTTAGAGATGATTTTGCAAATCATATTATAGAGAGAAATAAGTTTTAATTCCTCATATAATACATGCTCAATTCCTTTAGGAGTTAAAGTAAAAAAAGTTGTATTTATAGCTCCAAGAAACATGCCTGAGATTAGAGATTCTTCAACCACCTTGAGAGGGCGGTCACTCAACAATTCATAAAAACCACTCTAAAGCTCAACCAATCACCCATCAGAGCTCGACCTACTTGCCTTCTTGAAGTAATGAAACACATATAGAATTTCATCCTTGGAGATCAGATCCTCCAGTATGGCACTTGAAAAGGGTCAACAATCCTTGGGAAATTCCTTATAATTTTTAACTGATCCTCAATGTCAGATTCTTTAGGTTTTGAGGAGAGCTTCTTAAATTAATATTCCACCTCTGATGCTAGTTTGTGGAAATACAAGGCACTACATCCACCTGATCTATGTATTTCTCATATGGTATTTACTGACTTCCTATCACTGGCATAGAGATGGAGTAATTTTGTGTTGCAATCTCCCTCTTCAAGCAATACAACTTAGATTTTTAGTCTCCAGTGAATCTTGTCCAACTCTAGCAGCTGCACTTTTTTCCCTTCCATACCTTTAAGGATATATCTCTTGTTCATTACAGACCCCATTAACATTCTCATCATAAAGTGATTTGATGTTAGGTTCCATCGAGAGCAACTTAGCTTGATGTTATTTTCTCTTCTTGGTAGCCTAGGTCATAGAGACCTTTTTTATTTTTGTTAGATTATTGGTGAATTGGAGCATCACATAATCTCCTTTGTAGTTGGATTATATTTTGACCAATTGGAAGAAATATGAGCTCTATACTCATCGCTTTTTAGAATTAAATAGTTAAACTAAAAAGGATTAGCATATTTTTTCCCTTAAATTGTCATATCGAAGAAGAATCAGGTGGTGATTTGATGCACCATCTTTGCCTATCCATGACCTGCACTTGAAATATCCAGGTTGGAGTGATCTTAGCAGATTCAATATCTACCAGTTTGGACTCCTCAAACTATTGAGTGCAAAACTTTGAAAGAGGATATTGTTTTGCAACATCCCCATAAAATTCAAGGGAGGAGAGAGTCAAGTTGAGGTCACCTCCCACAATCAATCTGTTCCCATGTAAGGTATCATTGACATGCACGGATCCCAGAAGGATTTTGTTTCGTTATATGGAGCATAGAAATTAATGATCTTAAGAGGATGTCTCAATTCTTTGTCCTTGCCTTCAATATAGATACCTCAAGACATGATAGAGGTGGAAGCTACATTAAAGAAAGGAATACAACTTGTCAACAAACCTTCGGAGAGCCCCACAAAGTCTAAAGCATATAATTTCCAATTCAGAGTAAAGAGGATACAACTTTGATGACCTTAATTCTTGGGCACATTGTCTCTTATAGAAATATAATACCCTGACTATAAACATTAAAAAAACCTTTGAGGGACAATTTTTTAGAGGCCCACCCCCTACCATTACATTCATAGAGATAGTTATCTTTTGGTCATTCTCTTCTGGGGTTTGTTGGCTCTAAGTACCCCTTGGATAATCAATTATTTTCCCTCCTGAACTACAATGGAGCCTTTTCTTTTGGATTTGGATAGGTTTGATATTATTCGAGAATTATTTGAGCGGACAATAGATGGCCCAATGCCACCTTCCATTGTGTTGGAATCCTCAAGTTCCATAGGTTTCTTGGATTTGAAGGGGGAGTTTTTGTGGATATGAGAAAACGAGAGGGATGGGTTATCCGAGGAGAGAGGGATCGAGGAAGAGGAAAATTCAACTTCTTAGGGGGAAACAAATTTAGATACTTGAGAGATCAAAAGAGGAGGGAAAGGGTCTCCCATAGAAGAAAGAGGAACATAGAAAGGAAAGACGGGAGGGGCATTGAGAGAGAAAGCAAGATAAAGCTTACCTTGGATGTATGGAGAATTATGAGGGAGACCTTCATCAAAGGGAGTTTATTTGCAGACTTTCGTCTCCTATTTCGCTTTGATGGAATCCTGCTCCTTAATGTCCAGGTCAAGGGACTTCTAAATATGTGGTTGATGGGTATCACCGGATGAGGTTTTTTTAACCCAATATTTTTTAGATGCTTTTGAAACCATCGAAGGTCAGGCCACCCTTAGATGGTTGATTTCATTACAGTTTATACAATGGAATGCTAGCTTCCAGGAGTCAAGGGGTTGAGTGAAGCTTCCATTCCTCCATTCTATTTAAACATCCTCGAGCATTTCTTTGGATAGGTCTAATTCCACTAGGGCTTTGACCATTTGCTTGTTTGGGAAAAGATCGAAGTTGTTCTCCACTGCAATGAATTTCCCCAATAGCTTTGCAATTTGAGGACCTTGACAGACCAAAGCTCGATGGGTAATCCCAACAATATAACTCATATATGATATACATCAAGGGTTTCTCTTCGAGGGTCAAAAAGGGGGCTCTATCTCTTGAGGAACAAGCTGGATGGCCCCATAGCCACACCTACTTCATGATCTTGTCCATATCCTTAAAAGACCTCATCTCAAAGACAACCCAACCTTACATAAGAATATGGAACCGAGGGTCATATACAATCATTTCCTTCTAGGATGATTCGAGCCTTAAGGCCAAAGATTGGAATTTAACTTTCTTACCCATTAGGTGTTCAACCGTGGATTTAGCTGAGAGATCGATCACCTTATCCATCCCTACATAATGGCCAAAAACCAGTTTGATATTCCCTTCATGAGCTCGAAGACATTTGGACTCCCACTTTGATTTCTATTGGTTTGAGAGAGGAGGCCATACTTCTGGAGTAGGAAGGATACAGCTAGGGTTTGTTGTGAAGAGAAATTCATCATGTGAGCCTCCCAACGAATCCAAAATATTAAGGTCAAAAGCAGTATGTAGTACTAAAAGAGGTGAGGGGTTAGGTTGAGATACTCCATCTTTCCTTCTAGTTTCAAAACCCTTTCTTGAGGGGAAGTTCTTAAATTTGACATTGAATGCATAGGTACAATTCCAAATTTCCAAAATATCCTCCCGAGAGTGGAAAATGGCCAAGGATTTTAAGAGGAGGTCATCTTTGAAGGACCCGTAGTCTGTAGGTTCCTCTTCATGCTCCAAGTCTGGTGATGGGGAAAGAATATCCATTGTGGAGGTGTCTTAGTCACCCTCTCACTAGTCTGCATAGGCCTTAGCCTTCAAAAACCCTATCCACATAAATCCTCCATCCAAATATGAATAGCATATATATCCAAATTTTCCTAGATTTGGGAGGCTATATGAAAGTCTGAGTTGATATTTTCATTGATATAAACAACGCCACAAAGTTATTATAAACCTTGATTAGAAACCCCATTACTATTTATAATTTATAAACTATCATCACAAGAAATAAATTAGTTCGGAGCCATAAAAGTATAATTTAGGTAAATTATACTAATAGTATAGAAACAATGTTATATTTAATCTTTGATATAAAGTACATTCAAATAAAATAGCCCTACCAATCTTAAAAATTAGACTAGGAATGTTCTAATATTTGTACTTTCCATATATGGATTTAACAAAATATTGATACCAAAAGAAAATAAAAGTATAACTTTTGAGTTTTAGACCTATACTACTTATAGTTGATGACAACGTTACATAGGTATTAAATGAAAACATAAACCAACATTGAAACTTGGTAAGAAATCTAATCATTAGAGTCTAAGATTGAGTCAAGATGCATGAAGTTGGAAGGAGTATCCTCCTTTGGATTGTCCTTGGCAACTTCTTCATATTGAGTTTCTTCTTTATTTCCTTGTTCACGTTCCTTCATCCTTGCGGATTTTCTATCATTGTCTTTGACCCCTGGATTTTCCTTCATTGCCTTTGACACCCAAGTTAGATTGACTAAATTTTTCAATCTCTGGTCTATATGGTCCAGTTTCTACTCCAATTAGCCTTATTGGGTGAGTATTTTGTTATGTTGGGAGCCTTACATCCAAAACCATGGGAATTAATTTTTTCATGTGCTATTATATGTCAACAAGCTTCAATATGTTGGTTACTTTACTATGAGAAAAGGTAGTTTTTGAAACCCACAAGAATATCTCATCATCTACTTTAAGAGTGGAAGCTATGCATTCAATATCCTTTAATTATCTCTCTACCTTCCCCAAAAATACTATTTTAAGTTCGTTGTTTCCTTCACCATGTAGGACTTTTCTCCATTTCTTGAGTGCCTCTTAGGATCAAAAAAAATATCCCTACATTTCCTCGGCCGTCCTTTGGGTTCCTTGACTATAATCCCTTTGCAAATCCCTTGACTATAATCCATTGGCTCGAACTTGCTCTTGCTCATCATCCTCATTAAATAGAGCGTCTTTTCTCAATGCCACTTACAAAATCCATTGATATTAAACCAAGAGTAGCTAAGAGGCAAATTCAAATGACTTAGGGCCAACCTTCAATAAACCCACCACTTTTAATGAATAAAACCATCATCATGCATGGTTGACACCCAATTCTTAACATGAATGTCAATTTCCCTACCATAAGCTATCATAAACTTTGTTGCATCCACACTCACTCTTATCATCAATTAGTTAAACCCACCAATTTCAATGCATAAAACCATCATAATGCATAGTTGACATCCAATTTTTGACATGAATGTAAATCCTCCTACAATAAGCTATCATAAACATTGTTACATCCATACCCACTCCTATCATCAACCAGTTGGTTAAGACTTGTCCTTGGAAAAAAAGACAACCTTAGGGTTAGTTCAAGGAGACCAAGCCATACTAACTCATGTCTCTTAGTATCTTGTTCACATGCAGGACCTCCTATTCCCTCCACAAACCATATAAAGAGATGCTATATCAATGTTAGATTATATGTACTTGAATATATTTATTTAATGAGAAATTGCTTTCATATTATTCTTTTATCCTTACTCATAAACACAAATACATCATTTCTATATTTTTATATGGCATTTTGATTATTTGTACCATTACACTATTTTCTTTTTTAATATAATATTTTGATTATTTGTACCATTACATTATTTTACATTCTTTTTTAATATAGTATTTTGATTATTTAAACCTATTGCTGCACTATTACTGTCCTCTGTGTTTCTGCCATAACCATTTCTACACCCTCATTCCCAATGCAACTACCAAACAACATTTTTGTGTTTCCGTCATAACCATTTCTACACCCTCATTCCCAATGCAACTACCAAAATGCATTTTCTAAAGTTATGTTGCAAGAGTTTAGAGTTTAGCTCAAGTTGCATGCAATTCTTTTAGCTACTTTCAAATGCCTGCAATTTCAGGGATATCTTTGGTCTGTAGGGCGTATGTTTTCACCTCAATATAAACAACATTTGCAGTGCTCAATTGTGATAGATATTTGTCTTTCACATAATTCAAGAATTATAGCAGACCTAAGAAAAATAATATTTTCTAGCTCGTCAATACTACTAACTTTTAATGATAATTTTTTTTTATTGTGCAGAATTGCTGCAGATTGGCCAAGTACATTGAACATAGAAAGAATTAATAAAACAGAGGACCTTAAAAGCAAGTATGGCGTTTTAAATGCTCTTCTGATAAAATATTTAGATCTCTAGAAAGATTAGATTTTGATTTCACTTTGTTCTCAACCAATGCTTTTCATGCTTTTCATAAATCCAGGGGAAAAGCAGAGTTCCTAAGATTCAGAACACTCGATGATGATAATAGTTACTTAAGGAGGCTTAAAGAGCTGAATTGTGTAAGTTCCCTGGTCGCCTTTTGTTTCTGAATCAATTAGAAGACGTGATGCCTTTTATTTCCTTTCTTTTTCCAATAATTTAATTTTCATAATTGTTCCAAGGAATGGATATAAAAGATCCCATTGATATAGAGTATAAAACCCAGAAATATAAATCTGGGTTTGTATTTCGGAGGTAAAAGTAAACCTAAAATATTTATAAAAAATAAGTGAAGTATTAATACAAATCATTAGATTTTTTTTGTAAATTTGATTGCAAAATGATTTTTTTTAAGACAAATCAGATGATAAATTCTCAATCCTATGTGTTTCAATGATTGAAAATTGGACATTTGATTTATTTCCAATATCATGCAAACTTTTTATTTTCAAGTATTTGTAAAATATTCAAATTTCCAAATTTGGTGTTTCTTATTCTTGTTTTAGTGGGCTCGGATCGAGCTGCCAACTCAGACACTGCTGCTATGTAACTCGGACGGGGCAGACCAAATGAGGGGCTTGGTTTTTCCTAAGGTAAGTTTGAATTTTAAGATACCTGGCATGAATCTGATTCAGTTTCCAAAATCAAAGTGGCACATTCTGACTTTTACCTTTAGGGTAGTGTTGCTTACATTGCACAACTTCCAAGCCAGCAGCAAGAGAGGCAACGTCAAAAGACAGAAGGACTACCTTTAACCGTTGCCCAGAATCAATTTCCAGACAAAACCAGACCACAGGTTATGTCACGTGGGCACAAACAGCAACAACGACAGCAGGAAGATGGACAGCCACAAGGAATATCAACAGCTGGATTGACATTTGTTGAATGCCAATTTCCAGATCAAAGGTCACACGGAATAGGACAAGAAGTTGCCTATTCTCAATTTCCACCTGATAGATCACAGCTTACGTCAGCTGGACAGCTACAGCAACAGCATCAATTTCCACCTCATACCAGTTCACAGCTTGTGCCAACTGGTCAGCAGCAACAACAACATCAATTTCCACCTCATACCATACCACAGCATATGCCAAGTGGTCAGCAACAACAACAGTATCAATTTCCATCTCTTACCAAATCACAGTTTATGCCAACTGGTCAACAACAACAACATCAATTTTCACCTCTGACCAGATCAGAGCTTATGCCAACTGGTGAGCAACTACAACAACATCAATTTCCACCTCATACCATACCACAGCCTAAACCAAGTGGTCAGCAACAACAACAATATCAATTTCCACCTCAGACCAAATCACAGTTTATGCCAACTGGTCAACAACAACAACATCCATTTTCACCTCTGACCAGATCGCAGCTTATGCCAACTGGTGAGCAACTACAACAACATCAATTTCCACCTCATACCAGATCACAGCCAACTGGTGAGCAACTACAACAACATCAATTTCCACCTCATACCAGATCACAGCCAACTGGTCAGCAACTACAACAACATCAATTTCCACCTACCGGATCACAGGGTGGCCACAAACAGCAACATGACCAACAAAATCCACTGCCACAGGGATTGCCTCCACAGTATATGTCACATGGCCAAGCCCGAGGTCAAGGTCCTGGAAAAATGTGAGGACCTGGTTTGGTTCCTGGTTACTAAAATTAAGGAAAAGGTTATATGTTGATTCATACTTTTGGTTATACGTTAAACTGTCCTAAGTTTCGGGTTGTTTGGATTTGGTTATACGTTAGACTGTCTTAAGTGTGTGTTTGTGTTTGTAGTTGTTTGGATATGATGTCTTAGTCTCTTGAACTATAATTTTGAAAGTTTAAGTGCGTGTTTGTGGTTATTTGGATGTGATGTCTTATAATCTTTCAGAGATTATTTATTTTTTTATTTATATTTTGTTGAAATATAATTTTGAAAATTTAAGTGTGTGTTTGGGCCATCATTATTTAGTCTGCTGCAGCTAATTTAATGCAGTTGCAGCAGGTCTGTTGATCGTTGGATTTCAAGTTGCTTGAAATCCAGCTGTCAATAAGCCTGCTGTAACTGCATTAAATGGCCTACAAGAGGTTGAGTAGTATTCGGTTATAGTTGTTTGAATGTGATGTCTTAAATCTCTAAGAGACTATTTATTTATTTTTATTTACATTTTGTTAAATATAATTTTGAAAATTTAAAGTAGGTTTGTTTGGATACTAAGATTTAGATGTCGAAAGTGTATTGTTTTTTCATATTGCATTTAATTCAGTTATAACTTCGAAAGTTTAAAAGAAGGTATAATTATTTTGACATTATAATTATGGTTAAAGTCTTATCGTTAAAGTCACTTTTCAATGGTGAATAGAAGAGGGCAAAGTGTGGAGAATAGAAGAAGTTATTGCTTTTTTATTCATAAATTTGGTTTGTGTATTTTATACTAAATTTTAAGTAAAATTTAGTAGGATAATAAACATATATTGTAACTTAATTCATTTCAAATGAAACTACATTAAAGGAATACTTTAAATGCATTCAAGTTGCCTTTACATACCGATAACTAAAGACACAAAATGTTATCCTACTTTTCAAACAAAGACGTTTCTTTGTGAATAAAGTATTTTACAAAATAAAATGATTTATAAAAAGAAACTGTTAAACGCAAAGAAAAATACAAGTTTAAATTTAGAGATTATCCTATTAGTAACCTCCCATATGAGCCCATCCTCCCAAGGGAGGGGTGGGCCTTCATTAAACAAAGTATCTACCTCATAGTTATTTTCTCTGAAAATGTGATTGAAAGCTGATATACTAAAAGAACTTGCCATCATAGTTGTTTCATCTAGTGGAGTAGTTTGTTGGATATAAATGTAAAATGTAGCCTTAAACCCCAAAACTTGTTGTTATATCCTTTAGATTAATCCAAAGCCTTAAATATCAAAACTTTGAGATATTGTTATATCTTTGACTAATCCAAGGATTTGAGTGGAGATCTTTACATTCCTTATTTGCTTTAAAGAGCTCATTATATTAATTCCCAATACTTCTACATCCAACGGATACATACGTTTGACCTCAACATTCCCTATGTGGATAAAAAATGTATCATATTGGTCCTACACAAAATTCTTTATTACAAGTAGAATATTCTCAAAGATAGGTTTTACTCCAATGCATTCGAGACTCATCACTTCTTACATTTGGCATCAATTTCTAATTGGTTGGAGATCTTTGGGTCACGTCTTAACAACAAGGTTTCATTTATAACAAATATTTGATGACATCTATAATACGTTGTCAATAATAATATCATCATCAAGTTTTTCTCAACTCTCAATGCTAAAAGAGGTGACACAAACAATATTGCTTGTAGGTTCCACATTAAAACCCTTCTTTTTATCCTTGCCCATGTTTACTATTTTAGGATTTCTTCTACAAGGTTTCATTTATAACAAATATTTGATGACATCTATAATACGTTGTCAATAATAATATCATCATCAAGTTTTTCTCAACTCTCAATGCTAAAAGAGGTGACACAAACAATATTGCTTGTAGGTTCCACATTAAAACCCTTCTTTTTATCCTTGCCCATGTTTACTATTTTAGGATTTCTTCTTCAATAATTCTTTTAAAACACTTTCTTCTCAATACTTTATTCCTACTTCTTTTTATGGAGACATCTTTACTTCTCAATGTACATTCTCTTTTGTACATTTTGTACCAATGTCATCCTCAATGATACAAATTGTACTTTTTGTGATTCCCATTACTTGGTTTTGGCTTGTTAAATTTAAATATTTAACTTTAAGTGTTACATCCTCAATGATACAAATTGTACCTTTTGTGATTCCCATTACTAGGTTTTGGCTTATTAAATTTAAATATTTAACTTTAAATGTTATTTGTAGCCACAATCTTTTATGTATTTAGAAATTATTATTTTATGGTTACATGTTTTAAACCATAAACCTTGCTAAATGTTCAATAACAACTCTTTTGATAATGTTTGAGAAATACTATGCTTTTATCATGTGACTCAAAGGATTTCCTAAAGCTCCATAATATGTACTCCATTTGATTATTTCCATTGAAAATGGAAGAACATATGATCTCAATTCTTAGTTGAGCTATGTGATAGTTGTTGTGGCACATATCTTGAACATAAAAATATAGTTGGAGTACCTAAGCTTGACATTCTAAACTAGAATGCTAATGCATTCAAGCTGAAGCATCCATTGTAGGAATCCCTACAACAAAGTAAAATGGAAATGATTAGATATAGACGGAATGAAGTGTAAAATATAGATTTAATATAAATGTTACAAATAAACAATTTTTACAGTGATATTGGTTAGCAAATATTTTGTAAATGCTCTATAAATCATTCATGAAGTTTGATCTAAAATTTTAAAATATTGTGATACTATCATGTGTGTGTGTCTCTATATGCTTGTATGCTTTAAAGAATGAAAATATGTTGTGATTTCCATTGAGATTTGCATAGGGATGAGTTTAATATTATTGTTAAGGCTACTAAAAACATACAAACATTGTATAGAGTAATGCTACCTTCATAAAAGGTATACAAAAAGTTGAATATTATGGTCAGTACTTAAATTAATATAGTCCATAAGTACAATTATTACGAAATATCAAATTTGACATAAATAGTTATTCTAATCACCATGCCAGGAAGTACCACATCTTGTGCCAATCATCAAATTTGAAGGCTTTACAAACTATTAATGATCATTTTATGTCATAGTCATAAAATTTACTTTCCCACAAAGATGTAACATTTTGGAAAGAGCTACCTATAGTGCCCCATGTAATTGACAATCATGGATTGGATATACAAAACAACTTATACCAAGTAGATGGAATGCATACTTGAAGTTAAATTGTAAATTTCTAAACAAGTTTAAGCCAAAAATCATGTTTGTTTATTTCATTTCTCTTGTTTTTCCAATATATATATATATGTATGTATGAAATTTCCTTTAAAGCTAATATTGGCATCATGGAAATGCTCACTTATTGCAAAGAAGAGAGTTATGTTTGTTATTCATAGCACTTTCTTGTACTTGACCACCTTAAGGAGACCTATGAAAATGTTCAATGACAGAAGAACCCGTGACAATAGAGCCTTGACTTGGAGGTAATCTTCATAAAATTGATAACTTTTTCAACAATTCAACGAACTTAAGATTTTACAGTCTTTATAACTACAAAATGGCAACTTGTGCCAAGTCTTCTAATTGGACCACAAGGAAGAAGATTCTAATTTATGCAATACCCCCTAATTTTGAGTTGGACCATAATATTATTATGGGGATAAATTTAGAATCCCATAGTTAGTTAATGTCCCCTCCCATTGATCAGATTGAGTGCAGGAGGTGTTACATAATGGTCTTGGAGATTCTGGTTGCAACATCGAAGCTGCATGGGCCAAAATAAACACTTACAGACAAAAATCTAAGTTTGTAGACGAGATGCTCCTATGAAAACTCATGGTTTTAATTGTTAGATGGTATTCTAACCAATGCGTGGGTTAGATTCAAATTTTTGAAATTTGCATATTTAGTAATGGAAATTTTCTATTATGTTAGAAGGTAGATAAACCCCAAAATTGGTTAGGAAGTGACAAAGTTAATTTGATAATAATCACCTTATTTACGAATTAAAATTTCATGCAATTTTGAAATTAAAAAAAAATCATAATTTTAAGTGGGCCCCGATTGTGCCACATGAACAGGTGAAATAGAGGAGCTATTTGGGGAGGATGCATATGTGGAGAAGCCACATGGGTCAAAGGTATGATATGGAATAGCTACATCAACGCCTGAGTGCTAGAATCCAACCCATAGGCTTGTAAGAGTTTCACACCCTAGTGCCAGACCAGAAGTACCATGCAATTGAAGGCAAGGAACCAAGGGATCAGTGGATGAATATTTGACTCTCATGCTACAGGTAAGATCGATGGTTTCTATTCGCAAGGAATCAACATTGTGCGTTATGGTTAACACCAAGCGATTGAGTCATTGGGTAGATCCCACCTGACCATGTGTCATCTTTTGATTGAAAGCGAATCCTCCAACAATGTTTTCAATGCCACCTTTGTGGAGAGCCGTTAACACTTGTAGTAACAAGATGCCACTGACACATTGGTGCCCAAGGCCAGATGGTAGGGTGACTTGGGAACTACTGGAGGGTGACATGGTTGCATCATTGGGTGACACGTAGGACTCATATAACACGTTAGGACCCTACCACGTCAGCAAAAATGATGTCGAACTTATGCGCCATATTGCTTGAAACTAAAAAAGATTTACAAAACAAAAGGGTGTTTCCCTTGACCTTCTCTACAGTGGTGCAGGGAGGTTGGAAGAGGGAAAGACCCCTTGAACCCTATTAACCTCTAATACATCAAAGAGTTTAGTAAAATCTTTTTGGTAATAAGAGGACTCACGAGAATTAAAATATTCAATGTTCCATTAAATCATGGATAAGTGAGTTATAGAAACTAAAAAAATCTATAAGTTTGGAGAAAGTGGAAAAAGACAAAAGTATCCAATTCCAGAATTTTATAAAGGTGACTAGAGCATCAGATCAAAGAACTTGAAATTTTTGAGTAATCCCAGTCATATGTTTTAGCCAAGATAATGGAGAATTTGTTTTGGATCTCCATAGATTATCTTCTATAGGTGTTTGAAGTTGGCCTCTGGAATTAAATGAACCTACAAGAAAAAGTGCAGAACTAGGCAAATTTGACAATTTTGAAGGACTTTAACTTTTTGCTCATGAATAAAAAATGGGAATACTTATAGTCATTGGAAACCTAATCCATAGGGGAACAATTGTACAGAGTCAAATTCTGAAGTGGTGATTCATATGTTTCTATAATTTGATAAGAAAAGTTCCTATACCCATCGATTGACAAAAAATATCAATATGGATATTTTCCAAAATACATGAAAATTGATTTTTGACTTTCTAAGAATGTAATAAATCTAACAAATGTGTTTATATGAACACTTTTGAAGATTCATAACTATATCATAGACAATAGAGGTTCAAATTTCTGTATAGTTCAGTTTGGAAAGCATTGGTCTTAATTGGGCTAAGAGAATCATCATCATGGATGATGCACATGATCCTTATGAAGTTGAGACATATTTCATGAGAGAGAACATATAGGTTGAAAATGTAGAGACAAAACCTAATGATATAAGAAACCAAGTGAATCCCCTAGACATTGTGAAAACCATGAGGATCCTAAGGGTAGAACTGCAGAGTTGTAGAGCAGACAATGAAAGGTTGATTAGAGCTCAGGAAGAAACGAATTAGCTAAATGCAACAATGCTTCAAAGTTTGATAGACATTTAGAGGAAGATTCACTCTAGACATCACTCATAAATTCAGGAAAAGAGTGGGAGTAGCTCATGGAAGAATTCTCACAGGAGGTCCCATAGTTCAAGAATATTTTCTAGAGACAAGACATATACTCCAGAAATCTCTTCCTACGAGTCATCTGACTCTAAGGATTACATTGAATAATCAAGATCTTCATATGTAATACCCTAGTTGTTAATTCCCAGACTTATGATCTTTTATGTGACTGTGGACTTATGTTATTTTGCATGTTAATGTGATTATGAACTTATGATCATTGTTTGATGATATGACTTTGGAATTTGGCACTATTATTAGTATTAATGTTATTATTACATTGTTTCTATCTTTGAATGTTGTTGCTATTGATTAATTAAACAAATGGCTTAGCAAATGCAACTAAAAGAGTATGGGAGAACATTGATCTCACAGTATGAGGGGGAATGGGGGACATCCCTAGCACCTTAAAACTTGTTGTTGGATGAAATTTGTCCATCCTAGTTCATTTTGCGCCTTGGTGACATTAGTAGTGTTCTTCACCCAAACATTATACAATGGACCCTATTTTTTATTTTTATGGACTATGGAGTTACTATTGCACCTTATGCATACCTTAGTGGTCCCATCTTTTATAGTGTGCCCTCCTTGGGAGAGATTCCCTCCAATTTATGTGTTTTATGTCATTTATGAGCCCTCTCCCTAGATTCTAGGAGTTGTAAGCTAGATTTTAGCTTCCATAAGCTCGAATTTATCCTCCACCTCCATAAGTGTGCCCCACTCCTCTATTCATGGAGATGTTGCCTATTTTTGTGCTTACATGTCATTTATGATCCTATTGGACCCACTCTCTCAACTCACATGAATACTGCACCCTCCATGATATATTATTGGCCTCCACTCCTTGATTTTTGGTAACTCCTCCTCATGATGCTAATCCGAGAAAGGGAATCCCCTAACTAAGACACCACTCCACTAATTCAATTTAAGTCTCCATGTTGAAGCTTAACCATACCTCTCTCTCTAATTCGATTTGATCCCCTTGGGTTAGAGTTGGCCTCTTTGTGCTATAAATTCATATTCCCTCTCCTTGTTGAAGCTAATCCTGAACTTTGGATCACTTTCCTTGTGCTTTCTCACTGTGTTGTGAGTGATGACAGTCTTGGGACTATGTGGGGATTGTATTGAGATGGAGTGTTTGTTGTGGGATCCATGAGAGGAGTAGTTTGTTATCAATTCAAGGGATTTATTCTAGTGGATTGTCAGCACCCTTTTCTTCCATATCACTACTAGTCTAGGCTCTCACACAGGAATCCAGGAAATGGGATAGTGACCCCATAGGCAATGGAGACATACACGAAAGTAGTAGTGGGAAGCATTGTGGTTCTTGGAATAGGTAGATATGAGAGTTTCCAGACTGAGTGTGCCTCTACCCATGGATCCGTGGTCTCATCTCAGGGGTGACCTATTAAAGTGAGGAAGGATTGGCTATGTCTATGGCTGGGAGGAAATTTATTTTTCTATAGACAGTTTCCATTAAAGATAAGTGTTTGTGCATACACTTATTTATGCTATTTTACCATGCTTATGTGCCATAGAGGTTAAAGAGAATTTTGTATTTGTTTATGGATTATGTTACAGGATTTGTATGAAGGATGGATGGATCTCAATATGTTTTATTACCATGAAACTCTTCTATCCTCTATTAATTCTCTCCTCCTTCACGGTTTATGAATGTAACTCTCATGGTGATGAGGGTGCAACCATAGGTTTTGTTTCTACCATTTCTATTCATTCATGGGTCATGAGACCTATTCTGTTTCGTCCAAAGCAACATTTCCAGTGAGGAACACCTTTTGTTCCACCAGAAAAGATTTTAGGATGGCCAAGTTATGAATATTTTGGACAATATTGTTTTCGACACTAAAGAGAACACACCCTGTCTTCTTATTAAGACCACTCTTGTTGTTGATCTTTTTGTAGCGTTGTATATATGATCATGTTATGGTAAATAATATTTGTAATGGCGATTGATGGCTGGAGGGAAGGAAACCATTAAATCTAAATTATAC
Source organism: Larix kaempferi (assembly GCA_027924585.1). Lineage (NCBI taxonomy): Eukaryota > Viridiplantae > Streptophyta > Pinopsida > Pinales > Pinaceae > Larix > Larix kaempferi. The sequence goes on along the minus strand of BSBM01000074.1, from coordinate 9,697,172 downwards.
TAGTGAAAGTTGGCTATAGGGGACAACCACGAGATCGATTTTGGAGGTTGTAGTTGGAAGCTTGTGCCTTTGCCTTTGCTTTGGTTTGTGTGGTTGTGGCTCTGTTCTGGTGCTATTCTTACTTACTGATTAACCACTTCTATAAACACACACATCAGGAAACTGATAAGTAATCTTCATATGGAAGATAATTATTACGCAAGCAAATGTTAATTGCAATACTTACTCACTCATTTCCATTCTAGCTTTACAAACTGATACTTACTATCAATTACTTGAGTTAATTACATATTCGGGATCATACTGAATATTCTAAATACCATGCATTCATATTATGAAATAAAATGTTGATATGTTTAATATGTATGCACATTTGGGAAATGTCATGTTTAATTTTCATGCAGTTCATAAGGCTAAGTTCAGGTGGAATGGTTTCTTGGCCTAACCTTAGGCCAATTTATTCTACCATGTAGTATTTAATTTATCCTTTTTCCTAGACCTCTAGTGCCTTTTCCCTTAGTTTGGGGTTGGGGACATTACATAATATCATAGGAATAAGAAGAAGAGGCCTTTTAAGAATAACTTACATGGAGAATTTAGGAAGACCAAACCTCCTACGTTTGATGGTGATGTAAAATCTGGTCAAGAGGCTAAGACTTGGCTTCTTGGGATGAGGAAATATTTCTAAGTTCAAGAATACTTAGGAAATATGAAAGAAAGAGTGGCTATATTCAATTTGAATGGAAGGGCATATATATGGTGGGATCATCTTAGGAAAGTGAAGAAGATCAATGAAAGTAAGATTGTGTGGAAGCAATTTAAGAAATACTTCTATCAAAAGTACCTCTTTGATAGGTAATATGATGGAAAAATTAAAGAATTCCATGAGATGAAATTGGACCAAATTACTATGGAGGACAAGGAAAGTAAATTCTTCGATCTATTGAGATATGTCAAGTATACCAGGGATGATAAGGTGAAAATTTACCATTTTCTAAGTGGGTTTCCTCAGTCATACAAAGAAAAAATTGAGTTTGACGAACCTAAAAATCTAGATGAGACCATAAGAAAGGACAAGTATTGTTATGATAATAAAAAAATCATGTCAGAATTCCATAAGGCATGGAAGGAAAATAAAAATGAGAAGTTTGACCAAAGGAAGAAGGTGTTCAAGCCTCCTCATTTTATAAATCAACAAAGGAATCCACCATAGGGTGTGACAAAGCCAACTAGAATGATGGGAGGCAAGCCAAGATATCTGAGAGAGCCACTTCAATTTTGAGGATGTGGAGAGGACCATTTGCTTAGAAACTGTCCACATTGAAATGGGAGTTCCAAGCATGTTCACAACATCCAAAAAGATGAAACTCTGGTTCAAGTGGCAAGGATCGTCCCTAGAATTTATGCTACACTAGAGGACCACCAAATAGACCATCAATTAATTGTAGTTGAGGTTGAAGGTAAGATTTATAAGAAATCTATTTCTATTTTCATTGACCTTGGATCTACCCATTGTTAAATCACTCCTAAAACTATTGAGATATGTGCTTTTAAGAAAACCAAGTATAGTAAATCATGGTTGGTCCAACTAGCCACATAAACCAAGAGGAAAGTTAGTGAAATGCTGGAGAAAGTTACATTAGAAATGGATGGGTTGTTCACTTGTGAAAATCTAAATATTTTTCCACTTGGTTCCTATAATATTATCATTGGAATGGACTGGTTAGAAGAATATATAGTTAAACTTGACTTCCACAACAAGACTTTTGAATGCATTGATGAGGAAGGAAACTCTAGGGTTGTAAAATGTATTCCAAAAGTAGTTTCTATTAGGAATATTTCAGCCATGAAGTTGAAGAAGTTATGTAGGAAAGGTTGTCAATTGTATGCATCCCATGTTGTGGATAAAACAAAAAAATGAAATTACCAAATTAGATGACTATCATGTGCTACAAGAATTCAAGGATGTGTTTCATGATGAAGTTCTAGGACTTCCTCCAAAGAGGAACATTAATTTCACAATTGATATTGTTCCAAGAGTTTTGAATAGTGTCCAATAAACCTTAAATAATGAGTATACCTAAATTATTAGAGTTGAAAATGCAATTGCAAGAATTGTTGGAAAATAAGTACATCCGTCCAAGTGTCTCTCCACGGGGAACACCCATACTATTTGTGAAAGAGAAAGATGGAACACTCGAGTTATGTATTGATTATAGGTAGTTGAACAAATTTACAATGAAAAACAAGTACACATTGCCTCGAATTGATGATCTTTTAGATCAAATGAGAGTGGAAAATGTATTTTTGAAGATTGACTTGAGGTCTAGTTACCTTCATGTAATATTTAAGCAAGAAGATATTCACAAGACAATTTTTAGAACAAGGTATCGACACTATGGATTTGTAGTGGTGCCATTTGGTCTCACTAATGCACCAACTACCTTCACGTGTCTCATGAATATCGTTTTCAGCGGGTATTTGGACAATTTTGTGCTTGTTTTTCTAGATAACATTCTTATTTACTCTAAGAATGAAGAAGAGCATGAAGAACATCTGATAATAGATTTGCAATTTTTAAAGGATCATAAGTTATATGCAAAGCTAAGCAAATGTGATTTCTATGAAAATAAAAATCATTATTTGGGTCGCATTATTTCAGCGGAAGGAATATCAGTGGATCCGAAAAAGATTGATACCATTATGAATTGTCCAACTCCAAAGAATGTAACAAATTTGAGATATTTTATGGGTCTTGTTGATTATTACAGAAGGTTCATCGAAGGATTCTCTAAGGATTCACACCCAATCACTTCTTTTGCAAAAGAAGGGAATACAATTTGAGTAGACACAGAAATGTGAAGAAAGCTCTAGTTGTTGAAGAAGCTTCTTACAAGTGCTTCAATTCTGAAAATTGTGAACCCAGAATAAAGGCTTTGTGGTGTGTACATATTCATGTAAACAAGGAGTTAGAGGAGTTCTTATGCAATACAATCATGTGGTGTTCTACGAGTCTAGAAAATTGAAAGAGCATGAAAATAATGATGCTACCCATGATTTGGAACTTTTGCCATAGTGTACGCTTTAAAGATGTGGAGGCATTATTTAATGGCCAGGAAATTTGAGCTAAGGACAGACCATTGTGGTCTGAAATATTTGTTTGAGCAGGAAACACTAAATGCTAGGAAAGCTAGATTGTTGGAACTTTTATGTGAATTTTATTTTGAGATCAAACACATAAAGGGGGAAGAAAATAAAGTGGCTAAATCACTCAGTAGATAAATACATTTAATGCATATGGAATCCACTAGCATTTTCCAATAAGATTTCATAAAGTAGATTGTTAATTATTTTGTTAAAGATGAACTATATGTGTAAACAAAAGACAAATTACATTAGCCGAATTTAGAAAAGAGGTATGATGGTTATCATGTGGAAGACGATGGAATTCTTACTTATAAAAATAGAATTCATATTTCAAATGTGATATGCCTGAGGAGAATTGTTATGGATGAAATCCATAGAATGCTATATTCAGGTCAAGCAGGATAACAGAAAACAATTGGTACTTCCAGGAAATAATATTTTTGGCTGGGGATGAAGAAAGATGTTTATGAATACATTTCAAGATGTATGAAATGCCAACAAGTGAAATTTGAGCATCAACAAGTAGCATGTTTATTGCATCATTTGTGAATTCCAAAATGGAAATGGGAAGTGATTTCCATGGATTTTACTATAGGGTTTCCAATGACTGTGAAACAACATAATTTCATCATGGTTGTAGTGGATAAATTGTCTAAGGAAACACATCTCATACTAGTTAAATCCACATATAAAACAGATACCATTGAAATATTTTCATGAAGGAAATTTTCAGATTGCATGGGTTTCCTATGACAAAAATTTCAAAGAGGGATACAAAATTACTTCAAATTTATGGAAAATTCTTGTTGACAATTTGGATAAATAGTTGAACTTTAGCACTGCCTACCATCCACAACCATATGGGAAAATAGAAATAGTAAATTAGGTTCTTGAAGACATGTTTCATATGAATGTGATGGACAAACCATCGAAGTGGGAAGATTAACATTTGGTATAATTTTCATATAACAATGGACAACAAGCATCCTTGGGAATGAGTCCATTTGAAGCTTTGTATGGTAGAAAGTGTAGGACACTAATGACTTGGGATAATTCAGTGAACATGATTGTACTTGGGTAAGAGCTGCTTAAGGATATGGAACATGAGGTTACAAAAATTAGAAAGAATTTAAAGGAAACCCAAGATAGACAGAAAATTTATGAAGATAAAAACATAGTGCATAGTAGGGAATTTCATGTTTGGGAACATGTTTACTTCAGTGCGAAGCCAAGGAAAAGTTCCTTGATGTTTGGAAGTTGTGCCAAGCAATCACCAAGATATTGTGGGCCATTTGAAGTGCTTAAAATGACAAGGCTAGTTGCATATAGAATTGCATTTCCTACTAACAATAGAGATCATGATGTTTATCATGTTTATTTGCTTAAGAAATATGTACATGATCCTAACAACATGATTTATTGGGATATGGTCTAGGTGGAACCTGAGGGAGAGTTCCTAATTGGGCCACTATGCATCCAAGATAGATAGGTAACATTTCTCTGTAACCGATTCATTACACAGGTAAAGGTGCAATGGAATCACTTTGGTCCCGATGAGGCTAAGTGGGAGTTGGAGGATGCTATTAGAGAGGCATATCTATTTTTATTTTTATTTTTAGCAAACAATGAGGACAATGTTATTCCAAGAGGGAGGGGATTCTAATACGCCCAAATTTTGACTTGGAATGTACTTAATCAAAATTATGTAAATGATGTAAATATGCTAGTATGGATTCCTAATGCACAGCTCAAGGCCAAGGGCCGACTAGTGATTGGCTAGGCATGTATGATGTAAATATTTTTGTTTTGACCATGTGTTTGGATTATCATTCCAATTTGAAATAAATGTAAATATTATGTTGAAAAATAATAAAATGGTCCAAGATGGTTGTGTAAAGAGCACTAGAGGGGCTATGAATCCACTAGAGGGGAAGAGGAAAGAGGGCTATGGAAGACTAAATCCTTTCTACCATCTATCAAACTTAGAACTCATCCAAATTCTACCATGTGCTTTAAATGAGTCAATTACCTTTTTTTCTATTAAATCCAATCATTGAATGCATGTGTGAAATCGGTGGGAAAAGTCACTTCATGCAGTTATTGAAGCATGGGGGTGAATGCACTTTTGTGACAGTTCTTTTGAATGTCAGAAGTCAGTTCTATGGTTGTCATAAGTCCTTTCATATATGGTTAGAAGGTATGTCAGTTGTATTTTCACCATTATCTCATATCCCTTAGAGTCAACACTCACTCTATCATTCATTGATGTAGATATACACTACGTAGAGCTTCCTATTGATATTCATGACCATTACTAGACTTTTTTCAAACCCCAAAATTTGAATTTAGAGAAGGATTGTAGATTTAAAGGAAAAATAGATGGTTGTAGATGAGCATTGAGATTGGGCAAGCTAGGAACCTTTACCATTGAGTTTTTCTATTCACATATGCTTGAGAAGCCATTATTTATGTTATAGGAGGTTCTCTAACAACATACAGTAGTTTGGACTCTTACTACACACACTGGTAAGCATTGCAAGGGTTGAATTTCGTTATGGAATTATGGATCAATGAAGGGGAGTAATTTTCTTGTGTTGTGTGGGGAAGCTGGAAGGATTTCCATGGTTGTGATGACTGAGTGAGATCCCTGTAGATCTATGGATGAGAATTTGGATAAGCATGGAGAGAAGAATAGGTTGTGGTATGAGAGAGAGAAGCATGTAGTTGTTTCCTTTTCCCTGGTAGCCTCTTATCCTACCTTGGGGGTGGCCTCTCAGTAAAAATAATTATATGCCAGACAAAGTGCCTATGGTTGGGTGGAAAATCTCTCTTACACAACCAATTGCTTGGATATTCTTTGTTAAAGATAAGTGTCAAAACCCGAAATTTCCGAAAAATTTAAAATTTTTATGATAGCAATAAATGTTATTAATTTGCATTCCTTGATCTGTTTGTTTTAATTAACTGATCATGATCTTGTCTAAATATTCTGTCATAATACTAATGTGAGTTTTGATTGCAGTTATTGATTGTCTTTGTTATTAAACTTCAAACGGAGAACTAGCCATAGCTGACTGGCTTACTTAGCTTTCAAGCTAATGCATAATCTGTCTTTTGTCCACAGGTATACAGGTAAAGTATGGATCGCCGTCAATGTTTTTAATAAGCATAAAAATTATTTTTACTGAACCATAAAGCTCGATAAAGACTTAAATATTCTTACAGGTATGAATTGTGATAACTATTGTTCCGTATAAAATGAGCTAAGCACTTCTATGAAATAATATCCCTGGTATTACCATTGCGCTGTAACAATGTCTCTTTTTTAATGTTGTACAAGGTTACTGGTTCATGTTGTTCATATCATTTACAATTGTCTTAATAATACTGTATCTTTTAATTTTCCTCCTATAAAGGATTTGAAATACTTCATCGTAGCATTACTTAATGCTAGCATTGTTTACTGTTTTATCAGTTATATATATTCTATAGACAGATGTAAATTCTTTTTTTTTTCTATCTCTTCTATAAGACTGAGGTTATGATACACTATTGATACATTATTCTGACCAATTTATAGTTTACATTACATCATTCCTCAATGACTTCTATCATGCTAAATACTGTTCCATATGTGATATTAAGAACAAACCATAAACTTGTTAAAGCTAGTCTTTTGTTTCCAATAAACGATTGAACTCATTATGTATTAATAGTAGAAGGGTCTTCAAGTTTCCGTTGAACATGATACAAATGTTGAGACATCATCCTAGGTTTTGATTGTTAAAATTTATATTATTTAACGTGAGGATCCTACCCCAATGTTTTAAATATATATGTTATGAGTGTTTGTATTTCAACAATGATAAGGATATCATTGAGATCATAAATCATTGAAATTATTATTACCAATACTTTGTTTGTAGGTCCAATGGCATTTCAAAACCAACTCGAGGTATATGATTAACATGGAAGGGTTGACAAGTTTGTAATTATGATTTATCATCCTATTTGGGCATCGTTGATATGATTTTTATTGCGTTTAACAAATTGAAAAGAAACTATGGAGTCTCGACCCATAGCAGGAAGAAAATTTAGACTGCTACGTGGATAGCTCTTGTCCTTGTGTTTGATGATATAAAAGATTGTCCGAAACCCTACCTGGTCATTCCCTCTGCCTTCGGGCTCGAGTTACATGCGAGAACCCTTCTGGTCTGAGTTTGCTCCTTATGGCACTGTACGTTTTAGCTTCTCCTATGGCTATAGTCATGGAGTATATTCCTTGAATGGTTTGTAAGTCTATAGACTCTACTACAGGCGTCCCTTACATTCGTTGGGCATCTTGGTTATTGTTTTACTGTTACTGAAGTCATCAGTCGTATGATGCTTACAGCCTTCCACTTATTGCTTGTGTGATTTAGAGTCAGGGTTTTCAAATGTCGATTTCTGTTAAGTGGTGATGTCCTGGGGTTCGTATCTCCCATACTAGTTTATCCCTGGAATGAGGGTATTGTTTGTATGATTCCTCGTCACGGATTTCATGTGAAAGGAAGACCTGGAGTTTTCCTAGCTCATTATTCTGGTGATCGTGATTATGTTCTTCTATTATGCTCAACTCATGGTTGCAATGGCATTCACTGGGTTTGCTTCCTCCAACAATTGCTGGTAAGAGTTATTAATTGTTTCGTTGTTTTCAATTTGAAAGAGATTGTTTATTTAAAAAGAAAAGTTGACCCTTAACTCGTCAACTTGCAATGTGCAGGCTTTGATTGCTTATGAAGGTGTACGAGGCTCAACCTCTAGCGCTGGGCTCCTACCGGGTAAGCCTGATTATACCATGGCTGTTTCTCTCTTTGATAGTTTGGTTGGTTAGGGTTAAGTCTGGGAAGACCACCTTTGTGACTGGTTGTTATCGTGTTTATGAACATGATTGTGGTCATATGTAATCTTCTGGTTTGCTTACAGTAGATAGGGTTTGTATGTGCTAAGACCACCTTTGTGGCTAACTCCATGCTGTTGGTCTTACGGCTTGGAAAAATATCACTTTCATAGTCATTGATGACCCTGTGATGTGTGTAGTATAGGATGGTTACTTTTGTATTTCGTTTTTCTTGTAAGATTAGGGTTTTTGAAAGAACTTATTGTGTAAAAGAAACAAGCCGTGGCTCGTTCTGACATTACAATCTTGGGGTTTTATTATCTACTGTATTTCGTGATGAATTAGGGTATCCACCTGGTTTTTGGGAAGTTTAAAAAGTATAAAGAAAAGGAAATTTGTAAATTAACTTGTATATTGTATGCTTCTCCTACAAATTGATGCAATGTACAGTACTAGAATGTTTCTAAGTTTCAAACCCATTCTGAGAAGAGGATAAATCGACTGTAGGTGTTGGTATGGTTTCATTGCTCGACGATTTGTTTTATATGTTAAAAGTTGATAGTAGGATTCAATAGTCCTTACCGTGATAGGCCATTTTAATGTGTGGATAACTCTGGAGAATTGGGGTTCTCACCCAGGTTAAAATATATATATAAAAAAAAACATATGAATAGTGTTCCAGCTCTGTTGATCTCTTTTGTGGCTGGGAACGAGTTGTGGAAATTTTTGTTTTATGTTTACATACTGTAGTAAATGTCTCACTGTTAATAACTAAAGTAGGGTTTGAGTTTGAAATGCCAATGATAGCTGGGTTCAAATGATAACTCTGTGTGTACTATAATGTTTGAACTATTGTCATGGTAGAACCCAGACGATGCTATGTATTACATGAAGACTGAGCTCGATAATGAGCAGAAACTATACTTGTGATGATGGAAATATTTTGACAAAAGAAAATAAAATTTCTATATTGTAAAGACTTGGCTTCGAGCTAGTTACTATGTTTGTCTTTAAATTCCTTCTGCCCTACGGTTATTAGCTCTGTCAAACTCTGTTGTGAACTTCTTGGTTGTAATAACGATAGAGATAGGTTTTGAATAAAACATCTTCGTCACGATTCTTTGCTTACAGTTTAATTGTTTGTATTGACTAAGATTTTGTCGAATAAGATTGTATGGAAAAGTTTAAAAATGTGATCTTACTGCAATTCGAAATTTATGGAGAATCGATAACAGTCAGTTATGTTCTGAATATAGATAAACTTACTGATATAAATTTTGTTCACCTATATCTTGATACAGAGAATAACCTGTATTCTGGTTTAACTAAAACATGAGACAGATATAGACTAGTATATTTGTTCAGCTAGGATTTATGCCTGTTAAATTCTCTATGAAAATAATTCACTGAAATTATAAAATTGTCTATGATTCTGTTCCTATAATTGTTTTAAACGAGTATATTTCCAGAATATCTACGGTATCATTAATCTATACTGTCTATTTAACTAATGACATAAATAAAGAAAACAAATTGCAATAATATTCTATTATCTATAATAATAACAAAACCTATTATACATACAATTTTTACTAGACTGTAGTTGATAATGACGATAGGAAATTTCTAAAAACATATTAACTCTGCAGATTCTATCTATTGACAATACAGATATGCTAACTCTACTGAATGAAATTCTGTTCAAATATAGATGAGATAGCCATAACCTATATTGAAATTTACTCAAATAATAGCAGGAATAAGTGGCAGAACCTGTGTCAATAGTAGACAACAACAGCAATGGGAGGCTGTTTCTCCCTACCAACTCCTGGAGAGTGCCCAAACAGCACTTCTCAGGACCCTTGAGCTTGCTCTGGTCTAACTGGCTGGAACTAGGTACAGCCAACAATTCCCTCAGCCCAAGCAGCTACACTGGAACCAAGTTACTGCAGCTTCCTGACTCAAAACACTTCCTTACTGTTTTCCCCACTTCCTCAATGGGACTCCTGAATAGCATTCACCTGAATGTATTCTCCCTTCAAAAATTTCCTGAACCCCCAGCTCAGTTCATTGAGTACTATTTAAAAGATTGCCTAGGTCTTAGTTGGGTTAACTGTCATTAATGAGCCACTTGCTCAGATTCCACTTTCTTGGGGAATCATGACCCCAAAATATAGGGAAGTTGCCACCTGCAACTTAGGAAGTGTTTGAGGATGCTGCCACTTGTCTTTTGTCTTTCCACCTAGTTCCATCCACCAGTTAGACCAGTAACCTCTTTTAACAGCTCTCCCATGCTGTTGTCTCCATAATTTATTTATTAATAATAAAATATTCAGAATTTACATTCCATTTCTGGTGACTCTGCTGAGTCATCAATTCCTACTTAGCATTAAATTTAACATAATGTCTCAGGAATATTAATAAAATAATTACATTATTTTTGCAAAATTGGGGTATGTGACAATAAGTATCCTCTTTTATTTGAATGTGCAATGTTTTTACTTCATGCATGTGATGATTATGTTGGCATATGCATGCTAGAAGTGTGTGGATAGATATTATTTCCAATGTGTATTTCCATTTATGCATCTGTGCACATATTTTTAAATGTTAACAATTTGTAATATGATTATGGGGATAAATTTAGAAGCCTGTAATTAATTCATGTCCCCCTCCCATGGTCGGATTGATGGATGAGGATGTGACAATTTACTATAAATATACCAAAATTATTCAAACTATGTAATTAAATAGAATACATTAAACCCACAAGTTAGCTCAATTATTTGAACAATCATCCCAATGCATGTTGTTAATGTGGAGGCCATAGGTCACAAGCTAAAATCCTCACAAGACCCTTAGATTTATCGATCATTATTGTGGTTATCAATTGAGCCACCCCCCATCCAAATATTTGGTGGGAAAAAGAGGGGATCAAACCATCTTTTTCTTGACAATACAATATAATTCATTATATAACATTGCATGTATTTCAAATTGATATATAAACTCATCACAAAAAGGATGTACCTTTATCACAATTTAATACTTGCTTGTAAAATAGTCTAGATCACACATAGTGGTTTCCAGGGAACATATTCTCACACCTAACCATAAGTGATTATTTCAAGTTCCATCCCTAAGCCAAGGCCATGAATTTACAAGGGAACATATTCTCACCTAACCATAAGTGATTATTTCAAGTTCCATCCCTAAACAAAGGCCATGAATTTACAAGAGTGGTCCACTTTACTCTCACATTCACACATACTTAACACTCAATAAAATCACACTTAAAACCCAAAAGTGCATACACAAGAAACAAATCATAACAACTCAAGCATACACATAAAACAATATTGTGACGGAGTTAGAAAAAAATCATAGTCTAAAGTATATGCGGCATCATTCTGGCAACTAGGGTTTGGTAGTCGGATTCTGAAGATGATTTTGGTGGCCATGGATCCTTCCATGGCCGCTCTCCTCCTTCTCCCTTGAGTTTGCTGCATGTTCTGGCTGACTGAAGGTGTTTTCTTTCCCCTTTGGAACGTTGACGGTGCCTTGGCGCGGTGACCCATTGGGTAGCAGGTTTCTTTTGCTTCCCAGTGGCGGCGGCGGTGGTTTTTGTAAAGAGGGGAGCTGATCCGAGGCTGGGCGATCTTGGCCGGGTGTCGACGGCGGCAACAGAAGTCTATAGAGCAACGAGCTCCAATTATTTCTTTGTTGACGGTGAATTGGCTGAGGATGCTACGTGTTGGGGCTTCTTGTCCCTGGATCATCGAGGTGGGCGAGCGTTTGCTCTGGAGGTAGACTCACGGCGGCAGATGCTTCGCGTTTGGGCCTCTTGTCCCTGGATAGACGAGGCAGGCGAGCATTTTTCTCTGAAGGCAGTCTCATCGGCGGCTGCTCCCTTGCTGGGGAGCCGCATATGTTTGGTCGAGGATGGTGGGTGAACATGGCAGGCCCATGCACAACACGGTGGCGGCTGCATCAGGCTGGGGTGCCATTTCTGTGGGCTCTCGAGGGGCTTTCATTCGGCGGTCTGGGGTTTAAATCTTTGCTGAAGCTAGTGGAACTGTTTCCTTCTCAAGGCTTTTGGAAATCGTTTTCTTTACCTTTTTTTTGTTTTTTTTCACCTTTTATCTATGGCATTTTCCTGCTGGTACTTTTTACCTTGTATGTGAGCCATTCATGGCTGCCCAGAATTAGGTTTTTCAAAGGTAACTTCTGAGGTGCCTTATATCTGCTTTTTATTTGTATGAAACTGGAAAGTTTGTAGCAGCCCTCCTGCATTTATTGGTACTGCTTAGCAGCATTTACACTCTTCAAGAGTGAAGAAGATCCAATGTAATTTTGTACTCGCAAGATGAAATAAAATTACGTTTTTTTTTCTTCCAGGAAACAAAAACAATATTATGACAATTATTTAAACACTTTCTAGCCTATGCATTAATGAATAATTCCTTAACCATCATTTTGATGGCAAGAGAACTTGTATTTTTCTAACTTATGTGACACTTAAAATTTTGTAAATGGCGTAAGTGTTTTTTTATTCTTCTCTTAACTACCATCCCTCCGAGGATGTGTTCCTTTGTTTTTTCTCTTGACTACCATCTATGGAGAAAAAACCTTGTCAAAACTAACCCACTAAAAACTAACCCACTAAATTGGGGAATATTTGCATCAACCTTATGTGGCTATCACTCTATAAAAATCCCATCAAAGATATCACTATGGGGTCCTATGCGTAAGGGAGACGACAACAATGTAGCATGAAGGTAGACGTTAAGGCATGAAGGAATGGGAGTGTCAAATGGAACAAAGAGGAATAGAGAAATCAATAAAGAATGTGAGGAATGGAACAACAAAGGTAATGTAGCACAAAGCTTGTTCTTCGAATTACGTCTGTGACATAATTGGTCCAATTAAAATTGTCTCACTATTATGAAAATTTTCATCAACATACAATGGAGTGATTGATACTTTTTACCTTCATGTTGACTCATCTTCTAATGCCAATTTTGAACTTTAACTTTATTGTTGTTATGGTCCTCAGACACGATCTATTTGATCCTTTCGGAATTGCCATCAATTTGGGAAATAAGGATGAAAAATCCGTTTTTGGATGTAGTGCACATTATGTTTTCAAGTAATGTCTTGACTTCAATTCCACTCAAAAATTTATTGAATTAATCTATCATATAGTAAATGGATTACTCTTGATTTTGATTATTGAAGTCGGTTTTTAATTTCTTAGGGGTACTTGGAAATCTGGTAGTGATGTAAATATACCTTAAAAACATTTCCATTGTTCTATCTTTGTAATATGTTTTATTTTTAGGAAATTATTGAAAAATTTAGTAATAATTATAGGCAAATTTTTTTATCACTTTTACATTTTTATAGAAGCACATATACCACTCATACAAAAAGTCATTTATTGTCATTCTTTTCTTAATACATCTTGAAATATTTTTCAAATTTTGTTGACCCATATTGTGCTCCATACAAACATCATGGTCGCTAATTTCACTATCTTCCTAAATATTAAGAACATTACAAAAGGTCTCACGAAAATTAATGATATCCATTTTTGAATCAATTTTGGTTTGCTTGGGTTAGTTATATATATATGATAAACTTTTTTGTTTGTCAATTTAATTGATGTTTGTGTATTTGGGATTATATATATATATATAAAATTTTAAGATCATGATCAATCCATACACCAAAATGGTGTATGAAACTGCCTTGTTTGTTGGACAAGGGATCCCCTTCATATAGTGATTTCACTACTAAAGTCTCTCTCTCTCTCTCTCTTTATATATATAAAAAATGGGGGTAGGGTATGTACACCTCCATATACTTAAGCAATCAAATCATTGTGTGGAGGAGGTCCCTAGTCCAAAAAACAAGATAGTGTCACATGCCAATTTGATGTCTCATTATAATATGACCTTACAAATTAGATGATTATTATTATTTTTACTACTAGCATACTATGATGTAGTGTTATGAGAGAACCATATAGAAATGTAGTTACATTGCTCAAACATAATGCAAGGGCCCTTATTGGGTTGTAATTGGATAATTAGTAGTCAATGATGATATCAATGGGATATAAATATGAAAACATGGAAACAACTATACAGGTGGTGATATATAAAAATAATTCATCTAAGACTATTGGATTAGTAGGAATGACGATCATCATTACATCTGGGATCAATTTTCTATGTCACTAGTGCAACTCAATCAAATGTTGAAAACCACGTGATAAAATGAACTCATTACTCCATAGTTGTGAGTTCAGATCTAGCATAGGTGCTCGATGTAATAATTAAATATAAAGAGATCAATTGGAATGGAGATAGCCATCTCCCTTACAAACAAGGTTGCAAACAAAAATTCTAACTAAGGTCCTTAACTGCTTGATTATAATGGTAAATGTACTTCTAAATTTAAAAGAGTTTTTAAAGATAATTTGGATGATATTGTTATTAATTTAAAATAATAAAAATCATTATTTTGAGGTGATATACATTGGAACCTTTCAAAAACCCAATTACCAATTTATATTTGGTGTTATTTTATTGTTTGTTATAATGTTAAGACCCTATTCACATATCAACCTTTTTATTCATTTCTTTATGCCAATAAATCAATTTCTTCTAAATTCAAAATATGATCAAAGTTTGGCATAATAAAATACCATCCCATATTTTGTTGCAAGTAAATTATCAACTTGTAATTGTTGAAAACTTTTAGATCTTCCATATAGAGGTATTGCCATAATTTCCATGATCAACTTTAAGAACATGTTGGTTAACATGGTCACCTATAGATATGTCAAAATCTACTTGAGACAATCCTCCCGGTTATAATTATCCCCTTATAAGCACAAAGAAGCATTACTCAAAATAAGAGATATAATAATGAGATAATATGTGTGAAAAAAATAATACTTAGCTTAACTAATGGAAAGGATAAGATAAGGAGGAAAATGTAATTTCCTACTATGATCGTACTTCCTTCACATGGTAACCATGGCCTTGAATGGATGAGTGCTCCACTTCCTTGGAGGCAGCATACTAAGTAGATAAATTCAACTCTAATGGCATATGGATATAATCATTGCGGATGATAAAATCAATTAAATATGCAAATTGTTGCTTCTTTAAACTTAGAAATTTACGAATGTGTAAGATAGTATTTCATTTCAATTAAACATAGATTGATTCCAAACACTTTCAAGGTTTCTTTCAATATGTGCTTCACCTTTGTTTCAAATCACTTCATACCACTATTCCATTTCAAGGTTTCTTTCAATATGTGCTTCACCTCTGCTTCAAATCACTTCATACCACTACTTCAATTCGTCCTCCCATAACTTTTCATCTTTGACGAAAACATGGAGACTTTTATATAATTATGAGAACTTTAATTATTTATATATATATATATATATTATAGAAAACTTATCTTTCAAATACATCTTGACAACATTATGTAAAATATATTTTTCTTTGTCATTATGTAAAATATATTTTTCCTTTTTATTTGAAAGGTTGACGAGGATCCCTTAAAGAGTTCATGGATTTGTCAAGGATTGGGTAGCCACAACACTTAACATGGTCTCAAGAACATATATTATCAGATCATTTTTCATTACTCCTATCATTATAAGGAAAACACCATCTAATAGAAGTTTGTATACAGGTTTTTAATGTTACATGATTGAGTAAAATTATCAAAAAAATATCTACTAAAAACCCCACAAATGGTAATAGATTCTTTGGCTTAGATTGTAATGAAAATTTATTATAACTAAGAAAATATGGACGACTAAAGGTTATACAAAATGTAATTTTCAGTGCTCATATATATATATATATATAATGCATAATTTTTTTCATAACACATGCACTAGTGCATACACATTAAATCTTCCACACGAGTGCTTTCCATATATGTAAAGCACATAGGAATATTAAATGTGCAACACTGGTTATTTACACTAGAGTAATGCACCAGACATCCGATGAGTATTATAGCATGGTTACTTTGTATCTCAAAGAGCATTGGTGCTGTCAATTTAAATGTGATATACTGGTGTCTTCCATTGATATAACAAATTGGTGTGTTATGCATGGATGATAGCACTATTGCCTATTATCATTATTCATCACTAGAAAATATGGTTTAGAAAGATGCAATGATGCTTATCATTATGTGGGAACAAAAAATGCTTATAAATTTAATGCCACTAACAGTCCTACGATGGTATTAGCGCTGTATTTTTAAAGCAAAACACTCTACTGCACTAATTTTATATATTAATTGGAGTGCTAATATCATACCGAAGAACTAGTGTGGTTTATATGATTAAAACACTAGAGAAATTTTTTAAGAAGGAATAAAATATCATGAACAAATTATGTATGCCTCACTAGTACATTGACTTTAATTATTATTTTATTTTTTAATTCCATTAATCATTACAAAATGAAATAATTTTATAATAGTATCGTTATTTGAATTTGAATTCTTATTTTATGATATAATGATTGTATAAACATGTTATAACATTGGATTACACATCTGTTCATTATAATATTTTTAAACATCCATATATTTAACTAGCAATGTGACATTTTACAAAACTGGACACTATAATATAATAATAAACCAAATTTATTATATATAAATAAGAGACCCTTTTCATACCAAATGGGATAGAAAAAAGTTCCTCAATAATCAAAATCTCAATACACAATTTTTACACTTATTGATAACAAATTGGGACAATATGTCAAGTGCATTAAATGAAATGATTGCTTTTCACAGATAATCGTTATAAAACATACAACATGAAATAACATCCAAGTGTGTGTGTGTGTGTGTTTATCTCCATCACTTGTCGAGAATATTGTACTTGGGTTACTTAGTTGAATGATTTGTTCATTTGATTGATTTTGTCGTGTTAGATTTTATAAAATAACATAACATAGATAACATGAAAATAAGTAGTCTAATTTCCTATCAATACAAGCATCAAATAATCAATAAAATATGCAAGAATATAAAGACAAAAAGAGGACAAATTTTACATGGTAAACCCCTAAAATGGGTAAATTCCCACATAAGGATGATATTATTCTTTAGGAAAATTTGAATTTTACAATGCTTGGGGCCCCACATAAGCATCACATCACATTCCATCTTGAATAGATTTCACAACAAATTTCCAACATACAATAATGTATCCAATGGCTCTCCTTCACCTTTATTATGCTGGTTGTGGAGCCTGATCTTCCTTATTTAGAAGTTGTGTTTCAGCCGTGTCTGTATCCCATCCCATGACGGGGGGGTTCGGGGGGGTTCGGGGGGGATTGCCCCCCACCCAAAAAATAGTCGCCATGGGGGGTCCAATGGGGGCGGTGACTAGTTTGGGAGCACCCCCTAGCATGGGTTCAAGGGTAGTTCCCCCGTACCGAAAATTTCGAAAACAATGTCTTGTAAAATGTTGTAATTCATAGTCATGACTTGGTCAATGATGGGTGATTTATGAGCCTGTGGTATTGGGTGTTCCATGGTATTTTCCCATGGTATTCACTCTTTAAAAGGAATGCATTGTAATACGGTTGGGTATTGTAGCATTGTAAAGATCTCTGATTGTGTGAGAGATACTGTGAGAGAGGGAAGAAAAAGTTGCAGTGGATGTGTTGCAAGTTGTATCCCTTTATTTGTTGGATGGTATAATAATAAGGATTGGCAATTTCTGTGTGGATGTAGCCCATCTTAGGTGAACCATGTTATATTGGTGTCTCTCTTGTAATGTGTTTTATGTGATTTATATTTGCATCTTGTTTATTGTTATTGCTCTACGATCCTATGTTTCTAACAATTGGTATCAGAGCCAAAGTTGTATTTGGAAGATAAACTCGCAGGAAAGAAGGATTCATGGTTCGAGTGGGAGAAATGGCGGAAGAAGGAAATTTTAAGGTCGAGAAATTTAACGGCCAAAACTACCAGTTATGGAAGATGCAAATGGAGGACTATCTGTACCAGGAGGATCTATTCCTACCATTGGGAGGAAAAGCAAAATAGTCGGTCACTATGAAGGATGAAGAATGGGAGGTTCTTGATAGAAAGGTGCTGGGAACAATACGGTTGTGCCTGGTTTTGACGATGGCTTTCAATATTTCAAAAGAAAAGACAACGGAGGGTATGATGAGCGCATTGGGTAAGTTGTATAAAAACCCTTGGCCTCCAACAAGGTATTTCTAATGAAGCGTTTATTTAATATGAAGATGACAGAAGGTGGATTTGTTACTGATCATTTAAATGAATTTAATACAATTACAAATCAACTAATTTCTGTAAATGTGAACTTTGGTGATGAGGTTAGGGATCTTCTAATATTGTTTTCACTGCCCTAAAGATGGAACATATTGGTCATGGTTGCAAGTAATTCTATCTCTAATTCAAACAATTTCAAATTTGATGATGTTGTTGGTGTTATTATTAGCGAGGAAATGCAAAGGAAAAGCACAGGTGAGACATCAGGTAATGCATTGACCATAGAGAGAAGGGGAAGACAAAGGGAGAGATGAAAGAGCCTAGGTAATCGTAGCAAGTACATGAATGGTATATCCAAGTCCAGATTGGGAAATATAGAGTGATAGAACTGTGGAAAGAAAGGACATATGAAGAAATACTGCAGATCTCTAAATAAGAAAGGAGATGGACATTAGGAGACTACTCGGGAAGAAAATGTAGTAGGTGATGTGTTACAAGATGCTTTGATTCTTGCATTAGATAATACTAGTGATTATTGGGTAGTAGATTCAGGGGATTCATGTCATGCTACACCCCATAGAAAATGTTTTCATGATTATGTTCCAGGCAATTTTGGACATGTTCTATTGGGTGATGATGAACCATGTAAAATTGTTGGAATGGGTAAGGTACGGAAAAAGTTAAAGAATGATGAATGACTGTTGGAAGATATAAGGCATATTCCTACTATGAAAATAAATATGATCTCAACAGGGTAGTTGGGAGATGGTGGTTCTTTATCTACGTTTGGAGAAACGTGGTGGAAGATCACCAAAGGATCAATGGTGATAGCTAAAGGAGACATGATAGGTACGTTGTATTTATGTCCATATAATAGTGACTATTCTATCTCTTTAGATTCTACAGGAACAGATACAACATTGTGGCATCATAAGCTTCGCCACATGAATGAGAAGGGGATGAAAATTATGCACTCAGGGAAGTTGCTGCCAAATATGAAGTAGGTAAGTTTGGAATTCTATGAGAACTGTGTTCATGGAAAATAAAAGAGAGTCATATTTCTCAGGGTTGGGAAACAGAAGAAGAGTGAAAAGTTAGAGCTTGTACATACAGATGTATTGGGACCATCTCAGGTACAATATCTCGGTGGATCTCGTTATTATGTTACTTTTATTGATGTTGCAACTAGAAAAACTTGAATTTATTGCATTAGACATAAATATGATGTTTTTGTTACTTTTAAAAACTGGAAAGATTTGGTTGAGAATGAGACAGGAGAAAGGTTGAAGTGTCTTAGATCTGATAATGGAGGTGAATACTGCAGCAAGGATTTTGATAGTTATTGTTCATACCATGGGATTCGTAGAGAGAAGACAGTCCCATGAACACCACAAGAAAATGGTGTGTTAGAAAGGATGAACAGAACAATCATGGAGCATGCAAGGTGTATAAGATTGCATGCAGGGTTTCCTTTACAGTTTTGGGAAGATGATGTAGATAATATTGTTTACTTAATAAACAGAGGGACTTCAAGTGCTTTGGATGGTGGTATTCTAGAGGATAAATGGACAGGTAAAAAGGTAAACTACTATTTTTTGAGAAATTTTGGTTGTGAAGCATTTGTCCATATTGATAAAGAAAATAGGACAAAGCTTGAGGCTAAATCCAAGAAATGTACCTTTATTGGATATGGGGTTGATGATTTTGGTTATGGCTTATGAGATTATGAAAAAAAAAATTAGGAGTAGAGATGTGATATTCAATGAAAAGGACATGTATAGTATTAGTTGCAGGGAAAGAAACAAAAAAAGGGAAACATAGAGTACACAGTGCTTGATGAAATCAAAGAAAATGGAGTTCCAAAGGTGCCAGAAAATCAAGAACAACAGTAGGTACCTCAAACTCCTGGAAGTGTTAGAATATCTACTAGGTTAACTAGACACCCTGAACGATTCTCTCCTTCACTATATTATTTATTGATGACTGATTCTGGTGAACCAGAGTGTTATGAAGAAGCAATGCAGGTAGAAACTAGAAATAAGTGGGAGCAAGACATGAATGAGGAGATGAACTCATTGGTAAGAAACCAGACTTGGGATTTGCTTCAATTTCCTGTAGGTAAAAGAGAATTGCAGAATAAATGGGTTTACAGGTTGAAGGAAGAATATGGAGGAAAGAAGCGGTACAAGTCCAGACTTGTTGTAAAGGGGTTTGCATAGAATAAAGGTATATATTTTGATGAAATATTTTCTCTTGTTGTTAAAATGACTTCAATTAGAATTATTTTAAGTCTAGTGGCAATAGAATATTTTCATCTTGAACAATCAGATGTAAAAATAGTCTTTCTACATGGGGATTTGGAGGAAGAGATTTATATGCAGCAGCCACAGGGGTATGAGGTCAAAGGGAAGGAGAATTTGGTATGCAGGTTGAAGAAGAGATTGTATGGCTTGATGCAAGCTCCAAGGTAGTGGTATTTGAAATTTGACAGGTTTATGACAAAACAAGGTTATAGTAGATATCATTCTGACCACTGTGTTTATTTCAAGAGGCTAGATAATTGAAGATATATTATCTTGTTATTGTATGTGGATGACATGGTTTTTGCAAGGTCTTACATACAGGATATAAATGTACTCAAAAGTAAGTTATCTAATTCATTTGTGATGAAGGATTTGGGTGCTGCAAAGAAAATCCTTGGTATGAGAATAACAAGAGACAAGAAAAATCGCAAATTGACATTGCCTCGGGGTGAGTACATACAAAAGGTGTTGGAGAAGTTTATAATGTAGAAGGAAAAACTAGTTAGTACACCCTTTTCCATCCATTTCAAACTAAGTAAGGAGATGTGTCCCAAGACACAGGAAGAGATAGATTACATGTCCAGGGTTCCCTATTCATCAGCAGTTGACAGCTTGATGTATGCCATGGTGTGCATAAGACCAGATATTGCACATGCGGTGGGAGTTGTGAGCATGTATATGAAAAAACTAGGTAAAGAACATTGGAAGGAAGTACAGTGGATTCTCAAGTATTTGAGAGGTACTTCCACTCATGCATTATGTTTTGGAGGTCCAGACACTGTTCTATAGGGATATATTGATCCAGATATGGCATGTGATAAAGATAGTAGGAGGAGCACCGCAAGGTATGTCTTCACTGTAAGGTATGTCTTCACTGTAGGTGGAACATCAGTAAGTTGGATTTTGAATCTAAAAAAGGTTCTTGCACTTTCAACAACGGAAGTAGAGTATGTTGTTGCTACATATGCTAGTAAAGAGATGATTTTGTTACAGAGGCTCATGGAGGAATTGGGTAAGAAGAAGGAGAATAGCAGGTTGTACAGTGACAACTAGAGTGCCATTCATCTTGCAAAGAACTCATCCTTCCATTCTAATAATAAACATATACATCTCAAGTAACATTTCATACGGTCTGTTTTGGAAGATGAGCTGTTGAAGTTGGAAAAGATACACACTAGCCAAAATCCCGCAGACATGTTGACAAATGTAGTAACTAGATAGAAACTGAGTTCCTGCTCAGTTTCAGTTGGCCTTCAAGAATTAAGGTGAAGATGAGAAAATTTCCAAATCTAAGGTTCAGAGCATAGTCCGGCAAGTGAAGCAGTGGTGGAGTTGTTTTGATTAGTCTCCAAGTAGGATATTGTTGGTTATGGAGCCCTATCTTCCTTATTCAGAGGTCTTGTTTAAGCTGTGTCTGGATCCCATCCAAAGATGGGGGGGTTTGTGGGGGATTTACCCCCCAAAATAGTCACCATGGGGGTTCCAGGGAGGGGCGGTGACTAATTTGGGAGACCCCCCGGTGGGGGTTCAAGGGTAGTGCCCCTGTAGCGAAAAATTTAGAAACAATGCCTTTTAAAATGTTGTAATTCATAGTCATGACTTGGTCAATGATGGGTGATTTATGGGCCCATGGTATTGGGCGTTCCAAAGTATTTTTTAAATATATTCACTCTTTAAAAGGAAGGTATTGTAATATGGTTTGGTATTGTAGCATTGTAAATATCGTTGATTGTGTGAGAGAGACCGTGAGAGAGTGAAGATGAAGTTGCAGCAGATGTGCTACAGGTTGTATCCTTTCATTTTTTGGATGGTATAATAATAAGGATTGGAAATTTATGTGTGGACGTAGCCCATATTGATGAACCACGTTATATTGGTGTCTCTCTTGTAATGTGTTTTATGTGATTTATATTTGCATCTTGTTTATTGTTATTTCTATGCGATCTTGTTTTTCTAACATATTATATACGTGAGAGGAATGGATATCAATATCCCATAATATATGTGGGATAAATATTTGTACACCTCTCTTATATAAAGAATGCTAATGAGATAATTTACTTCAATATGCATGTGTAATAACTCCTTTTTCATAGCTTCAATATGAAGAGTATTATGCCTTCCTATTCTAGGTAGGACTTATTGTGTCTATAAAATTCCTTAGCTAGGCTTTTACAATATTAAATGAAACCACTAGACATCACCACATAACAATAGACATCATTACACATTCTAACACCCCCCCTTAATGATGAGTAAAGGGATTCAACAAAAATGGATGAAGATGGCATTACATCAACAAAGAGCTTAGAAACCCGCTCTAATACCATGTTGTATTTTATAAAATAACAATATAGATGAAAGGAAAATAACTAGTCTAATATTGTATCAATACACGCATCAAATAATCAATAAAATATTGAAGAACAAAAAGAGAGAAGAGATAAGATATTTTTCATGGTAAAACCCAATATGGGGAAATATCCATGGAAGGATGATTTTCTTATTCTTTAGGAAACTTTCACTCTTACAATACATGGCATCCTCACATAAGCATCACATCGCACTCCATCTTCACTTCATGTCACAATGGAACAACATTGTGTTTACTCAAAAGGGTCTCCTTCACCTATATTATATAACTTGAGGTATGGATAGATCACATCCCATAATACATGTTAGGTACATATTTTTCCACCGATCTTATATAAAGAATGGTAATCAGATATTTTACTTCATGATGCATGTGGGATAGCTCATTTTTCATAATTTTAGAGAATTATGAAGATTATTATGCCTTCTTCTAGTTCTAGTTAGGACTCATTGTGTCTACAAAATGCCTTACCTAGGCTGGTATAACAATAAATGAGATCACTAGACATCACAACATCATAATAAACACCATTACACATTTTAGCATCCCCCCTTGATGGTGACTAGAGGGGCATAACAAAAATGAATGAAGACGACTTTACACTAACATGTTCCTCCTCTTCATGTTTCATCTACAAACATAAAAATTAAGTGTTATGAGTATATCTACATCACTGGGAATAATGAAAAGATAAATAATTAACATGGTTACATAAATAAAAAAGCATACCATCGCAAAACATGATTTATCTATATTACACATTCTTTCAAAGTTATTCCTCATGCTAATCTAATGTTAAAATAGAAATTGGAGTATGCTATCCACTGAATATGCTCAGTTACTCGTACTCTTTTCTAAGATTAAATCCCGAGACATTTTACATATAATTGAAAATATGGATTTTGACATTGATTGGAAATCAAGAAATAAATATTTTGAATGTGAACAAAGCAATTCAAAGATTTGAGAGATTCAAAGAGTACTGAAGCCTATTATGTTTTATCCAATTACTAGTTATTCATTAGAGACATATGTACTGGAATATTCCATAATGAATGAGTTTTTGTCTGAAGGGGTGCATTTATTTTTACTTTGAAATGCTTGGTTTGTGATGAAGTTGTACAAGTTTTCTTTTTTGCGTAGTCTAAAAATTCTACAATTTGAGCCAGAATACATGAATTTTTCGGGCACGATTTTGAAAAACTCCAGCCGTAATTTTTTAAAATCTAAGTTATAGTTGTCAAATTCCAGAATTTTGGTGCCCCAGGGAATTTTGACGGTGCTGGATCCATTTCTACCATCAAAATACCGATCAAACATAGCTAAATTTTAATTTTGCAAAATTAAATAAAAATGTCGGATTCTGGCTAAAAGTGGCCCTCCAATCCAAATCGTCGAATTTTTAGACGTCTCCTTTGTTTTTTCCTCTAACGTCATTGGTTTTGGATGCAACTTAAATATATATATATATTTTAAATGGATGATTCAAAATTCAAAATTCAAAATTTATTTCATACTAAAAAATACTTGTGAGTTTTCATTGATATTGATTTGTAGCCCTTTCTCATTTGTTTCGATGATTGGCAATTGAAATTATTTTATTAAATTTTGTTTGATGGCTAAGTTTTCTCGAAATTTTTTCCAAGTGATGATACACTTAGAAAGACATGAAACTCATTGTGCGGGATATAGCTACAATTAGGAAATGATAGACTTTGAACGGAAAATTATAAGGATTAGCCATCATTTTCAAGTAAGGGTGGAATATAGAAATTGCTAAGTGAATGATCCCCAAATTACCTTGAGTTCTTATCTATCATTTATTGAATCCACTATTTTGTAGGGTTCCAAGACACACACAAAATATTAGCGAACTTAGTGGAAGGGGATAAACTAGACATCTAGGGACGTAAACATTAAAGGGGTATCTATATACTTAGGTATGACAAATCGGTCCTTGAAAATAGGTATCATCACCACTACCTTGAAAAATATTCTAGTTCTCTCATCTACATAATTATTAAAGAAATACAAAAAACAGATTAAAGATGAGAACAAAAGTTCACATTTTTGGGGGAATGCAGACATTTGAGTCGGGACTATGGACACTCGTTGGTGGTGGATTAAGTCATGTGATGTTAGGATGAATTCATCGGAGTTGTGGACACTTGCGGGAAGTGTATCAACACCATGAGAAATTGAAAGAGGTGCCTTAAGGAATCTTAAAATCCTCCATCTAAATAATATTTGTGGTTTTGGTTTTAACCTAAAACAAGAAGCACATGTAATACCCCTATTTTGATCGCATTGTATATGATTATGTAAATAATATCATGGTTAGGATCTCAAGGCCAAGGATTTCCCATTGATTTCCTAATTGTATTTCTATAGTCATATATGTTATATTTGGTACTATGTGTTGGTCAACCACAACAAAGACTGTGTGTATGTGCTTCTATGTAATAAAAAATCACAAACAAATGTAGAAAGAAAAAAATAATAAAGGAATATGATTCTCGCATTAACATGAAGAGAGATATTCATATCCACAAATCCATTAACCACGAAGTTGACCTGTGCACTCAATCATTCAATTCTTCAAGGAGGAATTGGTTGATGTAGTTATTATCTTGGGAAGGAGAATATATGGGTTTTTCTTTGTGTCGAATTCACCTTGTAGCTCTAAGATTGAGATTGGTTTTTGTATAATAGAGCAGTCACAAATCAAAGGCCATCCTTTCATTATTTCGTGAATATTACCTTCTTGGGAGTTTGGATTTTTAGGTAGAGTGTGTATTCCTTTGAGAAGGAATGATATTACCTATCTAGAGTTTAAGTTGGCTAGAGGAATGACCAGTGAGATTCTTGCATGCAGTGTGTTATATCTAGGATGATATGCTTGAGTCAATATGCTAGAATATTTTCTATCATTGACTTATTAGCTTGATTTTAATAAGTGTTTGAGTCGTATAGGAATCTGAGTGTGGATGAGGGGTTTGGGATATTATTGATAAATCTATTTAAGGCTATAATTTCATTTCTTGGAAGATGACTAGGGTTTTGGTTACCTTTGTTATGTTGATTTCATTGCTTCATAAATTACTGTCTAATGGAATGAATACTTCTAATTTGTTGTATCAAGTGGTCTTTGAATATTCAATGTGAATTTGAATGTCTGAATAAGTTTTGAGAACATGTATTCAAGATGACTATGTAGTCTTACTTATTTACCTGTAGCTTGGATTGGTTGCATGAATAATGGTATGCTTGGATGAGTAGTAATAATTGTAATTGCATGAAAGCATAAATCATGTATACTGTTAGAATTCAATCATAGAGGTTAACGAGTGACCTAGGTTGGCCTAAAGGTCCTGAAAATTGAGGTTGGTTTTCTAGAGAATTCATTGTTTCAATCCTTGAGAAAACCCAACATTCAACTAAGAATAGTCTATTGGAAAGGCCTCATCATAAGGTAGCCATTGAGGAATCCAACTGAGATTGGTCGGAGGACATTTCGATGCAAACCAGAAGTCCAATAGAGTACTCAAGAGATCCCAACATATAGGGACCCTATTATATTAAAGAATATTGAGGTATCAGATCCAATGTATCAGGAGTGTGTTATTTGGGAATGTTGCAAAAAGTACACAACCGAGGCTCGATGGAACAAATACTAATTTTGTATT
This sequence comes from Larix kaempferi, assembly GCA_027924585.1. Taxonomy (NCBI): domain Eukaryota; kingdom Viridiplantae; phylum Streptophyta; class Pinopsida; order Pinales; family Pinaceae; genus Larix; species Larix kaempferi. Next base: position 9,670,481 of record BSBM01000074.1, on the reverse strand, counting down.
GGAAAAGTGTATCAGGAGTATCACACCGGGGAGTCCAACGATAGAGTGTGAGGGAGGTCCGCTGGATGGATGTTCATATATTATCAGAATGTGGTGAGGAGTGTGATATTGGAGAGTCATGACATCAACGTCAGCGAAACGATTCGATGGGATATCTAATCCAATTTGTCAAAGATGGATTATAGGAAGTAGGCCATCAAAATGAAAGTATGATAAAGCATGTGCAAGGATTGAGGAAAATCCAAGAGGAAATATCCAATAAGTTGGAAGGGCCTCATCAGAGGCAGTCTATTGTAGTTATCACATTGGGGGTTAAGTCGTCAAAGAATCACATTGTAAGTGTGCATGAGGAATTCCAATAAAAAGAGAAGTTGATGGATTGAAGTTGACACTTTGGGATGACTATGGAATAGAGTCATGGTAAGGCTAAATAAAACATTATAAATTTGAAAAAAATGAAAAAACAATATGAGTTTTTGATGTTTTATATGCAAAAATATGAGTTTGTATGGTAAGAGTTATCATTTCGATTATAAAGTTCTCGTCAAGTTGTATGATGTGTTAATCCAATATTAACACTTTTGGATGTTGTTTTTGCACTTTTTGAACCCGCCTATGCACTTTTTAAACCCGTTTTTGCACTTAAAAATGTGTATTTTCGACTTTTTGAAATTATTTTTGTACTTTTTAACCCAATTATGCACTTTCCAAACCCTTTTTTTGCATTTTCGAAAGTGTATTTTTGGACTTTTTGAAATGTCTTTTGCGCTTTTGAACCCAATTATGCACTTTTTGAACCCATAATTTGCACTATAGAAAGTGTATATTTGAACATTTTGAAATGATTTTTGCACCTTTTTAAATCTGGTTTTTCATTTTTTATCAGGATTTTGAACTTATTGATTTGGATTTTGAACTTGTTAAATCCAATATCGAAACTTTCATTTTTTTATTATTCACTTTATAAATTCCATTTTCATACTTAATTTTAAATCATGTATCAAGCAAACAAAAGATAGAAAAATATGAAGACATTCCCAGCAAGAAAACATTTTCAAACATATAATTATATTATCAATAGACATAAAAACTATATTATTTAACAAACAAGTTCCATACTTTTTACAATAGCCCTCACACCACTAATATCATTGAGCTGTAGCAAGCAAGGACACAATCGATGTAACAAAAATATGTCATTTTCATCATCACGAGAATAGCCTTTAACAATAATATAATTTCCATCATTGTTACAGGTATGGTTTTCCTTTGAGTCATCTACAATAACTATGTTTAAAGCACTATACGAACCCATTTAATTTTTCCAAAATTTATAAGGGGTTTCATATTTACATCTAGACCTCAGGAACAACAATTGACAACTTAGTGGACCCAAATGGTTGGTTGTTGTTTTTTCGTAAAATGTTTGCTCCGACTCCCACAAAACATATGTTTTCAATATTTTCATCTAGATTTGAATGTTTTTAGCGAGTGGTTCATGTTTGAGCAAGAACCCAGGTGAGTCAAAAATGAACAAAACCATGTATAAGAACCATGTATTTACATTTATGTATCTTTCATATAAACTATCAAATATCCAACTTGATGGCATTTTGAAATAATTTTCTTCTCCGTTGTCATCTGAATGGTATTGAACATCATCTACAAACAAAATATTTGATGTTTCATATTGACCTACATATTGGAGAAATATATCTTTCAACAATATTTTCTAAACATGTATTATACCATGGAGACATCGAGAATATGTGCGGGAGTATAGAGAATGTGTACAATGATCACATCCCCAAACAAATACCAAGTGTCCATCAGCCAATCATTAAAATTCACCAATGAAATGTTTAAATTTTTTGCAATCTAAAAGAGTAAACCATAGAGCAATGTCAAAATATTGTCTCGCAACATTGATAATATCAACACTAAAAATCTACTAATACTAATGATAACATCAATACACAAAGCGATGTTGTTTTTTGTGAGGTCCTCTTTCGATAAACACACAAACCCCAAACAACAATCCCTTTACACCCAACACCAACAACTTATTGTTTGTTGACTTTTTTACTAGATAGAAATACAATAACCAGATATGTAACCACAACAATAATATAGATTCCATTAAATGAAGAGGCACATAGATGTCGACTAAGAAAATAGGTTCCAAGCATTTCTCAAGATCAAGAGTTCATTCCAATAATATTAAAATATAAAGAAGTAAAAAAAAGATTCATATAAACACAACAACACAAACCGATTATAATTAATTATTAAAATATATGTTGCAATAGTAAGTATTCTAATATTACATGTTTTATGCATATTTAAATAAGAGGGGAACGGTTTAACATCAGACATTACATCCAATTTAGAAACAACCTGCCATACAATTGTCACCAAATATTTATCTTAGATACAAAAGATACATTGTGAGGTTTAATGAAAATGAAAATTTAAGCAGGATTTCCTTGTATCTTAGCACCTTCCAAGACAATCATAGCTATACATTTCATTGGAAATTTATTTCCAAACTCATGACACATAGTTTTCACATCTTTGAAGCTTTTTCCAGAATCATCTATAGATCATTAATCAGAGGACCAAAAAAATTTAACTTGTTGGTCAATTGTTTTGGTCTTCTCTCCTAAGGATATCTTAAATAAGGTACTCCCTTCAGTTACACCTTTGGAAGACCAAATTCCAACTTCAAAGGCATTAAATCACAATTGCAAAAAATAAATTGTTCTTGGTCATGATCGATACAAGTTTAAATGAAATTTTAAATCATATTCTTGGTGGACACTACTAGGAACTTCAACTCCCTTTTTAGTGGTGGCTACGTTTGAAAAAAAAAACCTTCCATTTATAAAATCAACAAATGTTTTTTATGACAATCCGCGGAAAAGAATGTCTAGGTAATTGATATGTTCCCAAATTTTTCTATGGTCCAAGACATAATTTTGGCCTAAGTCACCTAGGTTAAAATTATTAAATTGATGGTTAAGGGTGGAAATTTTCCTAAGTAAGATGTCCAAGGGTGTACTTGAATATTAATTGGACAAAGGTGGGCCGCAGAAAGATATCAAATTCCCAAATTGAGTTGCTTGTGAGGATTATTAATTATTTGTGAAATTTTGGAGCCAGGCCTATTGGTAGTTAGATATTGAATAATTTTAATATTTGGAGCACTTGCAATTATTTAAATTTTATTAAATATCATGAATAATTAAATTTTGTGCAAGTGGTGGTGCTCATGTGGCTAGGAGGGAACATAAGGATAAGGTGGGACTCACCCACACATGAGGATAAGGATAAGAATAAAGCAACTAAACACAATGTGATAGGAAAAAAGAAGGAAACTAGCAAAAGCAATGAAAAGCAGGAAAGAGCATAAAGCGGGAAGAAGATCCAGTCTAACTGATGCACCCCTGATCAGATCCATAATCTTATTGCATCTTCCATGAGCATACATATTCTCTTTATTCACCTAGAGGAAGAAGATCCAGTCTAGTTAATGCACCCCTGATCAGATCCATAATCTTACTACACCTTCCATGAGCATACATATTCTCTTTATTCATCATTATTTCAGAATCAGTTGAACCATTCCTCTCTTATTCTACTCTTCACAGTCTTACACTCTCATTATTGTAAGAATCCTATGTATTGGAGGCTTTCTGACAAGTCTGAGTTTAAAATACTTATAAAGCCTCAAAGTAGACATCAGCTCCAGATGTTGTTGAAATGTAAATGGCACTAGTACTTTGTGCATAGGAATCATAGGTTGTCCCTGTATCTGATATTTTTTCTTCTTTACATTCACCCATACATTTGGGAGAACCTAAATATCCTAAACCCATAACCCTGGAGTCATCTTATTGTGCCCTAGACCAGCTCTTTTCCAACTAGTTTTGCTAACTAGTTTCTGCTTGTTAAAAATTGTATTATAAGTTTAAATTTTGCATAATATCATCTCCCACCTGATCTGGGATATTACATAGGTATCAATGCACTTTCCTCTACTCCTGGTATTTGATGCTAAGAAAAATAACAATTCAAGAATAGCATGTTCTGTCCAACCATATAAACAGTTGCACATATCAAATACAATTAGCTCACAACATAGTGCATCTTGAAAGTAACTAATTCCTTTTAGTGTATTCTGCAATGTACATGTAAAATAAGATCAACACACAAATATTGCAATATCTATGAAAGAACCCAAAGAGACAATGATTTCCTTTTGAGTGATATATATTTGCAAAATTGAAGAAACTTATTTTGGAAACGTAAAATCATCTTCCTCTTCTGCTCATTTCCATTTCTTTACTGGAGACTTGGCTTGCTTGTCATCACAAAGAATACTGTAAATTTGTCAAAAATAATTTTGAGCAATTTTATAAACCTCCCCCACATTTTTGTCACACACATCATTTGATGAAAAAAAATCATAGTCCTCAATACTCATATATTCAGAAATCATATTTCTAGTTATGCCTTCATCCTTGACCCTTTTTGAATACTGTAAAAGAAATGTTGCATCGACATTATGGTCCACTATAGTACTTAACTAAATTTATCATTAAATTATCTTAGCTTGAGTGATTCTCAAATTCGTCTCATCCATATCACGCAGAGTTCTAAATAAACTATACATGGATTGTTTTGTTTTATTTTGCACAAAATTATCATGATGGTTTCTTTTCGGGGAGTATTCAGATGAGCCATTTTATAACGCTCAAATATAAAACACCATTTATCCCAAATCTCATATGGAATCAAGACAAGAGACATCTTTGCTTTAATACTATACTTGCTTAAAACATCAAATATATCTACGCATTCATTCTTAAAATTCTGCAATCGAGTGAAATTTTAAATTCATAGAGAAATTAAAAATAGATGGGAATGTTTGTAGTTGTGTAATAATCTTTAAAAGCAAAAATATATATACTTCCACTCCATTGATGTAATGTGACCTTTTCTAGGGTGGCTAGGTCTATTACTATATATCCATTTTTATGTGGCCTCGATGACCTAATCAATAAATGGTGTGTTAGAAAATTCCTTATTAGAAATATTTTGCTACTTACACAAACTTGTAATGAATTTTTGTGGAACATCCTTTCTCAACAAACATGCTTTAAATTGCTCTCTACCTAGTTGTACAAATCCACGCCTAGGATATTTTTCTTCTTGAAATCCTTTTTGCGGTCCTTTGCATTCATCTTTAGATGTAGCTTCCAACGCTTCTATTTGGCATGAAAATGGACATTACAATGGTTACAGTGACTATTTGGATCCTTTCTCTAATTTGTAGTGGTTATTGTCTTCTTATCTTCTCCTTTCGACTTTCTTCTTTCCCTCCCTAACAGCATCTTAGTGGTATTTCTATTGCGAACAACCTGGTTTTCTTTTATTATTACTCATTTTTTGCATATACTATTCTTTCATACATTAATAATCAACTATCATAGGTTTAAAGAGCATCACTTGGATCCTAATTGACTATGTAGACCACCTAGATACTTAATGAGTACATCAAGTTTCTTGGGAGATATATATCAAACACAATGTCCATTTTTATGAACTTGGTTGTTTATTTATGCACATTCTTCCCATGCTTTTGTTAGAAGTAGTGCTAACGAATCCAGTAGTTATCTCAATACCAAACAAGGTAGAAATGAGACTTAATAAGTGTTCTAGACACCTCCCACTTAATTACTAGGGGTCACCCTCTAACCTAAGTATCTCCATGTGAATTTCTAACTAATCTTAGTCATGTCCCTCTAACTTTAATTAGAAAAATTTAATACTCTAGTAGAGTAACTCTACTCTTCTAGTATGTTATGGACATTAAATTATACTTCAAACTATTTCAACCATTAATTCAACTTAATAAAATCACCTCAGTAGGTATTGATGTTTACTTTTTCTTCCACTTTAAATAGAGATTGAGTAAATAGAGATTGAGAAGAAGTGATAAAACTATTTAACCTTCCTTCTCTTTCTTAAGCTCCCTTTTCAACTTTTGTATAAGTTTTCAATGTCCTCAAATTTTTCATCAAAGACATCTTTGTGTTAGAGCTACCAAACTTCTTAAAAGGTCCAAACCTATTCTATAAAGCTATATAAAAAATCTAAAATGATACATTATACCAATTATGCAAAGTAATTTTGTATGCAAAACTTAATCGAATAAAAGTGCAACTTAGAAGAATATAAGTTTTTCTAGTAAATTGTTTCTCCCTAAAAGTGATTTTAGTCCATGGTTGTTTTGTGTTAATAAGTGAGGGATCATGGGGGTGTTTGACTTGTTTGGGCTTACCATAAATATCATCATTAATATTTTTTAGAAATTAAAATGATTTCTTTTAAATTAAATATTAAAAGTAAAATTTATGGTTGTTTTGTGTTAATAAGTGGAGATCATGGGTATAAGCTTATCACACTTACCTTGGGGCAACGCCACCTTTGCTTACCCTAACTTGCAGCTAACTAATTGCTATTTCTTGGAGGAGCGGACCAAATCAGGGAGAGACTAATAGCCTCCTTTCCTAAGCTTATGCGAACCTACTTTAAGCTTCTTACCCTTATGATTCTTCCACCACCTTTGCCAACCTACTTTAAGCTTCTTACCCTTATCATTCTTCTTTTCTTTTGCATTGCTTTTCACGTTTGCTTACCCCAACTTGCAGCTAACTAATTGCTATTTCTTGGAGGGGCGGACCAAATCTGATTTATGGTTGTTTTGTGTTAATAAGTGGGGATCATGGGGTGTTTGACTTTTTTGGGCTTACCATAAAATTTAATTTAAAATTACAAATTTTTTAAAATGTGTACTTTAAAGATAATACAAAAACCAAATTAAAATGGTTTATTTTATTTTAAATACTCAAACTAAAATTTATTTTAAGATTAGCATTTTTTTAAAATATACTTCAAAAATAATACAATTGGGCGGCGTCACGGCATAGATGTGGAACCGGTTTCTATTTAAATTGTGGAGAAAATCTTGTCTACAAATTTCATATTTTAGGAGGTCATGGTACAAACTCAAAGGAAAAACTTCTTGGTTTGTGGGGCATATTTAAAGTGGCTATTTTTTGTGGTTTGGATACCTTCAGGATCTATGGTGATTCTTTGTTTATCATAAATTGAGCAAAGAACCTCCTCCAGACGAAAGCCATTCAACTAAAACATTAGAGTGACAAAGTCAAATGTTTGATGAACGTTTTCCTTGATCTCTCTATAGAACATATTTACAGAGAACACAATGATGTTGCAGATTCTTTATCAAAGTTGGCGTTGGATGGATAAGTTGGGGTCTTATAGTGGGAAGAATGGGTGGAAGGCACAAACACACAAAATGGCTCTATGTGGTTCTTAGATGATGTTGTTTGGACCACTTTAAAAAGCATGTTTTATTTTGATAGTTCTGCATGAAGTGTTTTTTGGATTTTATAATTTTTTGGCTCTAGTTTTTGTAGTTGCATGAACGAACTTAAAAAGCTTTGCTGGCATAAATCCATGTACTGTTTTATTTCCTCGTAAATAACAAAATTGCGGTTTTTTTCCAATTGAAAAAAAAATACAATATATGGGATGGTGTGGTATTCAAGGGATGGGGTGGTTTTCTAAATTAAATTGGAGGTATATATATTGCAAGAGAGGGTTGCAAAGTTATCTTGTAATGTTTGTAATTAAGGATTTAATTAAATAAGTGGAAACGAAATTATATTGAAAAATCAAAATGGTTATTAAATCAAATATTTAAAACATTGTTTTGGCATTAGTGGTTTGATGGAATTTAATTATATTGAAAAATCATAATAGTTTATATTCAATTAAATATCTAAAACATTATTTTGGCATTAGTGGTTTGATGGAATTATTGTATTTCTTGCCGGATTTTAGGCAATTTTAGGGAAGAAGGGCTTAGAATTCTAATAAGCTTCAAATTTATCATTTTAAAAGTAAAGTTGTTTACAATTTATTTATTTTTAAAAAATTTATAATATTTAATATACTTTTAAAATAGTTAAATGTTTTTAGTCGGCAGCTTTGAAAGTAGTGGGAGGAGACACCTAAAGATTGGGTCATGGGGAGGAGAGAAGGTTTGATGTCCATATTATTTTGACGATTAATTTGACCAATTTAGCATACTCTAGAAAACATAAAATATAATCATATAATTAAATTAGATAAATTTATATATATATAGAGGTATAGTCTAATTTTCTTTATATTATAATTAGAAATCTTTAAAAAATCTTAGAATCACATATATTAGCTATAGAAATTGCATAATTTTGGTGCCATGGGGTATTGGAGGTATTTAAGGGTGCAGAATCTATTTATGGATTCAAAAGTACAATTTAAACATGCAAAAAAATTGGATTTTACCAAAAATATTACTCCGACCAAAACCCACATTAAAGTCGAAAACGTAGAATAAATAAACTACTCCTATATTTGACCAAACTCTACCAAACATAAATATAATCATAAATTAAATTAAATTAATTAATAAATAAATATATATAAATGTGTAGTCTAATTTTGTTTATACTCGTTGGAAATCTTAAAAAAATCTTAGAATCACATATATTAGCTATAGAAATTGCATAATTTGGGTGCCATGGGGTATTGGGGGTATTTAAGAATGTTGAATCTATTTATGAATTCAAAAATACAATTTAATCACGTAAAAAACTGAATTTTACCAAACAAAAAAGTTACCCAATTTGAACCAAAACCCACAATAAAATCAAAACTTAAAATAAATAAACTACTCCTATATAAATACTTTAAACAAAATCATTTAAAAAACTAAAAACCGTTAAGTAGATCGCTTTAAGCATAAAACGCTTCGCATTTCTGTGTTTACTCATAAATTTCGAGAGCCCAGGTAGAGGAAGAGCTTCTCCATTACTCGCAGACTACCATTTTATTCGTTGTTTCATATGACAGAACCAACGATGACGGCGGAAGCAGATCGCCAGTTGGTATTAGTTGTCGAAGGGACGGCAGCCCTCGGTCAACACTGGCAGACGCTCGTAGAAGGCTACATCCAAAAAATCTTGAGGTATGGTTATTTATCAGACCTCTGTTTAACTACTGCCGATGCATTTTCATGTGTGATGTAAATCTGTTAATGTTTCTGATGTAATATGCAAGTTCTTGACATGAAAATTTATTTTCTAGAAGAGTCTCATCTTTGGATCCTGGATCCATCGATTACTTAATGCTAACCCTAGACAAAATGCAATGTCCTTACCATAAAACCCTAGACAGACAAAATGCAATGTCCTTACCATAAACTATAATGGGTTCTTCAAGCATCTCATATTTTCCTCCACTGTTATTTTGATTTCGTGTTGCATACAGAATAAGGCATTAAGGCTCTGCATCGACATGCATAAAACCAGGTTATCCAAATGATAGTTTTATAAGTATTTTTGGAGCTAATTCACCTAAGACCTGCACATATAGAACGTCCCACTTTACCATATCCACTTTACCATATCCGTCACAACAATGTAGGCAACCTTTAACACAATCCTGGATACTACTCAATCAAACCTGGATAATCGCAGGCGCCACAGCTTGTTCAACCATGCGAGATTATTTTAAGGCATGACCTATTTTGGATATTCCCCTCCTACGCCTATTTTGAGCTGGCTTCACGCATATTTTTGAATAAACTCTTTACTGATTTTGCAACCTCAAATATGTTCCTCAGCAAGCAATGCGTTTTCTTTTCTTTGTATGATTTTGATCACCTCGCCTACTTGCCCCGTTTAGGGTTTGTATATGATCTATAGATCATCTAAGCAAGACCTGTTAACCTTACTGTTATAAGATTTCTTTTGCTTTGGAGTCTTGATATCTGGTTGCATTGTTAGAGAATAAAATAGATGTATAATATAGTAATAGTTTTATCCAGAACATTATTTAGCTTGCTGCAGGTTATGTAATGCAGCTGCTGCAGTAGGCATGTTGATTTTGGATCTTAAGTTGTTTGAGATCCAACTGTCATCAGGCCTACTGCAGCTGCATTAAATGACCTAAGTATTCGTAGTAGTTCTATCTGTCTAAAATATTTAGAAACAGTAATTTAACTTCCACGTAATAAGATATTTACAAATGTTATCACTAAATAATAAGGAATGCCTTCTATGAAACGTTCTTACTAATCCTTAGAATGAGAGGATAATGAGTTCCCTATGAAATTTTGTTTTATTCCTTAAGAATTTCTTGAAGGAACTTGTCCAGGATCGTGAGAGTACTCGCCGTTGTCTTCAGACACTATTTATCCAGAATTGAAAATTCAAAGATGATATTCTCATTTTTAACTTTTTAAACGTGTTATCATCGTTGCAGAATGTGTTTTTTTGAGGCTGATGTTATCTTTCTTACTTGTTTTTGCATGCAGTGCCTTTCGTGGACATGACCGGGAAGGCCAGGTACATTTGATTTTATATTTTAAATGCCAACTATGATGTTATAATTATTATGATGTTATTATTGAAAATATTTTAAAACTGCTTTGCTTTGGTTCGGTCGGAAAAACTGCAATTTGTATTTATGGTGAATGTCTCTAGATTTTGTTAGTTAATGTGTATCGTTCTTTTAACATAAGTATAATAAGCATGATGATGTTATTCTTGAAAAGATTTTAAAACTGCCTTAATTGTGTTGGAAAAACTTCAATTTCTTTTTATCAGAAAAAGAAAATAGTGATGTGAATGTCTCTAATCTTCATTGCATAAGATGTATCATTATATATATATATATAATATTATGAACATGTGTTCCTTTTTATGAGTCACATGTTTAAATATGGAGGGCTAGGGTATGTCTACCTCTACAGAGGGGTTTCTTGTCCCACAAACAAGTGATCTCCTACACCAAGTGATCTCCTACACCAAAGATTTATTGGGTCATTTGAAATTGTTTAGAGACAAAGAGAAAATTGATAATATAATAGGAGGTATGTAATTTAAGATGAAATCAACATAATTTAATTTTTTTGTTTAATCTAATATCATTTGTATATTTTACATAACTTTACAAAACATTACCTGTAACGTCTTCCCCATACTAAACTATAGAATACCTCACTACTTAAAAAAAAATTAAAAATTAGATGTGAATACACATAGTTATTAAAAACCTACAACCAATTATTTATTTATGGTTTGCTATATAATATCTAAGAGATTTACATGCACATTAAAACATTTGTATTTTAGGTATATTAGAAAGGGAGGTAAAGGAAAATCCATATCCAAGACAAACATAACCGAAAATATATCTTCTAATAAAATTTATTTTTAAATTCCCTTGTGAAGGTCTGGGGGCACATTTTACAACATCGTTAATCTTTAAATAAAATTTACCTTTTAAATTCCCTTGTGAAGGTATGGGAAAATTTTAGAACATTGTTAGATATGTATTAATAATAAAAAAATATACAACATGGATAAGGGTTGTACATATATATTTTTATTTATTTTATATTGATAAGAAAAAAATATATAATATGGCTAAGGTTTGTAGATATATATCTTGTTCGACTATCGTAGGATACTTTCAAAAGATCGAACACCTTCAGTAGTCACTCACACAAACAGATCATAGATCAAAACATCGATGTTTTTACGTGGTTTAAACCTTTGAGAGGGAAACACTCCACAACCCTAGTCAAATAGCTACTTGAGACAACGCTATTATGCAAAAGAAAGAATGTTACAAATGAGCTTCTCATAATCAATCAACTAGAAAATGACCTTCCATGCTCTTTAAATAGAGATCGTGGACCAATTGGGTGCTAAGTCATGGAACAATGGCCGTTAAGATCAAGGAGAAGTTCAACCGTTGGATCACCCTATGTCAAGAACATATCATGATCATTGGATTACATATATATAAATGCATACTAAAGAAACACACTTTACCTAACATAGATATTAGAACAAGTTGATCTTAACGAACTCTTAAGTGTCTAAGTATCTTTTTCATTTTAGATTGATAAAAATATTAATGATTTCTCTTTACAAATAAATCATTACTATTTGGGGAGATGCCCCTCAAATGAAGGGGGTCTATCGTGTTCAGGGGAGGAGGCTCTCATAGATTTTTTTGAGTTTTTTTTGTTGGAAATACTCAGAAGGGGGGGTGAATCATTATTTCACACTTTTTACCATTTCAAAAACTAATTATATCATGTAAAAACCAATCATTAACAATGTCATTCATAATCATATAAACCATACACATTACGCAAGAGATTTAACATGGAAACCCAAATGAGAGAAAAAACATAGAATGCTTTTCTTATATATTCAATATTATATTCAATTTATTTACCAGCACTAATTGGAAGGAAGCACCAACTCCCTAATTTCATAGCACCAACTAGAAGGAGGTTCTAACCCCCTAATTTACAGGCACCAACCTGAAGAAGTTCAAACTCCCTAATTTACCAGCATTGATTGGAAGGAGGCTCCAACCCCATGATTTATAGGATCCAAACTAAAGCAAACTTCAATATCATGTCCTTGCCCCATCCTATCTTCCTAATATAAATACGAGAGTCAATTAGTTTGTTCCAAGGTCAGTTGCGACTTAGCTTTGTACTTCACCGAGCTCTACCTTGACTTTCTCAAACTTCTATGTATCAACTGCTTATTTCTTTAACTTTGACTTATCCAACTACAATGCGTAACTTGATTATGTACTAGCTTCAAATTCTGTTGCAATATTTCATTTCTTTCAACTATAAATTTCTTCGACTTATCCAACTGTGACATGTGACTTGATTCTAAACTTGCCTTAATCTCTCCTATGGTCTTCCAATTGTGACGTGTGACTTGTTTCTATGCTTACCTCAAATAGTATGCTTCTTCTCTGAATCAACTAGCCATTGATTCCCTTTCAAAACCATGGAAATTAAAACTTTAGACTATCCATCGTCTCACACAGTGGCACACACACATATCTCAAAGTGCATTAGTCCTTGTCTATTTATATATTTTATGATGTTCACATGAGGGCCGACATGTTTGTTTTATTACCTTAATTTAATCAATTGAACAGAACAACTATCCGAAGAATAAGGATTTGCACCAAAAAGATGGGCTTGTACCCCATCATTCTGCAATACTTCATTGGCTTGTCAATTGTGATGTGCACTTTGACAAGCATACTTTGATGTGAACACTTCAATGCACTGCTTGCTTATTATTTGTGTTTACTTTGACTTATCTATTATCTATGTACTTCAACATGAACACATCGGCACACAACTTTCTTTGACATATCGATTGTTTGAACACTCTAACTATCTACATCTACTTCGACATGTGTACCATTGCGCACTTCTGCTCATAACTATTGTTGGTGTCTTGTCACTACATTGATGGCAACACTTTGACTCTTTTGTTGTTATAGTCTTCTACTTTCATGCTCCCCCTAACTACATGATTCTGACTACTTATTGTCTCCTCCCCTATCTTCATTTCTCCCCCTTTGACATCAATGGAAAAGGGTTCCTTATGCACCCCTTACTAATCCATTCACAATATTACTCCTAGATTTTGTTTGAGACTTTCTTTGGGAAGTGGTTTTGTAGAGATATCTGTTACTTGTTCTTTTGTCAGTACATATTCCAGTCTCACAGTTTGATTTCCAACCTGCTCCCTTAGAAAGTGATATTTGATGGGAATATGTTTTGTCTTTGAATGCATTACCGTATTTTTGGATATACTAATTGCACCCTTGTTGTCACAGAATATTGATATTGGTTAGTCCATTAAAACTTGTATTTCCTGCAAGGTTTCTTTATCTAGAGAGCATGTGTACAACAAGCGACTACTACAATTTATTAAGCTTCGGTAGTGGATAGGGAAATAGAGGCTTGTTAAGAAATAGTCAGATAAAGTACAATAGTCCTTGTCTATTTATAGCTTTTCTTATGTCCACGTGAGGGGTGGCATGTTTGTTTTATTACAAGGAACCAACAATTTTGTAAACTAGTGCCATTTGATAGTCTTGCCAAATATGGGATATTTTGTACTTCTGTTGACTTTGACTTCTGTGAAAGTAATTCTTAATCCAATTTTACTGGTATGGATGAATTCATTCCTGTAATGCAACTTACTTGATATTGTTGATAGTCTTTCCAATTGAAATGTATGTACTTCTTAGACATCAGCTCCTATATCAGTCTTAATTAACTTGGTAGAAATGTGAATGGATCCATGATAGTCTTCAAATGCCTTTTGACTTCAATTTTCCTTTCGTCTGGTAGGATCAGTATTCTTTTTCCTTGAATTCATGCATTGTATATAATCTTCTTTTGAACACAATGATCTTCATATAATATTCCAGAGATTAGCTTGAAATGCAACAATCTTTTGCTTCCTTTGTAGTACTTTTGTATGCTTAGACACTACATACTATTGGAGTATTTCTTATCCACTTTTGAGAGTATGCAAACTTATCTGAATGTATCTTTTGATGTTGCATAGTCTCACTTCTTTTCATTTATAAATTATCAGTTTTATTTCCTACAGTATGTGGTATGGTATATGTTGAATGTCCTACTAAGCTTCAACAGTTTTGTGCTTTGTCCAAAACCATCGCATACATAGCATCTTATGGTATGAAAATATTTCTCAAGGTGTCCATAATGGTCAGACCTCAGACACTTAACTGTATTTTGAACATTTTTCTACTATAATTCTTACATTCCAATGCTCTATGTGCATATTCATAACAAGAGATGCAATATTGTCTAAAGAAATTCCCATACCTGGACTAAACCTTCTTTTATGGCCTATTCCATTCTAGGTTGTCTTGAAAGGACATGCTTTCCTATTGTATTTCCTTTTGAATGATTTCTTCATAGATTTCCTCATTGACTGAATTATTAGCATGTTCTAGTTCCATGACTTTGATTGTTCCTTTTTTCCATCTTAACATGCTCTTAACATCCCTAGCCTTTTCAATTATCTTGTCATATCCAAGATCGGTTTTTTTGATTGGTAAGCTTTGGTTGTTTAATATCTTGTAAATAATTTATGAGCTATTCTTATGGTTGTCATTTACTTCCTCAATTCTTGTTTTGGATTGTTCTACATTTGACTTGAGGGTGAGACATGTACATTCTTCCTTCGTTAGCGAACTCCTCAGAAATTCCTCTCCTCCTTTGACTTCCTCAAGTTGAAATTCCAACCCACTAATTGATTTTCTTGAAACTTCCCGAGCTTCTAAAATTTTTTCATTTGAATTTTTCCTATTTTATTCTATTAGACAAGAAATTTATGCTCTCAAGTTTACGATTTCATCTTCTTTGGTCCTTAATACTTTTGCATCATGACTCTTCAAGCCAATCATTTATTTAGTAACCTCTTCATGCTCTTCTTGTTCCTTTCTTTTAGACTCCTTAAGCACTTGATGTAACAACTCAGTTTTCTTCTGAGCTCTTTCCATTTCTTTTAAAAAGCACATAATTTTACTTTCAAGAATGTCCAATTCATTCCTTGACACCTCAACATATGACTCATATTCTTACCCTTTGACCTCTTATAGTGGTGCTAAAACAACTATCTTAAGCTTTTCTATATCTTGTTCTTCATCTGCAACAGAGAAATTATCCTCACTACTTGAATTTATGCAATCTGAGTGTCTAGGAGAATACATACCTTAATTAATATCATGATCAAGTTCAACTTTTGCTGATTTTGAGTCTTGGATTTGGTATTTACACAAATTATCTTCTAGACTATTAACTTTTTCATTACAAATATTCTCCAGTTTGAGGCATAATTTTTAAGCATATGTGCGTTGTCCCCTTTTTTTTGGATTCCCTTTTTTTTCCAAATGATTTGATTTGTTTCTTATAGACATAGGATTGCATGCAATGGTCTCCCAAACATCTGGTCCTTTTTTTTTCAAGTGTCCTTCCATTCCTTTTCTACAAGAAGAGTAATATGTCCCATTGAAAAAATAGCTTCGTTTGTAGTCAACACTAGTTTCCCATCTATTGTGTTCTCAAGGATCTCCTTCAAGTTGATTAGAATTGTGTGAAGGAATCTGCTCTGATACCAATTGTTGGAAATACTGAAAGGGGGGGTGAATCAATATTTCACACCTTTTACCATTTCAAACACTAATTGTATCATGTAAACATCAATTATTTTATATCATGTAAACCCAAATGGGAGAAAAACCACATAATGATTTTATTATGTATTCAAGATTACATTCAATTTATTTACCAACAACAATTAGAAGGAAGAGCCAACTCCCTAGTTTCCTAGCACCAACTGGAAGGAGGTTGTATCCCCCTAATTTACAAGCACCAACCTGAGGAATATCCAACTCCCTAATTTACCAGCACTAAATGGAAGGAGGCTCCAACCCCCTGATTTACAGGATCCAACTTGAAGCAGACTTCAATCTCCTTTCCTTGCTCCATCCTACCTCCCTGATAAAAATTAGAGAATCAATCTATCATATCATTGTCTCTGTGAATTAGTTAGTTCCAAGGCTAGTTGTGACTTAGCTTTGTACTTCATTGAAATCTACCTCGACTTTCTCAAACTTCTATGTCTCAACTAGTTATTTCTTTAACTTCGACTTATCCAACTACGAAGTGTGGCTTGATTATTTACTTGCTTCAAATTCCGATGTAGTCTTTCATTTCTTCCACACTGTAAATTTCTTCAACTTATCCAACTGCGATGTGCGACTTGATTCTAAACTTGCCTCAATCTCTTCAGTGGTCTTCCAACTGGGATGTATGACTGGTTCTATGCTTAATACAAATTCTTCTTCTTCTCTGAATCAAGTAGCCATTGGTTCCCTTTCAAAACCTCTAAAATTAAAACTTCAGACTGTCCACCACCACACATTGTTTCACACACACATCTCTCAAAGTGCACTAGCCCTTGTCTATTTATAGCTTTTCTTATGTCAACATGAGGGCCAACATGTTTGTTTTATCACCTTCATTTAATCAATTGACAAAAATGACTATCCAAAGAATAAGGATTTGCACCACAATGAGGGGCTTGTACCCCATCCTTCTTCAATACTTGACCAGCTTATCAAATGTGTTGCGCACTTCGACAAGCATGCTTTGACATGCATACTTCGACTCACTACTTGCTTTTTTTTTCAATGGAACACATCATGGCAAACCCTGAGGTACTTCCCCTCATTCCAAGGATGGTACCCAAGGTAAACTGCTCGCATGGATTACGGGGCCTAACCTAGTGGGGACATCAAATGAGGCCCTGCTGGGGACATCAAGTGAGACCCTGCATAGCCACTCGGGGATTTGACCCCGAGACCTTATGCTTGCAATTACAACACTCAACCGCATGAGCTAACCCACTGGGCTACTCACTAGTTGCTTCTTATCTGTATTTACTTTGACTTATCTATTATTTGTGTACTTTGACTTGAACACTTAAACACGCAACTTGATTCAACATATTGACTATTTGCACAACCCGAATATGTGCATCTACTTCAATATGTGTACCAATGTGCAATTCTGCTGGTAACTCTTATTGGTGTCTTGTCACTGCATTGATATTGTACAACATTGTTATATATATTTATTCAAATCGGCTTCAATCATTCAATCCAACAATTTCCCATTTGTCTTCCATGACAAAATTAAGTCCAACAATCATTTGACATCAATGACAATATTAAGTCCAACAATCTCCTATTTGACATCAATGACAACATTAAGTCCACTAGTCTTTTGCTCCATTTTTTGTTATTTTTGGCCAATTGTAATATAATTATGGTTTGGTAATTAGGGTTTCGAAGGTTGGTGAATGCATTATAATGTATTGTAAATGGTTGAATTAATACAATGAAAAAACAAACAAGGAGAGCAATGAATCTCTAATTTAAGTTGGTGTTTCCCTTGTTGGTTTCTAGGCTAAATTTAAGCATATTGAGTGTGAATGCTATTGTTTACTTTCTATTTTGATTGAGAATTGTACGCATTGTTACCCTTAAGTAGGTTTAGAACATTTATTTTCTATCAGAAAGTTGTATAGCTCGTATATACCTTTCCAAATGGCTATCGAGTGCCCCAAACAGAGATCGTATGCAAAAGTTATGACCCCAGGAAGTTGATTGTTCAACTAATCACCTTAGGGCCACAAAATTTATGACGGTTCATCTCATAAGTTTAGTTTTTGGATGTTTAGGGCTATTTCCCTCATGCTTATGATAAATATCCTCTTTTGGCCTCTTCTTGTATTCATCTTGTCACGAATGAGCATAGACACCACATCTCTTCTCAGAGATATAGCTACCACCATTCTAGCTGGTTTTATTTTATAGTTTGCTCTATTTCATTCATTTAATAGAATTTGAGTTGACTGTATCATTGTGTTTATTTCCATGTATTTGTGTATGTGAATATATATATGCTCTTTCATTTTGTTCTCACATAAATATGGATCAGTGGTATTAGAGCCTTTTGCTCTTGTGATTTCTCAGTGCATGTCCCCGATGAGATTTGAATATCGAGAGTTGGGTCTCGAACTAGTTGAGCTTGGGGAAAACCCTCATCGTCGACCCAAGTAGGCTCCCATGGTAGGATAATAAAAGAGAGATGACGGAGTAGGATATCCTATTAAGTTGTTGCTCATGGAATCCCTCGCGTAACAGAGGAATGAGATGATGGATAATTTTGCATAGATCCTTTTAAGGATGTCGATGGCAGAAGATGCACCTTCAATGAGGAGTCATTTCGGGGTTGTGACTCCCTTCAAGGTACAAGTTAAATTTTGCATTCCCCTATTTGAAGGAAAGATAGATGCAGACGCTTTATAGAAATGGTTGAATCTGTTCAAAAATTTTCTGACAGTGAAAAGATCACATTCACGCTCCTTAAGTCCCTTCCCCATATTAAAGACAGGTGGGATGGGTACTACGAGAGGCATGCAAGAGATGATTCTGAACTATTCAGGACAGACCCCACTAGGGAGACTTTTATCGATTCCATCAAGGAAGAATTCTACCTTGTCGGAAACTATGATGGCCAGTACACCAGATGGACGCCTTTGCACCAGGAGAGAGACCAAACAGTGCCATAATTTACCAACGTTCCATACCTTCCGCTCCAAGCTGGGTATTTGAGACTATGAATGGCACTTGGTCCTAAAGTAACGTAGTGGCCTCAACAAGTGCATTCAGATAGAGATGGATTTCCCAGACATATCCTCACTAGGATCAACTTATAGATACGTCGTCAAGATCGAGCAGAATTTTAAGCAAAAGAATAAGCGGGATTTTGGGTCTGCAAATTAGAAGCAGAAGCCTGGAAACGGTGGCCCTAATTACCAAAGAAAAGGATAGAGCAAGGACATCCAAATCCCCGAAAACCATCCCAAGCCGTAGGAAAAGAAGGGTAATAGTAAATCAAAGGAAACTATCAAGTGGTGAGAATTCCACAAGAGCCCTTGGCACAACATTGATGAGTGTCACTCAAAACAATCCTTGTTGGCCAAGACAAAATCCCTGGATCCAAACTCTGACTCAGAACCCGATGGAGAGAAAGAAAAGGGAAAGAAGATCATTGACATGGAACATAGTGCCACCATCACAACTAAAAATATTCAACCAGAAGAGTCATAGGAGCCAGAGGAAGGGGAGTGCCTCTTCTATTCACAATTGTGGGTGCAAGGAACTCCACTACAATTCATTGTTGATAGTGGTAGCAAGAAAAACCTCATGTCGGCCAAGGTCGTCAAAATATTGAAGATTCTGATAATTCACATCCCAAACCATATAAAATCAGTTGGCTAAGCCCGGGACGAGACATCCAAGTTAGTAAACAGTTTCTCCTTTCCTATGGAATCAAGCTCTTCAAAGATGAGGCAATGTGTGATGTTTCCTAGCTTGAAGTTTGTGATGTTCTTTTAGGACAACTATATATGTGGAAACTTCATGTTGTGTATGAGTCTATACCTCGTAGTGTCATTATTTCTTTGGTAAATAAGCTCTACATGATACCAGAGACACTTCCATGTAGAACCCCTCTACGCAGCAGAAAAAGGTGAACAAGATCGTGGAAGCATACAAAGAAATATTCACCACAACCACCGGGGTCCCAACATTCCATTCATTTGATACCTGGTGTACCTTTACCTAACGGGATAGTATACAGGCGTTCCCTCATGGAAAATGAAGAAATCAAATGCCAGATTCAAGAATTGATCCAAAAGGGGTTCATTCGACCTAGCTCCTCACATTGTGGTAGACCAATTGTGTTGGTACAAAATAAAGATGGGACATGCCGTCTCTGTATTGATTATCGAGCTCTAAACAAGATCACGGTCTGGAATCATTATCCCATTCCCCGTATCGACGACCTTCTTGACCAGCTCAAGGGTGCCAAATATTTCAGCAAGATTGATTTGAAGTCTGGTTATCATCAAGTGCGAATTGAGCAGACCAATGTTTGGAAGATTGCCTTCAAATCTCGAGAATTCCTTTTTGAGTGGTTGGCCATGCCTTTTGGCTTGAATAATGCTCCAACAAATTTCATGAGGATGATGGACGATATCCTACGACCATTCACTAACTATTTTGTGTTTGTATATTTGGATGATATTCTCATCTACATTAGAACATGGGCAGAGCATTTGCAACATATCCACCATGTCCTTAGCACCTTGTGCCAGCACAAGTTATATGCTAATCTAGAGAAGTGCTCATTTGGCATGAATAGGGTTCAATATCTCGGAAACATCGTGGATGAACATGGTGTTCATGTGGATCCATTCAAGATCCAAGCCATCCATGATTGGCCGACCTTGACAACTCTCATAGAGATTCGCAGCTTCCTAGGACTTGCCACCTTCTATCGTAGATTTGTGTTGGGATTCTCTTATATTGCTTGGTCCCTTAGCCAAGTGACAAAAGGGGTATCCTTGCCTTACTGAATCTGCAACAACCCTATGAGATTGAAACAAATGCTTTAGACTATGTTGTTGGTGCATTCCTCACTCAACATGTCAATCCAGTGGCATATCACAGTGAGACACTTTCATATACAGTTTGCAAGTACCCCACCTACGACAAGGAAATGTATTCCATTGTCCAAGCATGACGCTAATGGAAGCATTACATCCTTGGAAAAGAGACAGTCATCCAAACTGATCACAAGCCCCCACAATTCATGCAAACCCAAGGGAAGTTACAGAATGATCGCTGCCAAAAGTGGTCCACTTAATTGTAGCAATTCCACCTGAATATTAAATATAAGAAGGGAAAAACCAAGCAAGTTGTTGATTGCCTCAATCAGCTTCTAGTAGCACCACTTACCACAGTGCTCCACTCTTATGGCCATGAGACCTCCCAGTGGCCTCAACTATATAGCAGTGATCCTGAGTTTTCTCCCATCTATCAATCCATATGTGCAGGAACATCCGTAACATAATTTTATCTTCAGGAAGGCTTGCTATGCCACCTAGGCCATCCCTGCATTCCTTCAAGAGAGCATGCGAAGATGATTTGGGAAGCTCATTATAGTCGGGTGGCAAGGCAATTCGGCACCAAAAAGACAATGGTCGTATTGCAAAAGTAATTTTATTGGCCTAAGCTTCGACAAGATGTCGGTCGATACATAAGATCTTGCACTACATGTGCCATCGTGAAACCTACCATAAAAAAGCAGGGGTTGTACACCCCTATGCCCACTGCTAATGGGACATGGGAATCCATCTCCATGGATTACATGTCTGGAATACCTTCAACCAAGCATGGAAATGACTGTGTGTTTGTGGTCATGGATCGTTTCTCTAAGATGGCCATTCTAATAGCTTGAAAGAAGAACATCAGTTCTAAATCCACTGCTAATCTCTTCTTCGAGTGTGTTTGGGTTCATTTCGGGCTTCCAAAAACTATCTTTTCAGATCGGGATGACAGGTTCCTAAGCACTTTCTAGTCTAGTCTATGGTCATTGATGGATACTAGGCTCACCAAATCGACTTCCTTCCACCCCCAGATTGATGGACAAACAGAGGTAGTCAACAGGATGATTGTGCATATTTTGAGAATGTACAATTCTAAACATCCCCACACATCAACAATGAATGCCTAAACTTTCTTGGTTACATTTTCTTAGATAGATCCTAACATTCATCATCTTCATGGATTAGATTTCCCATATTTCCGTGAGTAGTTAGAATCCCCCCCTTAAGACTCTATGTTAGTATGGTTTTGGTGGTTTCCCTTAACCAAGCCACTCCTTGTAAGTCACCAACTCATTCTTCAACAATAAACAATATTCAATTTTCCAATATGAGGGTTCTTCTCACATTTTCCCTTACAATACAACTTTACAATTAATCATCCAAGAGTGTTGTAGGAAAACCAGTTCCTCTTATTGCTAGTGAGAATGGAGGGTGCACAATTTTTTTTCTTGTACATTTTATTTTGTTGTTAGGATTCAACATTTACAAGTCGTTAATGATTAATAATATGGATTAGGTCTCTTTTGGCTGATGTGATTAGACTTAGGCATCATTTCTTCAACCTTGGAAGCAAGCTAAAATGCATATGCTAGAGAAGGAAAGAAAAATAATTCCAACTCCTTTTTAATGTGAGGAAACACAATAGAAATATGCTTATTACAAAGAGTGCCTTGGGAAATTTTTACTTAAATATTGATGGGTATTTTGTTAAAGAACTCAATGAATGAACATTTGGTCCAAATATTTTTTTGAACAATAATATGGTCTAATGATTTGTGAAGGATGCAACCATTATGCCAACATTTCACTCGAATACCCAAACAATTTTAAGCCCTTCCTAACAATACTTCCTAAGCCATCCCAATTTGCTACCAATAGTTGATTTCTATATGCCAAGTTTGTGTTCCTTCCAATAGGTGAGAGATTGCTCTTCTATGTATCAAATTGCTTAGTATCCACTTTGAAGGACCGATGGACAAAGAGTATACCCAAAATTATATTGTATTATTCATGTAGGCATTTTATTATATGATATATTATTGATTTATCACTTGTGAGAAAAATGAGGGAGATTAACTATAAGGGAGATCAACATCTCCCTATACTGGTTTGTAAGCACCTCGCTAGCAGAATGTGTGTATGCACCTATAGGTATAGTGGTACCGAATAAGAATTGACCTTGTGTCATGTGACTACAAGCCCTAGCCTAGTTGTTGATTCCCCTAGATGCA
Organism: Larix kaempferi; assembly: GCA_027924585.1. Taxonomy (NCBI): domain Eukaryota; kingdom Viridiplantae; phylum Streptophyta; class Pinopsida; order Pinales; family Pinaceae; genus Larix; species Larix kaempferi. The sequence continues at coordinate 9,647,209 of BSBM01000074.1, read as the reverse complement.
AAAAACTCTAATGAGATCATTTTATTTAATATGTTCACTAATGGTAATTAAATGGATGACAATTAATACAATTACAATGAGCATTGATCCATCTTAAACATGGATCTATCAAGCACTAATAGGGATCCAATTTTTTGAGATGTAATTATTTTTTCTTAAATTTGGTACATGTACACCTCGAGAAATTTGATCTCAGTTGGTGTTTGATAGATATGGGTTTTTGATAGATCTGTGCTAGTTTTATTTTTTTATGAGCTGACATGAATTTTTAATTATTTTTTATTTGATTTTAATTTTTTATTTAGAGCACCTCGCTACTCTCGATGTAATAAATTATAGCTTATGCATATTAATTAAAAATAAACAAATCTAATGAGATCATTTTATTTAATGTGTTCTCTAATGAAAATTAAATGGATGACAATTAATTCAATTACAATGAAATGTCATTAATGCATGCTAATGTAAATGACTCTAATACTAAGAAATCTAAAAAATGTAATGAAAATTTAAATAATTATAAGTTAATGTTATAATTAATATCATATCTTAATCTTATTACACCCATCAACCACTATACATAATAGCACAACAAACACCAATGTTTGTCCGTGTAATAAGGTACATGTACATTAAGATACATACATTGGAGGGAAAGCTAAATTTTTTGAGGTTCTTTATAGAAGTGGTGCCTCTAATACTAGTATGGCTATGGTGTTTGGAATGCAATCTTCATGGTTGTTGTTTTGGTTTGCTTATAATTCAAGGTGCATGGTTGTTATTTCAATAGCTATTTTTTATATTATTTTATACTCTCTTTTATCAATTGTTGTTTTTAATTATGCATGAGTTGTGTTGGGTTGTTAAATCTCTTTGCATTGTATTGCAGAAACTCTCTCGAGCGAATATTGAAATGGGACTTGTTGTTTTCCACACGCACGGATCTTATAGTCGTATGTCCTCGGCATGTTAGCTCTTTATTTTTAGTTTGCCCATTTTATAATGTTTCCATATACTTAAACATTAAAGCAATGATTGAGTAGTTTCACAATCCTGAGATGTACATATTTAATTATATAAATTAATACCAAATAATTGATGGTGTTTTTACAAATTTTACAAGATTGCATATATACTTATATAAAACGTTTTATATTCTGGTTTCAGCTAGGATAGCTAGTCACCATCATATATACAGCTAGGGTAGCTAGTCACCATTATATACAAGAAATAACTTTTTTATTTTATTTTATAGCATGTTCGGTGCAATGTTTTGGTTGGACGAAGAATTTAAAATACTTCTGGAAATGGATTTCTAAAATTGATTTTTCGGGAGGCGGTCTTGAAGACTCTTACGTAGCAGAAGGACTGGCTCAAGCATTAATGGTACTTTAGCCACTTGCCTTGAAAGTTAATTGAAGAATTTATTTTCTTAGGTTTGGATTAGGTTTTTAGATGGATTCATGCATTGGATTAATTAACTGATATTATTAATGCTACTCTTATCAATGAACAAATTTTGTAGTGAGCACTCACCATTAGAATGTAGATTTTTTTAGGAAAAAATAAAACCATATATATATATAGAAAATACAACTCTATGTCCCTATTCTAAAATTAAAGTGTCCACTCCCATTTGAATCTGAATTCTGAACGTTGGTTAGTGCTTTGGCTTGCTATTATCAGATGATGTGTTCTTCTAGCCAGGTTGCAACACAAACGACAAAGACAATACAAAAGCATTGTGTGCTAGTTGCGGCATCTAATCCATATCCTCTCCCAATTGTAGTTCCTCGACCATCTTGTTTAACACTGCAAAATCCAAATGCTGAATCAGAAAAGCAGCCGTGGGTTGCTGATGTAGACAAAGTTGCCGAGGCATTTACTCAGGTATGTTGATGGTTGATGACCTGTGAACCTTTTTTTTTCCCACTATCTAAACGCATTTTGGAGATAAAGTTGCGTTATGTTTTTGGAATTGGTGAAATTCTTTCATTCATGACAATTCGTTGCCTTTACTAATGTTAATGCACTTTCATGTCAGTGCGGTGTTTCTCTATCAGTCATTTCTCCGAGAAAGATTCCCAAACTTATATCGATATTTAAAGCGGTAAGACCTTACTGGTATCAAAGCTTTTATTTGTGACTGCTATCTAATGCTATTGTTCTACTATGATTTCTTTTTTCATATTATATAGCATCTAAATGCTCTGAGTATTTCGGTTCATTTTAATTGAAAGTCAGTACACTTTTAAAGTAGTTAGTAAAATAGTCCATAATATAATATTATGGATATTTTTTTCCTTCCAAAGTGAAAACTAAAAATAGTATATTAACTTTTTGATGGTCAGATTGGCCAAATGTTAGACTGCAAGAAATGCTTTCCATGTTTGATTATAGAAATTAGTTTTACTTTTCATCACCAAAATACTGGTAGCTGCATTTTTACTTTATGATTCCTACGTAACTTTGTTAATTTTCTGTTCTGCCATAAGTATTTCCTGTTAATTGTGTGGTAAATCATATCTGCAGATAAATATAATTTCTTTCTAATAATGATATTCTTACATCTTATGTAGGGTAATGGCTATGCTTCAGTAACAGTAGATGCAAAGGTGAACAATGCCAAACATTTCACAAATTATTTGTATATGCATATGTTTTCTATTCTTCTTTTCCTACCTTCTATTACAGAATCTTTATGAGCTACCTTAACTAAATATATTACAATCTAGTTTTTATTTACCATCCTCCACTGAGCATATGTGCAGATCAATGCAATCTCTTTCTATTAATGATTTTCTTACATTTTATGTAGGCGGTGGACTTGGTTCTCCTTTCACAGAGGTTTAAGGATGATTGTTCTACAAACCCGGAACCTGCTTTAGAATCTACAGCTACGCATTCAGTTTCTGTTCCACCAACAACGAGACCCTCGTCAGACCGAACAGGTTTCCTTCTCTCTTTTATTTGTACATTTCAAGGTTTATACTTGACATTATGCTGCGTTTGAAGTGCGTTTGAAATATTGCAAAAATTGTTTAGTTCGATATTAAAGGGAATGGTTCAAACAATTTAACCTATACAATTTATCCAAATTCCTGGACATATTCTTATATCTTAACAAAATTTTATAATGCTTTTGGGTAGTTGTGGGTGCATGCATGTGTGATGCACATGCATCTCCCAAGTCACATTCTAGTTTATGCAAAAGTGTTGTCCAAGTCACATTCTAGTTTATGCAAAAGTGTTGTTTTGGAAAACAGCATGCTAAATTATGTGATGGAAAAATTAAAGTCTGCAATGTTCTTAAACTTGTCATATTGAACCTGTGTAGTTAACTTTTTTTTTTCATATTTTATTTATATATATATTCAACACTCCCCATTATGTCTTTGGACATAAATATGGTTGTAAGAAGACCTTCTATATTCTCCCATATACTTGACAATTTTTACGTAAATTCTTTGGGAGTCTGCTTCATCTCGTACATAACTTTCTTCCATTTTCATCCAAATGTTCTTCCTTGGAACTTGAAATGCCCATAGCTGGTACATCTAAATAGTACTTAATGTACAATTAATTTATGGCATTAGTAATCCTTCAAATTCATTATACAAGTGTGTAAAGTTTTAGTTTTAGTAGGATGCCACGAGACTCTTCTGTAATATGTATATTAATTTCTTCTGTAATATGTATATTAATTTCTTCCCGGTGAAGCATGCTTTAATAAATGGTATGAATGTCCCTGTAAATGAAGATTTTGACCTCTATGACGTAGTGATTTTTTCTATGTTTCCAGGTGATAAAATTATGCCGGCGCCAAATACAGTCTCTCATCCAGTAACTACGGACATGGTACTATTACTTGTTCCTGTCATTTTCAAGATGTTATGAACTCAATTTTATTTCATCTATTTTTTAATTTATGCTTTTGTATCTTTGATGGTCAGGCGGTTCCTTCCACCGTCTCTATGACATCAGCTCCTCCCTTGCCCACTATGAGTGCTGCTTTTTCTACAAACCCAGAACCTGCATCAGCTACGCATTCAGTTTCTGCTCAACCGACAGCGAGACCCTCGTCAGACCAAACAGGTTTGCTTCTCTCTTTTATTTGTACATTTCAAGGATTCTACTTGGCATTATCCTTCGTTTGAAATATTGTACAATTGTTAAGTTATATATTAAAGTGAATGGTTCAAACTATTGAACCTGAAATTCAATTTATCCAAATTCCTGCTTTGGTATAAGATCTTGACAAACTTTTATAATGCCTTTGGGTAGTTGTGGGTGCGTGCCTGTGCATGCACATGCATCTCTCAAGTCATGTGCTAGTTTCTGCAAAATCGTTGTTGTGGAAAACAGCATGCTAAATTAATGGCCAAATTAAAAACTGCAATGTTCTTAAACTTTAAGAAATTCTTTGGCATGGTTGTGAGAAGCACATTCTTTTGGGTAGGGTAATTGAACGAATAGAGTGCATAGTGGCTAGAGAGTTGTGTTACAGAAAACGAATAAGCTAAAACACAAATAAATACAAATACAAATTTAGGAAAGTATTTCAAAGATGCTTTCCAATGCCATTGAAGTAAAGGATTTCAAAGATGCTTTCCAATGCCATCGAAGTAAAGGAAGGTTGTCAAATAATATTAAATAATACTCAATTGATTGGACTCGGACTCAACATTTTTATGTTGGGAAATAGATGCACATTAGGTCGTGCCTAAAGGTTGATGATGTTACACTTGATGGGCTATTTGAGTGCCTTGTCTTATTTTGCAATGTTTCTAGAACAATTTTGAACACGTTATAAATTGATTTCCCATCCATGGCACACAAGTTATTGAAAGAGGTTAGCATAAGATCCACCTCTTTAGTTTTACAGGTGACCCATCCTCCTACTACACTTTAGAATTAGGTAGTAAAATACACGCATCAACAAACCCTTCAAGAAGGGTTGACACTTCCATCATTATTATTTCTTGAAATTTATTACTTGCTCTCTTGAACCTCATATTGTCCAACTCATTAAAGTGTAATGTCACCAACTTACGATATATAAGGTCACTCAACCAAATTGTTGGAACTTCATGAAGGGAACGCTTCAATTACAATTAATAAGGGGTTTTGATGTACCTCTATTTCACAATAATATGGAAAGATCCATATAGAATTCGTGTTCGCTATCAATCACAAGTAGCTCTTAATATAGTAACAAGGGATCTACTTCCAAAATAGATAAAACAAATTACTTTCACATGCAATGTTATCTATACACACATTGAACAAGAATGTGTTGAATAGATGCTACCTATTTACATTGATATTTATTAATATGTGCTTTATTATTGCTGTTGTTGTTATTGTTGTTGTTGTGAGGTAATGTACTCTCTCTATATTACATGTTCTCTTCTTTAAGGATCCATTCTTGGATGGTGTTAGTCACACCTAGGGTTCAACAACAGTCACCAACAAAACACCCTACAGGCGTTGGAATTTTCAAAACCCTGCAAGCAAGGGATGCACACACAAATCACAGATACCATTACAAGGGTTGTGCATAGGAGGATGGGGTGTTTTTTCCCATATCCTTAAACACATTCATTAGTTTACTCATGCATACCTAACAATAAACAACCTAAAATACATTCTTTAAAAAAGACTAGATATTCATCATCAAACATAAGCATAAACACGCCGTATATAATAGGATAAAACCAAATTCATATTATTAATTGGAAAACTTAGTATAGATAACATCCATAATAAGATATATAATAGGTTCCATATCCAACCCACTAACTTTACAGAGTACAACAAAAATCCCAAAAATCCCATTACGGTCAAAACCCTAGTACAGTAGAACATAGAAAGGTTTACTAGCACATTCATCCAATTGATTATTTGAACATTTGAGACCACAACATTACAAAATCTTCCTCTAAATAGGCTCTACTTCTCCCTCCTTTCCGATATCTTGCACATAGCTTGATAGGCATGCTAAGTTCCATGCACAAGTTGCTGCTAACACGTGCCATGTTCTCCCCTCACGTTGTCTCCTAAGTAGTAGCCTAACTTTCCACTTACACATTTAAGCACCCATCCACTTATGCCTAAACTCAGTGCCAACATCCATTATCTTCAAAGCATGAATTTTTGAGAGTTGACGTTGTAATAAAAAGTCTCATTTCAAGTTTTAATATTTCCACTAGAGCTATTGTTGACATTGACCTAAGATGAGAAGGCAATTTAATAAGATATCTTAATATTTGGATAATATTGTAACATTGTAAAGGGGTCAATCCATTCTAGCTTGAGACTTCTTGGAATTCTATGATGAGACATTTGAATGCAAATTCCTATGTGCCTTTGAAACAAACCCTATCGGAGTGTCAATATTTTGAAATGTAAGTCAAATTTTGTTTTGAGTTATGTTGCAGCTAGTAACTTGAATTGATACGATGAACTTCGTAATTAGGGTAAACATAAGGCACAATTGTAGCTTACATCTTTCTAATCATGATTTTATTGTACTTTTGATTCATTTTAAATTGAGTATTTATGATACTTTTGGTTCATTTTAAATTGAGTATTTACATCTTCATCATATGCTTGTTCGTATTTGTTGGTTTAGTAACAACACTTAGATTTTAACCTCGATTATGTTTGTAAAGGTCTCATTTTCCAAAATTTCCCTTTTGTCCTTTACAAAGAATTTTTATGCAATTGAATAATTGAATGCATTTTTGTTGACTCATAGAATTGGTTTTCCTATTGCTTCAATGGCTTAACTTCAAAATTTGACTTTTCTTTTTTTACATGAACAATAAAACCTTATAAATATTTCTCCATTTTTTTACAGTTATTTGTTTTTATTTTTGCAATTCCTAATTACATTGGATTACTAAATCTTGTAAAATTGATGGCAGGTGGAGAGACAACATGATTTCTAAGTATGGTTACGATGGGCCATGATGCACCCTACTAAGGATTGAAACAACACTACATTGGGGCCAATATCTACTTGCTTAACCCTATAAACTATGTTGAAGGCATGGAACTCCATTTAGGACTTTATTAAGACAAAGATATGTTCCCCAATTTTAGTAGTGCATTGGTATTGAATCCTTCCTTCCAATGATCCCATTCTAAAGATGAATATGTGACATTACCATTTATGTTATTCCCATATCTTTCACATCAATTTAGTCCTTTTTACAGGTCCTTCATATCAAAAATAATATAGTATCATTAAAGATAGTATTAATATGCCATAGTTGCATCCTCTCTTAGACTTAGATGTTCCAAAACAATAAAGGAAAGAGTTTAAGAAAATTCCAAAATATTCCTTTGCTTACAAAATATTACCTCCTCATCAAAGATGCAATGTACCCTTACATTACTGGACTAAAAAAGGCACCCATAATATTTTTTTAATATATAAATATATATATAGGCCCTCGCATGAAGTTGAGGGATCTTTTAGATGCAATCTTAGTTTCATGAAATGCATGAAAGTTTAGTGAAACCAAAATGCTCGAGCGTTATGGAAATACATAACGCTCTAGCGTTATGTGTTTCTATAATGCTCGAGCATTAAATAAATACATAACGCTCTAGCATTATATTTAATATCTATACATAAAACATTATCCTTGAATTATTTAATATTTCCTTACCAAGAAAATAATTCCTCTGTTTCCCTATCTCTCCTTGTCTTCAAGGGTTTTGGGCTTCATGTTGTATGGGTTAGGAGGTTAACTAAGGATTTGGTGTTAGGATTTAAGGGATTAGAGTTAAGGGGATAAAGGGGTTTAGGTGTTTAGGGATTATGTGGTTGGAGGGATAACTAGCTAAGAGGCTATGGGGTTTAAAATCAAGTTTAGTGGTTAGTGGTTGAGGCATTGGAGGTAAACAGGTAAAGGGGTCAAGGTGTTATGGGTCAAGGGGCTTAAGGGTTAAGGGATTTAGTTCTTAAAATGGATTTAGGGCTCCAGGTTTAGGGGGTTAGGGATTTATAGGTAAGACATTAAGGGTTTAAGTGTTTGTGGATAAACTAGGGATTAGGTGTTAGGTGTTAAATGCTTAGAGATAAAAGGGTTTAGGGGTTAAGGGATTGAGGGCACTAATGTTAGGGTATTAGGGTTCAAGAGGTTAGGCGTTAAAGGTGAAGGATATCTATATATGTATATTATTGTTACATAAACAATAAGCATTAAATCAGCTTTAACCATGTTCATAGGCATAAGGGATTTAACAATCCTCATAGAGGATTAACCCTATATATATATATTATTGTTACATAAAAAATAAGCATTAAACCAACTTTAGCCATGTTCATAGGCATAGGGGCTTTAACAATCCCCATAAAGGGTTAACCCATGTGTAAAACTTCCTTTCAATAAAAAAACTACAATACTAATAAAGTGCATACAGAACACTCTTCATATTGAATTTGAGCTAATTCAATGCATATAAGGCTCAATATCGCCCTTCAACAATTCTCGGTATTAAGATTTGAACCAATTTCTTTGCAATATCAATTTCTCATTGGGCTTGGAAACCCATTTCACGCAACAGGTACCATATTCCTTCTTAAACCTAGGAAACATAGGCTACATGAATTATCCATACAAAATCAGTATAATATACTACATAATTTTCCGTAGCTACCATAAATCCTACAGAATATTTGTAGCTACCGGATTTCTACATAATTTCCATAGCTACTGGAAATTATGGAAAATGTAGTTTTTGGCATTCATTTAACCATATTCATTTGAGATGTTTTAGAAAACATTTTGAATGCATGAAATATAGTTGGCATTCCTAAATATAAACAAATGGCACATAAGCAAACCTAAGACAAGTTCTACTATAGGAAATAAGACCAATCACTACAAAAAAAATTCAATTTTATTATAAATATGCAAATTGAGGAAAACAATGGCATGCTACAACCATTAACCCATTTATTATTGCATGCCAACAAAAAACCTCTTGTAAACAGAATAATTACTTATTAATTACTAATTAACTTCAAGAGCATGTGAATAACATTAGTGGATCACAATAGTTTCTTAGCCAAGAATTAGGTATCACTAATGTTGCTAATGCCTACGAGAACAAGAATTATTCAAAATCCAACCATCAAGTGCTTAACATAAGTAACCAAACCCATGTGTGTCAAAAATATTATGAACATAAGCATTGAACTTGTAATCCGAAGCATTCATGAACTAGAAACCATGAAATAGAGTCAAAACATTTAGTGCTCAAATATGTAAATCGATCATGCCAATTCAACATGTTGCCACCATATATCATTTACCATAAACATGAGCAACTGCATTTAAACCATGAAGAGAATCATTTAACAATAGATATCATTTTCCATGAGTTGAAGTATCAAGAGAGTTCATAGATACTAGATCATAAGTGTTTAACAACCAAACACAAGATTAGTTAAAACCAAATTGTCATTGAAACATTTGTCAAACATTTTGATGACCATCATGAAAGCAAGTATCCAATTATGAAGCTTTAGTGCAGAGTGATCTTAAGGTGGTTCACTAGCAATGAAATGAGCATATGATCCATTAAAATCAATTTCAAAAGAAATATGAGCATGACATTTACCAAATAGATGTGGTTAAGTATGGGTTGTTTATTACGCTCATAAAAATGAGATTGGCAAGTGAAAATGATTCCGCAATGAACATGTTAAAAAATTTAGCACTCGATTCAAGCATAAAAAAACATTAAGTGAACAAATAAGATCAAATTTGGGCATGCAAGTGTCAAATTAGACTTAGAGTATGTGGCATTCTCATTGTGTCATTTTGGCAAACACTTTAACAACAAAACCTAAAAAATTATTTCAGCGAGCAAGAAACTCATAGGAATTGTTTGAAAGATGGTCTCTGGTGCATGAAAGTGCAATTTTTAAGCATGAAAACCATTGGCTAACCCCAAGATGAATTATGAATGTACAGTTTCCAATGTCTATTAAAACAATGTGTTATAGGAAAAATACCATTTTCATATTATCTGTGTAGCTACAAGAATTCATGCTTATGGTATTTCTTAAGCTTAAAACTAATTTGGACATTCATTTTTGTTCATCTCACCCAAACATTTTAACAGGAACTTCATGTGCAAATTTTTTACGTTTTATTTTGACACTTTGTCAAGCACATTGTGTGCAAACTCAAAATCATTAATATTTCATAAAGAGAGCAATTAATTATTAGTTAAATTCTATAGGACATAAATGCAATTCCTCTAGCTGAATTTCCGGATATAGTTATTCAATTTCAACACAAAAATTCAATTTGATTCACAAGCAAACATACCATTCAAGAATTATCATTGGAAAATCACCAAGTATATTCAGAATTTAATACTTAACTGTAATAACTAATAATTAAAGCAATTGACTGCTTGTAAATCCCACTCCACCCATCCATAGGAAAGCTACACTCTTTAAATGTAGCTATCACCCCCAAGTTGGAACCAAGAATTCACTAGGAAAATTCACTCTGAATACTTCCTTTCAGAAATTTCCTCAAGACAATTGCACAACCCAAGCCATGAGCAAATCAGAAACATTGGCCAGCCAGCCACAATGGATAATTAGAGATTAAGGATAAGCAAGAATAATGGCCAACCAACCATAGTGTATACTCAGAAGTCAGTGATAATCAGATCTTAGCAGAGATTTTCCTCCATGAATTCTCTAATGAACAACCAAACGAACGACAAAAATATGAATTTACCCCACATAAGATTTTTCACATGAATGACTAGAGAACAATGGAAAAAAGATGGGTGAATTCTTGTTTGCATGCAATTGGTTATTGCATGGCTCACCAAAACCATGTGCACTCTCCAAGAGAGCCACATCCACCCCCATTATTTTCTTAATGACCTCAGTTAAATTTCCCTCTTGACTCATATGCAAGGTTTTAAGATAAATACAAAGGTTTAACGTTTAACTACGTAAAGGTAACTTGTAGGCTCAGGTTATACCAGGGTTGTATTATTGACCCCTTAGGACATCTCACAGCCCCCCCCTTAATTTCTCAATGGTGAATTCCATAATATTTTTAGTGTTATGTCTCAGAAGCATCCATTTGTAGTTTTAATTATAAATTGTTCATATACATATGATTATGTACCAACCTCCATGCCATTTAACTTTAATAGTTACATCATGTACAATACAACTAGGGATTTAAACTTTGGGATGTTACAAAACAAGATTGGTATTAATCCTTCAACGACCAATTTATCCAACATGAAGGGATGAGACATAGTTAGGATAAAGTTCGGTCGATGCCAATTGCTTGACATCATTCTCTTCATGCTCGTGATAGGATGCTTTTCAAAAATCGGAATAACATATTGAATATTTGGACACGTCATGGTAAAGGAGGTGTAGTCATTGTTATGAGCACCCCTCTTTTGCAATGGGTTATGCTTTGCTAATGTGAACCTTGTGTTTTTCTTCTTATTTGTCTCATAGTTGGGGTTGCAAAGAACATTTCATATTATATTATGGCATATCGCTCTCCTACAAGGATATATCTTTGAAAAAGTCTAGGAAGAGGGAGACTATATATAAGGGTTCAATGATAAAGGGAGGTTATGGTTACCATGGAATACTCAATCAATATGACCTAAGAATATCTTTTTTCCTTGAGAATTGTGAGTGATCCACTAGTTTCTTGTATATTGATTCATTAGTTTCCTTTCAATTAGTTTTGGCTAAGAGTTTCCTCACTTTCCCTTTAGGTGTAGATTAGGTTTTACAATTTTCCATCTTAAACTTTCCCTTTAGGTGTAGATTAGGTTTTACAATTTTCCATCTTGAACTTGTCTATTAAATCTTACAATTTACCATCTTAAACTTGTGTAGTTAACTTTTGACATATTTTGTTTATAAAACAAAAAAATATAATTATCTATTTTTCAAAGTTTACATCTAAATAGTAATGTAAGTTACCTACATCTATTGTTTCAAAAGCCAAACATAACTTTTATTTTACCTTGCAAAGGCTCTTGAGTCACGACCTATGAAGATGCCATCAATATGGTTGAATCACCATGCCCCCATTCTCTCTTTGGACATGAATATTCTTGAAAGAAGACCTAAATCGATATTCGATGTTCTCCCACATACTTATGTAAATTGTATGGGATTTTGCTTAAATTTCTCCAATTTTCATTCGAAATATTCCTTCCTTTGGAACTTGAAATCCCCAAAGCTGCTACATCTAAACAGTAATGTACAATTAATTTATGGCATTAGTAATCCTTCAAATTCATCATAGAAGTGTGTAAAGTTGTTGTTTAATTAGGATGCCACAAGACTCTTTTGTAATATGTATACTGCAAAGAAATGCATTTCCTGAACTATATTCAACCGACCAAAAGTTATTATTTATTGGCAGTAAGGCTTAATAAAATTTAGTAAGCAATATGTTGTAACAAAATTTGGAGATAGCCCACAATGTTGTCTCAGTACAATGAAGCTTTCTTCCCAGTGAAGCATGTTTTAATAGATGGTATGAATGTCCCTGTAAATAAATAATTTGATCTCTATGATATAGACGTACTGATTTCTTCTATGATTCCAGGTGATAAAATTATGGTTGAACATCCACCGACGCCAAATACAGTCTCTCGTGCAGTAACTATGGAAATGATACTATTGCCTGTTCTTGTCATATTCAAGATGCTATGGACTAAATTTTATTTCATCTAGTTTTTACTTTATGCTTTTGTATCTTTGATGGTCAGGAGGTTCCTTCCACCGTTTCTATGACATCGGCTCCTCGCTTGCCCACTATGAGTGATTCTTTTTCTACAAACCCAGAACGTGCATTAGCTACGCCTTCAGTTTATGTTGAACAGACAGCAAGAGCCTCATCACACCAAACAAGTTTCCTTCTCTCTTTTATTTGTACATTTCAAGGATTATACTTGGCATTATGCTGCGTTTGAAATATTGTACAATTGTTAAGTTGTATAAAGTGAATGGTTCAAATAATTTGACATGAAATTCAATTTATCCAAATTTCGAGACATTTTAATCATTTTACTTGCTTTGGGATCTCATTTTACTTGCTTTGAGATTAGATATTGACAAACTTTTACAATGTTTTTGGGTAGTTTACAATCTAGTCTTATGTTGTGCTATATTTCATCTCACTTTTATATCTTCTAAGAAATTCAATTTATCCAAATTTCTAATCATTTTAATCATTTTACTTGCTTTGGGATCATATCTTGACAAACTTTCATCATTTTACTTGCTTTGAGATCAGATCTTGACAAACTTTTACAATATGGTTCTATGTTTTGCAATATTTCATCTCAATTTAATATCTTTTAAGTTCTTAAATAAAACAACACTGCACATCAACCATCTCAATTTTATATTTTTTAAGTTCTTGAATCAAACAACATTGCACATCAATATGCTTGGTTTTCTTTATAACCAAAATGTATTATCAATCCATCTTAAATTGTAATTCCAAATTTATAAATTTATAAACAATTTTCTAAACCATACTACTTTTGCATGATCATTTTATTTTATTATTATAATGTATTTTAGTTTTTTAAAGAAAAGTGAAATTTCATTTTTTTTTATTTATAAAAAACAAAAGCAAAATTGAACACATAACTTCATGTAAACATAACATTATCTATAAATCCTACCCATTCTGGGTTTTAATAGACACAATTTAGGCTCCTTGTTTTCCAGATATAAAATGCCAAATTCCATTGTTCTCTTTGCGTATAAAGATTTAGCTAAATGTACAAGTGAAGTTGCCAATACGATAGATCGAAATCTCTAGAGGAAATCTCCACTAGTTTCTTGTAGATTGATTCATCATTTTCCTTTGAAATAGTTTTGACTAAAAGTTTCATCACTTGTTTTTGAATGAGTTTTGACTAAAACTAAAAATTTCTCGATTTTAAAATTTAATCTTAAACTTGTATAGCTAATTTTTATATGAAACAAAAATTATAATTATCTCTTTAATATATATCACTAAAATCACCACATCCCCATTCTGTCTTTGGACATAAATATTGGTATAAGAAGACCTTGTAAATCGATGTTCTCTCATTGCTTCAACTCATAAATAGCTTTCTTCAATTTTGATCCAAATGTTCCTTCCTTGGAACTTGAAATCCCCATTTTTGATCCCAATGTTCCTTCCTTGGAACTTGAAATCCCCATTTTTTATCCCAATGTTGGTACATCTAATCTAAACAGTACTTAATGTACAATTAAATTAATTTATGGCATTAGTAATTCTTCACATTCATTATACAAGTATGTAAAATTGTTCTTTTAGTAGGATGCCACGATTTCTTTTTTTCAGTTGGAACTTGAAATCCCCATGGCTGGTACATCTAATCTAAACAGTACTTAATGTACAATTAAATTAATTTATGGCATTAGTAATCATTCATTATACAAGTATGTAAAGTTGTTCTTTTAGTAGGATGCCACGATTTCTTTAATATGAAAAAAGAAATGTATACTAATTTTTTTAATATGACAAAAGAAAGGTATAGTGCAAAGAAATGCATTTCCTGAACTATGTCCAACAGACTGAAAGTTATTATTTATAGGCATCAAGGCTTAAAATAAAATTGATTAAGCAACATCTTGTAACTAAATTTGGAGATAGCCACAATGTTGTATCACTACAATGAAGCTTTCTTACCAGTGAAGCATGCTTTCATAGATGGTATGAATGTCCTTGTAAATAAAGAATTTGATCTCTATGCTAGAGAGGTACTGATTTCTTCTATGTTTCCAGGTGATAAAATTAAAATTATGGTTGAACATCCACCGACGCCGAATACAGTCTCTCGTGCAGCAACTATGGATATGGTACTATTACTTGTTCCTGTCTATATATTTAGTGGGTCATCATTTACTGTTCAATATGATATCGACTAAATTTTATTTCATCCATTTTTTAATTATGCTATTGGATCTTTGACGGTCAGGTGGTTCCTTCCACCGTATCTATGACATCATCTCCTCGCTTGTCCACTGTGAGTGCTGCTTCACGTTTCCATATGACATCACAAGCAATCACTGTGAGTGCTGCTTCACTTTCCGATATGACATCACAAGCAATTTCTGCTCAAACTTCTTCCCCCTCTGGTCAGTCCAGAGGAGGCAAAGTCAAAAGACAAGCAATCACTGGGAGTGCTGCTTCACTTTCCCATATGACATCACAAGCAATCACTGGGAGTGCTGCTTCACTTTCCCATATGACATCACAAGCAATCACCGTGAGTGCTGCTTCACTTTCCCCTATGACATCACAAGCAATTTCTGGTCAAATTTCTTCCCCCTCTGGTCAGTCCAGAGGAGGCAAAGGCAAAAGACAAAAGGTTTCTTCGTCTTCTCCTCATTCCACTTCTCGCTTGTCGACTGTGAGCACTGCTTTACATTCACAAGCAATTTCTGGTCAGTCCAGTGGAGACAGAAGAAAAAATGTTTCTTCGTCTTCTGCTCATTCCAGTCGATGCAAAAAACGAAAAGTGGATGCAGCAGATGCGAGGAACCTAAAACCATTTGTCAACAACACATCACAGCAATTTGGTACTGTAACTGCTCCTGCCCAAAATGTAAGCGTGTTGAACAATCCTCCACAAACACGCCAAGTCATGAGTTCAGCAGCTTTGCCACAAACAAGTACAACATTTCCAATGCTCCAGACAACAGTCAATGCTCCAGCGAGCATGTATATTTCCAATATTAGATCTGGATTGGCATCTACAGCTACTTCTATTGGCTTGGACATGGGAGCTGGGCAGAGAGCTCCAAATGCTGCTGTAGACAGATTTGGATCTTCTGCCAACACAGGTTTTACTGGTGGAAATGCAGTTACTGGCCTTGGACAATCAGTTCCTGGAGGAGCTGTAGCGCGACCAGAAAGAACGCAAAGTGAAGTTGGAACAAACCAAAGTGTACCGGCTGCCTTGAGACATGTTGGACCAAGTTCCCTTCGATCACCTAATCTTCGGTTGCCATCAACTACCACTGTCGCTCAGCAGCCGCAAGCAACTGCTCAAGGTAATCTTCAGTTGCCACCAACTACCACTGTCGCTCAGCAGCCGGTAGCAGCTACAGCAGACTGGCAGCTAGTGTGGGAGGTAAGGCACTGCTCAATCTCAAAACTACGCCAGCTTAAAGATATGTACATTTAAGTCCTTTGATCGTAGTTGCTTGGAAACGTTACCTGCACAACATATCCACGAAGAGCGTAGCTACCGTAATTCCAGAAAAATTAAGTCAACTATTCTACATTTTAACAGTCGACTCTTAAAATGAAAAATAGTACAAAAGTTTAAGAATGAATTCTTTGTACTAGTATTTTATATATCGAGTATAATGTCATTTGGGTTTATGCAGGGTGACTTGCTATTCAGAGACATAGTTCGTTCTATTTGCAGGCTTCAGGTGAGTTTTGCTACTTGTTGAATACATTGAGACTTGAGAGTAAAGCACCACCTAATGCTTGCGTTTATGTGACTGCAAATGATCACTATCTTTTTTCATTAATTAATTTTTATTAATCTTTATTCAAAAATAACTATTTTTTAAGTTGTTTGTCAAGTGTTTGTCCAGTTTGTAGAGTGTTTCTCTAGTAACAAAATAATACAAAGTAAACAAAAAAAATAATACAAAGTAAAAAGTAATAAATATTATGTTGGCGATAAACCAAAGAGAATAATACAAAGTAAAAAGTAAATATGAGACTTAAACTAGAGACTTTACTTTTTACTTTTAATACAAAGTAAAAAGTAAATATGAGATTTTAGAGTGTTTGTCGAGTAACAAAATAATACAAAGTAAACAGTAATAAATATTATGTTGGACATAAACAAAAAATAATAATACAAAGTAAGAGGTAAATATGAGACTTAAACTAGAGATTTAGAGCTTAGGATTAGGTGGCTCAGATATTGCACTCAAGGAGCTATTCAAGTAGAGGTTTGCACCTCGGGAGATTTGATCCCTCTTGGGGCTTGATAGAGCCTAGGATTTGGATCTATGCTGGTTGTATTTGAGACATAATTTCTTTGAGTTTGTTTATTTCGAAGAGTCATAACCTTATATTAAATTTTAAAAATTATGATTTTTGATATTGTCAAATTAAGTATACATACAAAATTATTTTGAAAAAAGTTCTTTCAATTTTTATAGTCAGAAAAGTGTAGATATTTTATGTTATGGTAATAAAAGGATAGATATTTTATGGGCAGAGCAATATTATTAACATAGCAGAAACATATAACAATTTGGGAAAAAATTGGTAGAAGATATCTTCATTATGCTCACTGGCCTAAACCAGTCAAGACGTGGTCAATTGTGGCTCTACAAGCCACAACCATCGTCGACCTTTAGGGATTTTCCATTACTGACCACATTGGAACCAATGGGAAATGATCAACATCAACTAGACTTGCATAGTGTAAAACGATTGAAACCATGGATCCAAAGGGTCCAAATGCACATGCGAGCCCCAAATATCTCTAGCATAGATCCTGAAATTTAGATCTCCCTCCAAAATGATAGAAGGGTTCTAAAGAATCCCACTCGATTAAACATCTTTTCAATAATCAAGCCTACTAGTGTCTAAGCCATAACAATTGATTATGCAAATAGCTTGTTTTAAACCGCTGTTAAAACCATCAAGTAGGATCCCTGCACAAGAAAAGAATGGACCGAGCTTTACACAAGATGAATTCCAAGTCGCCAGAAGGCCTCCTGAGAGACCATTAACATCCATAGAACAACACTCCCAATACGAAATCAAGTTTAAAAAAAAGCTCTGGATTTCAATCCATAACCATAGTCTCTTGTAGTAAGATAGCATCCAGAACAACAGAACCAAATAATCACTTAAGGGAGAAGTATTTGAAGGGACCCCCAACCCCAAAACATTTAAAGAAAGTATTAACATTAGGTAACCCTAGCGACATCATGCTCTTCTCTAAGAGGCCCAAACATGGAGGAAAAACCATTTTGAGTATCCAAACAAATCCCAGTCAAGGGTGGATAAGAAAGGTTGGAATCCCCCAAGTTACTTGGATCCTCTCTCTAAAACACCTTTTGGTGTCGACCACCATTATTCTTCCTCAAAGTCACATTAGGGTTAGGGCTCAATGGATATACAGGGCTATTCTTGATACATAGACAAGTAAACACTCAACGTGGCTCTTTCTCAAAACCACCCATGGTCGACCGGTTCCTAGAAGGACTGGAACAAAAACCCTCTTCCACGACAAGTGAGTGTAGTGGGTTTCCCACCAGGGAGTAGAAAGAAACCAATCCCCTCAAAAGAGGAGGGTCCCCTACAATGTGAGCACCCTCCCCCAAGAGACCTCCAAGAGACCTTACAACTACTACAGACTCCCTTTGTCTACCTCCATAAGGGTTAAACCTTGGACAAACCAGATCTTCACCCTCACTAACCAAGTTAGATAATACCTCCCCAATTCCCCTTTGAACTAAGAGGTGACGCTTCTCCTCTTCCTCTAAAATATGAATCTCTACCTCACTTAATGAACCAATTTTTTTTGGAAATTAATAGGATTTTGATCTTACCCGAAAGAGTAGAATCCTTGAAAAGTGATGAAGTTCTACCAAGAGGATGTGATACCTTCTTATGACTCTTCTCCATGCCCGATTCCATAGATTCCTGAGAATCTTTAAAACCCATCTGAGAAAACTTGATTCCCCTTGCCAACTAAATTGATGCATTGGATAGCAAAGAATCGCGGAAAACATTCTTCAAATGAACAACTTCATCACACACATGGGACTCAAAAGGAGTATGTCAGGAGTCAAGAGGCTTCTGAAAGAGCTTATCTCCCCAAGAAATGGTTATTTCAACTAGTAGACCCATGTCCACATCAATTTCTATAAGAAGCCATGTTGTGCCTTGTCTTCTTGGAAGAGGGACTTCTCGTCAAAATATATGAAGGTCCCAATCCTATTGGTGACTCCTTGAGAGACTTCCCTAGACCAAAAATTAAATGAGAATCCTCGGTGGAATTGTTCCGTCATTTTGAGACACAACGAACATTTCCAAAATATTCAAGGTTGAGCCAATATACGCAAAGCATGTTCTTCCTCCACAAAGTGAAAACAAATCCAATGGTTAGGAAGCATATAGATTCTCAGACTGTATTTCAATAGTGGCTTCCAATTATCATTAACCCATAATAAAAGCTTTAAACAGTTCATCTTGGAAAAATCCACTTTACTCACTAAAGTACGCGCCGCCGACAGACTTAACACCCGCCCAACAACTTATCCCACTTATGTTGTAGAAAACAACTTATCCTTTTATAAATGTTCTTTGTATATAAATGTTTATGATTAACCATTATAACTATAAAACATAGAATATAAAAAAAATACTAATATTGAAAATACAAAAATATCTATAAAAATTTATATGGTAACAAACACTTGAATCCACTTATAAGATTATTTATTAAAACAAAGAAACACAAAATACAAAGAAAGGCAATAATATTTTCACAAAATTTAAATTACAACATCCCAACCTCTTGTATAAACCTAAGAAACAAGCTAGAAATTCCGTTTGAGGTATTTCCATTACCTTTCACTAATACAAGGGTTAAAAATTCCTTTAGAACTTAATTTAATTCTTCTTTATATTTTAATTCTTAAGGAAAAAAGATTTAAAATATAAGGTAAATATTGTAGGTATTGATATTTTAATACTTAAAATGGTTGTTTCATGATGGTATTAATATTTATATTGATGTAAGATGAAGTAGATGTTAGATGGGTGGTAAAATTTTCATCGTGATGTTGATGCCGAAATTATCGTTTCATGAATGAATGGTTTTCATTAGTTAGAATTAAATAACAATCAATCTTGTAATGATGGGTTATATATATATATATATGAATGATTTTATAATTAAATTATATATTTCTCAACTTATATTAAATTTAATATATATTTTAAAATACAATTCCAAGTAATATTTATTGAACACTTTAAAGTAATATTTATTTATATAATATTTTATTAAAAAATTATCATTTATTTGAGTAATATTTCAAATTTTAAGGTACCGTGGGTGCATTCACTAAAATAAGATTTGTTTATTTTTTAATTTTAGTTATTTAATTACATTACATTTTTATTTTCCAAAAATATTATAGTTTATCATTATATATCTCTTTTATCCATGCTTGCTTTACTAAAGATATTTGCTATAATAGACAATTATATGGTTGTACCAATTATGGATTATATTTTATTCATCATAAGATTCTAACATTCTCTATTTTCTTCATAGGTATTTTCGAGAGATGGTTCACGAGAGAGGTGAGTTTCTCGATATTTTCATTTACTATTCATGCAAATTTTACAAAAATAAGTTATTGCTTTATAATCTCCATTTTCCCTTATGGCTAAAGAATAATATTTTTTTAAACTATCATTTTTATGAAATGTAATAGTTTGTGGTAATTTATAAATTGTGCTCAACATTTAGGTAATATGAAAATTTTCAAGGATCCATAATTTTCTTAAGTATAAAAATCTTGGGGCATTTTACTAATTCTTAAATGTGCAACCATAAAATGTTTGGTATTTTTTTGTAAGATTCCAATTTTTAAAGATTTTATATAATTTTGGGGCAATTTTGGCAATTTTTAGAGTGGATGCTTTGGATGACGCATGTGTCATTTATGGAAGAGCATTAGGGTGGTGCGATACAAATCGCGAGGAAGGAAAATTTTGTGCAATTCACTGTGTCATGAGAAACATGGATATCAATTACCTTGTGTCAAAGGAAAGAATGTTTTCTTACCATGACACATTGTAGAGATGAAACATTTGGGGGACACTATGTCGCTTAGGTGAAGGAATCAGTTGGTGTGATATGTCAAATCGGAAAAGTATGTAGATGATGTGACATGGTGTAATATATCGCCAGAGGATGAGTCTATTGGGGATGCAACCAATCACCTCATAGAGAACAAGGAATCTTTTTAATATAGATCATACATCCAAAATGTATGCTTACCTACAACATGATATAGTGATTAGCCAAAAATTTAAGATCAACAAAAACTAGTACCAAGATAGGGCTTTTATAATTGGTCAAAGATGCAAGTAGAGAAAAGTAAAGTGAGTGAGTGCTATTGATCATAGTAATGAGTGTGCCTTCCCTTTTATCTTCTTTTTGAGTCCCATCCCATGGGAAATACCATGGGACACCCAGTACCATGGTCAATACCATGGAACACCTAATACCATGGGGCATCCAATATCGTCCACTGAAATGTCCCCTTTTTAATTAAATGACACCTTAATATTATAACGATTTTAGGCATAAGTGCCATCCAATAACCCCCTAGAATGATCACCTAGGAAGGGATATTACAGTGCTCCCTTCCAAATATTGCTTATCCTTAGGCAATTGTTGGTTGTGGAACCCGATCTTCCTTATTCAAAGGCTGTGTTTCAGTTGTGTCTGGATCCCAGCCCATGTTAGTGGGAAGGTGCGGGGGGGATTTCCCCACCACTACAGTCACCATGGGGGGTCAAGGGGGGGGGCTTGAAGACTACATTTTGGGATCCTCCCCCTTGGCGGCAGTTCGGGGGTAGTGCCCCCGTAGCGAAAATTTTGGAAAATGCCTTGTAAAATATTGTAATTTCATAGTCATGACTTGGTCAATAATGGGTGATTTATGGGCCCATGGTATTGGGTGTTCGATGATAATCCTTCTTTAGAAGGAAGGCATTGTAATATGGTTGTGTATTGTAGTACTGTAAAGGTCTCTATGATTGTGTAAGAGAGATTGTGAGAGAGTGAAGAATAAGTCGTAGCGGATGTGCTGCGGGTTGTATCCCTTCATTTGTTGGATAGATTAATAAAATGATCGATAGTTTCTCTGTGGACGTGGCCTAGATTGGGTGAACCACATATGTTGGTGTCTCTCTTGTATTGTGTTTATGTGTTTTATATTTTCATCTTTTTCATTGTTATTGCTTTGCGATCTTGTTTTTCCTAACAATTGGTATCAGAGCCAAAGGTTTATTTGGAAGACAAACTTGCTGGAAAGAAGGGTTACTGGTTCGATTGGGAGAAATGGTGGAAGAAGAAAAGTTTAGGGTCGAGAAATTTAATGGCCAAAACTACCATTTATGGAATATGCAAATGGAGGACTATCTATATAAGAAGGATCTATTCCTACCATTGGGAGGAAAAGAAAAGTAGTCGACGACTATGAAGGATGTGCTGTGGGTTGTATCCCTTCATTTGTTGGATAGATTAATAAAATGATCGATAGTTTCTCGGGGCCGATTCCTTAACGAGGCAGCTGCAGCGTCGACCTTTGTTTGACGTGGGCAGAGAGGTAGTGCGCTGGAGAACTGAATAAACAGAGGAGAGGACTGCTGGAGCATCGACGTGGGAGAAGCGTTGTCTTGGCAGGCTAAGCGTGGACGGATGGGCTTCTTCCAGAACATCGGCGTGAATGGGCCTGTGTGATTCCAAGATGAATGCGCAGGAGAATCAACATGTGGAGTGTTGACGTGGGAGCATGGTGTGCTGTCGAGATTGGCGAGCATAGGGACGAATCTTCCAGAACAACGACTCATTAACCATCACCACAGTGTGGCTAACCGAACCCACATACCCATTTTTTACTTTAATAGCCCGAGTCATGCCAACCGTGGATTTCACGGGCTGAATACAAGACTGAATGACGAGCTGAACGCGGTCGAGCAATGGAAATATAAACACGTAGTCTGAATGAAGGGTCATTCTAAAAGTTGCAGCCTGTAGATCAAAACTAAATTCCATGCATGACTGGAATTGTTAATTTAATCATTGATAAATCATAATATAACGAGATTTGACCAAAATTCATATGATAAACGAATACATGCATACCTGGTCTGTTTGATGGGTTGAATGGCGAAAAGGATAACTTATTGTATCAAAAATAATGAAATTAACGCCATTCAGAATAGATTTGATGATAGAAAATAGTGACAAAATGGACAACAACAGATATTGATCTAGAATTTGATTTTTCTTCTAGAATTTTCAACTCCCATGATGGTGAATTTTTTCCTGCAGATTCCATCATTTCCTTTAACTCTGATCTTCATCCTGAAGTTGATCTTATTTATTGTAAGTCCTCAAGATTTGGTACTATAGAGTCTTAATTGGTTAACTCTACCTACATTATGGTTGTTGTTGATAATAGTGAAGTTGAAAGTGTTTCTACCACAGTGACTTGTATTGGATCTTTCTTTACATATTTTTTAGATATGATCTTGGTAATAATATTTCTTGGAGACATGATTCTTAGATGGATTTATACTTGCTTACTGGTCCTTTTCGATACTTTGTTCGATCATGTTAGGTATTTGAGAACCTTGCATATAGGTTTAGGCTTCCCCACTGTTATGATGCATTTGAACCTTTTTTCATCCGAATTCACCATAGGGTCAAACCTGTTGGATATTGGTGTGTTAACCATATTTATATGCATTGTGTACTAGTCCGACAATAGAGCCTACCTAACATGGGTCACCCTATTCAACACCTCGAGATCCTTTTTAGATTCACCATGACTTTGAGAAGAAACCTCATATCTTTCTTCCTCATTTATTTCTGGCCATCCTTTATAAGGATCCCATTTTTTTGTTTAAGTCACATGTGCATTTATTTTGATCCCACTTGCGCTAATGAGCCTGATGTCGGCTTCCACACTTTGAGCTTGTTATACAAGCCTTTATATTTGATCTCATTTCTGTTATGCCTTGTACCATTTTTCCTTTGCGATTTGACACCTTTTACCTAGAGGAGACACACCCTGAGTGTCTTTATCTTGCTTATGGTCCTTGCATTAGGCATAGCTTTGTTCCATGTGCTTGGAGCTAGTCTAGCATGCCCTTGACACGCGTATCCTCTCGTTACGGGCATTCTTTCCCCCTTCCTTCAAGCTCATTAAAAAATTAAGGAGGCTACGAGCATTATTCCACATTTCCTTTGAGATCGTTAAAAAAATTAAGGAGGATACAAGCATTCTTTCATCTCTCCTTCGAGCTCATTAAAAACAATAAGGAGGTCATTGAGTTTACTTTTTCGGGCTTGTTAAACCTTTACGGGAAATATTTTTGTGGATTTTTCTTCATGCTCTTGTTAGAATCCTTAAAATTGACAAGATCGCCGAGTATACTTGTTCACTTCAAAATCACTAAAGGAATTGAAGGGACATCCACTTAGGTATAAGCTTAACCCTTTTGTAGACCTTTGTGAATCATTTACGAAAAAGAAAAACTCTAGTCATAGTTGGCTAGAAGAGTTCTCTCTCACATTGTTTTACCCTTTTTCGGGTGAAGAGACTAACTTTACGAAACATGACCTTTTGGAGTCTTCTTTAGTATTTTCAGACTCTTGAAATATGAAAACACCAGCGCGCATCTACCAACTTGAGCTCGATGTAAAATCCACGAGAGGGCGTATAGAGTTCTTGTTTAAGTTTTCCAGATTCTTTAAATATGAAAACACCGACGAGCATGAATAGATCCGGGCTTGATATTAAAATCCACAGATCAGTATCCTATCGAGTACTAGTCTATCTCTTCTTCAAACTTGTTACACATGGTTGGACCCTTCCATGGACTCATAAAATTACACATGGTTGGACCCTTATCGAGCATGCTTTAGTTCTTTGTCAAGCTAGTTAAAGAATGAATAATGTATCTAAAAAGAGAAAGGGAAGGGAAGAATGTTACATATATTTCAATTTAATGGCAACAAGTCAACTATGTCCTTGAACAAAGCACCTTTTTGAGTCTATTTGCATCTTGAATAGTTAAATGTAAAAATAACCTTTCTCCATGTGCATTTGGAGGAAGATATTTATATGCAGTAGCCACAGGGGTATGAGGTCAAAGGGAAGGATAATTTAGTATGTAGGTTGAAGAAGAGATTGTATGGCCCCAAGCAAGCTCCAAGGAAGTGGTATTTGAAATTTGATAGGTTTATGATAGAACAATGTTATAGTAGATGTCATTTTGACCATTGTTTTTATTTCAAGAGTATAGATAATGGAAGATATATTATCTTGTTATTATATGTGGATGACATGCTTGTTGTAGGGTCTAACATGCAAGATATAAATGTGCTAAAAAAGAATTTAGTTAATTCATTTGCAATGAAGGATTTGGGTGTTGCAAAGCAAATACTTCTTAAGAGAATAACAACAGACAGGAAAAATCGCAAATTGACATTATCTCAGGGTGAGTACATAGGAAAGGTGGTGGAGAGGTTTAGAATGCAGAATGAAAAACTAGTTGGTACACCTTTGGCCACCCATTTCAAACTAAAGAGATGTGTCCAAAGACACATGAAGATATATATTACATGTCCAAGGTGCCCTATTCATCATCAGTTGGAAGCTTGATGTATTCCATGGCGTTAACAAGAACAAATATTGCACATGTAGTGGGAGTTGTGAGCATGCATATGAACAATCCAGGTAAAGAACAATGGAAGGTATTACAGTGGATTCTTAGGTATTTGAGAGGCACTACTACTCATGCATTATGTTTTGTAATTTCATACACTGTTCTATAGGGATATGTTGATGCATATATGGCAGGTGATAAAGATAGCAGGAGGAGCACCATAGGGTATGCCTTTACTGTAGCCGGAACAACAGTAAGTTGGATTTCGAAACTGCAAAAATTTGTTGCACTTTCAACAATGAAAGCAAGTATGTTTCTTTGATAAAGGCTAGTAAAGAGATGATTTCACTATAGAGGTCCATGGAGGAATTGGGTAAGAAGCATGAGAATAACAAGTTTTACAGTGATATCCAAAGTGCAATTCATATTGCAAAGAATTCAGCATTCCATTCTAAGACTAAACATATACAGCTTAAGTACCATTTCATACTATTTGTTCTGGAAGATGAACTGTTGAAATTGGAAAAGATACATACTAGCTAGAATCCTTCAAACATGTTGACAAAGGTGGTAACCAGAGAGAAACCGAGTTCATGCTCAGTTTTAGTTGGACTTCAAGCATGAAGGTGAAGATGATAAATTTTCTAGTCTCCAAGTGGGAGATTGTTGGTTGTGGCACCTGATTTTCCTGATTCGAGGGTCGTGTTTCAACCATTTTTGGATCCTAGCCCATGATGGGGGGTGTGGGGGGTATTTGCACCCACTACAGTCACCATGGGGGGTCTAGGGGGGCGGTGACTACATTTTGGGAGCCCCCCTGGTAAGGGTTCGAGGGCAGCGGCCCCGTAGTGAAAATTTAAAAAAAAAGCCTTGTAAAATGTTGTAATTTAATAGTCATGACTTGGTCAATAATGGGTGACTTACGTGCCCATGGTATTTTCATATGGTAATGCATTATTTAAAAGGAATGCATTGTAATGTGGTTGTGTATTGTAGCATTGTAAATATATCTATGATTGTGTAAGAGAGACTATGAGAGAGTGTAGAGGAAGTTGCAACGGATGTGCTACGGGTTGTATCCCTTCATTTGCTAGATAGACTAATAAAAGGGATGGAAATTTCTCCATGGACATAGTCCAGATTGGGTGAACCACATATATTGGTGTCTCTCTTGTATTGTGTTTATGTGTTTTATATTTGCATCTTGTTTATTGTTATTTCTCTGCGATCCTATTTTTCTAACGACAATGACTCCACAACCTATCATTTCTATGAAGGAACTAGTCTGACACTGAAAATGATACCGATGTCCCAAACCAGTCAAGAAGAGGTGAAGCATCCTCTACTTTATATGTGATCTGACAAGGGGCTTCCATAGGCTCTCGACTCTATATTAGTTACCGAAATCCCTAGATCCCAAGCAAAGCTCAAAGATACACCATCATGTTGAAGTTGCACCACTCTGATCATAACTATCTAACAGTCATGCTCCATATGAATCCTCATATCCTAGAACTCGAAGTTGCAATGCTTGTAAGAGCTATCTCAAATCCACCTTTCCATGGTAAAATCACCAAGGTTCCACACTGGCCTATAAGATGTGACATATCATCGACCCCTAGCACCGATATTCCAGGAGCTAACACAACTTCCCATGATGATCCAAGCAATCATAAGCTGCAGAAACTCGGGCAAATCCTCAATCCTAGGTAACTTCAAGTTAATGATGTGCTCAATGACTCTCTTAGTAGGTCTCCATGGAGGAAACACTCCTAAGATCCATTATACACCATCGTGTCTCCGTGTACCCCCCTGTATACTACTACATACAACTATAACCTCTTATGCCAACTGGTATCCTATATGCGGTACTGCATCCAACACTTTACTGATGTAAGTTGAATCTGGATCCCCATGTGACTCCAAATATGGCATGTACCTATCCACTCAATCCATGGATGCATACAAACCCATGTTGGTTGGTCCATACAAAATGTGCTCAACTAACTCCATTGTAGCTAAACCTTGATCCTTTTGTGTCTCCTCCCAAAAGTGGCTCAATATCTCCATACCACAAAACAAGTGCATGGTCACAACTCTCTATGTATAAACTCTCCCCGACTCTTTCCGGGTACCTGTAATTGTGTATGCTCCTCATGCAGAATCGTCATGAGAGGCTCCTCCCTTGTGGTATCAAGGTGCACTGGATTTTCCCTGAACAATTCACCCTCTTGTATGCTAAGTGTCTCCTCCTCATCTTTAGAAACTACCTCTATACAGTGGACCTTTCCCTTTCCCTTGCACCTATGGCTTGACTCCCATGGTTCTTTGCAATCGTAGCACCTGTAGGTTTCATACCATGACTCTAGATGTTTTATGGTGCAAAATTCCTTGAACAACATGGCTACGCTCGTTGTGCGCCATATACTCCCTTATACAATTTGTAATCTCCTCAAATCATTCTCGTGCTTCATTATCCTCTTTATTGTTTTCCATATCCACCGTAAGCACGCCTTGCTACCAAGTCACCATTATTGAAATTGAAAAGTGTATTGTTGGTCACTCAACAGAAACAGTATGAAAATTTCTTTATTTCAATGATCTCCCCTTAGCCTGGAAGGATGCATAGCTCTGATGTCACTGTAATGTCCTCGACTCGGATGAGCACAAATTATATGAATTTGTCAAACAGATACCAATATTACATTGATTTATAACTTTCACAAACAATTTGCATTCACATCAACATTTCATCAAACAGATTGGAAACATTCAAGAACACACCAAAATGGAGAAATAATGTTGGAACATTTATTATGAATAATAGATGATAGACAATAAATAACTATGGCTGCTATAGAAGCTACCAAAATACACTCAACAAGAACCTAGAAGTGGTTTCAAACCAAAAGATGAAGCTCAAGTGAAGATCTTGGATGGATTGTCCTCCTTGTCTAGCTAAGGTGGATTTGTCTCACCACTGAAACTAAACCACAATGGATGGATGGATTTTTCCAACCCCAAATGAAAACTCTACACAACCCCCGGACATTGAAAAGAAATCAATATCCAAATCAACATGTCCATAATGGATGAGTGCCTTCCCTTTTATCTTCTTTTTAGTCCCATACCATGGGCAATACCATGTGATACCCAATACCATGGAACAACTAATACCATGGACAATACCATGGGTCATCTGATACCATCCACTGAAATATCCCCCTTTTATTAAATGACACCTTAATATTAGAACAAATTTTAGGCCTAAGTGCCATCCAATAACCCTTTAAAATGATCACCTCGAATGGGACATTCCAAAAAATGTAAATATTTTGATGCATCAAGGGTTGAAACTTTTATGTTCATGATATATCACACTGATAGAGCCTCTAGGTTATGGGATAATGTAATCATCTACCACTAATACACTTATTGGGGGTGTGATGTGTCGTAACTCATGAATATTTCTTTCATGTGACACATTACATGAGTAAGGCCTCAAGATAATGACATATCATGAAGAGTTAGGATTAGGATTTTGCAATGTGTCACGAGAAACATGTGTATGAGTTTTATTGTCACAAGAAAGAATGTTAGGTTTCGATGAAACATCACAAAGATGAAACTTTTGGTGGACGCGATGCCACTCAGGTGAAGACATTGGTTGGTGTGATGTGTCACATGGGTAATTTATGTGGATAGTGTGACATTGGGAAATATATAGCTAGAGGATGAATCTACTGATGATGCAACCAATCATATCATGTAAAACAAGTAATCTATGTGATACACATCACATTGCAAGAATTTATCCTTATCTACAACATGATAGAGTGATTAGTCCAAAATTTATGATCATAAAAAAATACTATGAAAACAAGGAATTTTACTGTTGTTCAAACTTTCACATAGACAAAAAAAATCACATGAGTGAGCACCAATGATAATAAAGAATGAGTGAGAAATTAGAGAACCTTTTGATGTAGGTTCATACAACCAATTTCACTCCATGGGAATAATACAAAATTCATAAATAATAAAATGCGTGTGAAGGTGCATAAGTAAAAACAAAGTTGAAATAAAATCTATCCACACACACACACACACATTGTGCATATACAAGCATATTCATCACAAGCATAAAATAAAATAATTGAACATCCAAATATAAAGATAATAATTTTCTTTAAACAAAGAATATCCAAGCAACTAGTTGTCTAAGAGTAATTTTCCATCCAACCATAGGCGCTCTGTCCATCATATATACTCTTTTTGTTGAGAGGACACCCTCAAGCTAGGATATCATGCCACCAAGGAGAAGGGAACACCTGCAAAATTCTCTTTCTCAGCCCACAATCCAATCTGCTCTCAATTCTTATCCAAATGGTCAGCTAAATATCTACAGGAATGTCACCCAGCCATCATAAACTTGACACTCCTCCCGAGTTCCCCACACACCACAAGGATGGGATTCCCCTTCACTGATCCACAATTCTCTCATGAAATTCAACCCTTACAATGCTTATGTGTGTGTGCAGTAAGAGTCTAATCTATTGTATGTTGTTGGATAAGCTCTTGTAGTATTAATTCATGGATTCTCAAACATTCTAGAGTAGAAAAACTCAATGGGTAAAGGTTACTAGCTTTCCCAACCTCTATGCTCACCTACAACCATCTCTTTTTCCCTCAAATTTGCAGATTTGCTTCCAAATTTGAATGAATAGTAATGGTGATGGAAAGGTAATGAATAGTAAGAACAACAAATCTGTATATTGTAAAAATTGCTAGTAAAAGAATGCATAATGAAAAATGAATGACATACTCCAAAAGATGAGAGAGTGGTGGAAAAGACAACTGACATATATGAACATAGAAGAGAAGACTCTTACATTAATCATAGAAGTATATTCAGCCCCTGCTTCCATAACTAATTGAGAATACATTGCTCACCAAGTTTGAAGGTTGTTACATATCCCAAATTGTCTAAAAGTGTTGATTTGGCCAACTAAACTAAAATTGAGGATGCTCTATCCATATGTTGAAACTAGGGCTTAAAATATTGTATTTAAAAGAGGATAAGTGCTCGAATTTGACTTAATATCCTATCCTTAACTATATTGTTGTTTGTTTTTAGCTTTGGATTTTTGGATACGCCCAAAAGTGCCCACACTTGATATTGTAGCTTGCTGCATGTCTGATTTGTCAAACAAATTCCACTATTGGATGGTTGTATGTGACTACTATAAATTCAAGAAACTACTCAGATTGTTTCTCTTTGATGTTGATAGGTTCCCAGTAGTGTTGTAGGTATTAAGAAGATTTCCTATAATTGGTATATGAGTGCCTAGGATTGCATTTGAATGCTTGAAGTGCTCCTTGATGGATTGTTATTACTGTCTTATGATAAATATACCTAGAGTGCTTTGGACAATCCATTGAATCTATCGATATCCCTTACTGGAAACCCATACAAAATGAATGATAGTAGGAACCATGGATTTTATTTTGAGGAAGGAAAATCTTCGAGGGTTGTTGCTTTGATAAGGATAAGCTATGGAAGAAGGACACAAGCAATGAAGTGGACACTGCGGAAGTAGGCATGGTGCAAAGTAAGGTGAATTATAAATATGCCATCTCAGAAGTCATTGGACCATAACCATATTGACGTAGTCAGAAACAACCTCCCCAACAAGTATAAAAGTATTGCATAAGGAAGAGAAATGGGTCCCTTAGGCTCTTTTGGGTTTTATGGTTCTATGGCTCTATGGGTTTTGTTGTATCCGTTGTTGTTTTATACTGCATGTTATTGGTCCCTGTTTTATTTTTTCATGTTAAGTTGGCTTGGATCTGATAATGGGTAATTTAATGGGGATTTATGGGTTTTGAGGGTTGGTTATGTGCATTTTGAGTAGAACCACTATGGGTCATATTTCACAAATTAGGAGTGGATGTGAAGTGGTTGTAGAGATTTTTATTTTATGAGTTCCTCTGATATGAATAAAATAGATGAAGATGTTTGGGCCCACCTCTAAAAGTTTTGCATGTGTCATGAATGTTTCTTTTGAGTATTGTTTACTGTTATTTGCTTGATTCGCATTTTTGTTTACATATGATGACCAACCAATATGATGATTATGTGTTGCAAAATATTAATCCATTAACCATTATAAACAATGTTCTTCCACTGCATCCCTGTAACTAACCCTCCTTAACACACATAGCTCTAGGAAGGGCTTGGGTGAGACTTTCTTCCCCTATGAATATTAAACAAGCTAGCACTCTAGACTACAATGACCCCTTTGTTGGCATATGGACAAGAACCTTGGTTTCCTCCAAATTTTGCACCGACAATATTAAATCAGATTATGTAAAATGATGTGATGCTAGTATGGGTTCCTAATGCGAAGTTCAAGGCCAAGGCCTAACTAGTGAATCGCTAGGCATGCATAATGTGAATATTTCTATATGGACCATGTGGTTGGCTTGTCATGATTACTGAAGATCTTCTTAAATATTATGTTTTAAAATAACAAATTTTTTCAAGCTCATTGTGTTAAGAGCACTAGAGGGTGTATGATTCCATTAGAGGGGAAGATGAAAGGGTGTTTATGGAGATAAAATCCTCTTCTTTCGAGTCTCATCCTTATAACTCATCCATTTTTTTCGTGCCTCTTAAATGAATCATTTACCTACTCTTGACTTATTAAATCTAATAATTTATTTCACATGTGATGTTTGTGAGGAGCTCTTCTCATGTAGTTATGGAAGCATGGGATGAATATCGCTCAATAACAAATGTAGGAGTCCTTCGTTCTATGTTCAAAATTAATGTCAGATGTATTTTCACCAATTATCTTATCTCCATTGGAGGCTATCACTCATTTCCATGTAGAATTAATACACTAAGTAACCTTCATGCTATTTTCTCCTTACAAAATTATCAAACTATGAAACTAACATTATGATGAGGAAATCACAGACATTAGAGTGAAGATGATGGTTGTAGGTGAGCATAGATCCTGGGCAATATAAGAACCTTTACCTACAAGAGCTTATGTAAAATAATACAACATGTTGGACTCTTTGTGCATAAACTAAAGACCAGTGTAAGGGTTGGGTACTCTAAGGGACTGTTGAGTAGAAAAATATTAGGACTTGCTTCTATTCTGTGCAGGAGTGGAATAGAGTTCCATGGATGGGATGCATGAATGTGATCTTTGTAGTGCTCATTGGTAAGCTGGTTTGTAACACCCCATTTTTCACCTTAATATGTAAAGATGTAATTATGTATATTTTGATGAAATGGATAGAAGCTAGATAGGAATGGTTTAGTGTGAGGAAGATGATGTAAATATGTACATTTTTAAGTTTAATATAAAAACCATGACTACTAGATACCAGGAAGGAGGAAGATGAGATGGGGGGGCATGATTCCACAAGAGGGGAAAGTTAGAAGAGGGTTAAAGGGGGAGATTACCCTAATGACTTATAAGATTAAGTCATTATCCTTATCATTCCTTTTATCCTAAATTTTTATAAAGCCTTCTTTATTAAGCACATTAGCTATAACCTTGAGTTAATTATCCTAAGCTTGGGATTAGGAGGGGATAGGTGAACTACCCATGCATGCCACTTGGATAGCTCTCAAAATCCATACACATTATGGAGAGTTAGGTAATTGAAGGGTGAATCTATCATTGAGACATCATTCCTTCCATCAAGGATCCATGACTAGTACCATAACCTGGAGCCATCAATCGTACATTGAGTATCACCCATACAATATCTAGGATCCATACTAGAGAACTTGGGAAATTACAGTGGAGTTCCCAGGAGTCTTGGCACGAGGACTCACTGGTTGACCTATTCCATGGCCTGAGAAGGGAATTGGGAAAACAGCCTGAGGGACTGTTAAATTAGAGAAGGAAACCCCATTCCTTGGGTTGTGTAGGTTGATGGGGGAGGAGTGCTAATGGATTGGGATAGTTGTAGAGAGGAAGTTCAACACATTCTTGTTGATTGATAGCCCCATCTTGGGCATGATCTCTATTATAGAAATAATCTGTATAACAAAGTGGGGTTGTGTAATTTTATGGGGGAGGAGTGCTAACGGATTGGGATAGTTGTGGAGGGGAAATTTGAAAACTCTTATGTATTTATAGCCTCAACTTGGGGGTGTCCTCTGTTACAGAGAGAATTGGTATAATGGAGTGCCTACGGTTGGGAGGAACATCCCCAGTCTACAGTTGGTTGCAGGATTTAAGATAAGTTTCTATTTGTATTATCTAAATTATGTTATGCATACTATTAAATTCATTATTATTTGATTATTCGAATTCATGAAATTCTTGGCATTGTGTGAATGAATTCATGTAGGAATTTCATGTACAATTTTGTTTTTGCATATGTTATTTGTTTGTGATTGGTTATGTTTAATTCCGCTATAAAATTTATAAATAAAGTATGGAAAATGAAAATGATTAGAGGTGTTTTTTGACAATTTATGGAGTATCCCATGTCCCCAAAGGCATCATGAGGTCATTAGGTACATGACAAGATTGGCTAAGCATGATAGCAAGTGGGATGGGTTGTGAGAGAGTGAAGCCTATAGGTGTTTTCTTCACCTTGGTAGCCTCATTTCCTAACTTGGGGGTGTTTTACGTAGTTGATACCTAATCTTGGGTGAATAATCGTTCTTACACAACCATTTGTTTGGATATTCTTGAATTAAAAGATATAAGTACTCATTGTTATCTATGAATATGGAATGATTATATTTACTTCTTGTTATGAATAAGTTTTTCTATACATGATATGTGTGTAAATATAGTTTTTAGTTCTACATGCACCTACACATGTATTCCGTAGTTTGTGTTGCAAATGCATTTCATAGTTTATGTTTCCCTTTGGAGGCTTAGATCAGTTCTGAATTCAAATAATTGCCCAATGGAGTGACATTTTGAAACATTAACTTCGTAACTATCCTCTCATATAGTTAGAATGATTAATGGGGAAACTACATATCCGTCATGTTCATACAAGTACTAAAGGTAAGTTATTAAAGAATATTTCATCATTTTAGATGGCTTAGCTCTTTTCATTCTTCAATCCATACACATCAATCATCTCATATAACTGAGCATCATAATAAGTATTGCAATACAATTTTGGTCTCTTCTCATGTTCCTTCTTGAAAAAAATATTATTTTCTTATTAATTTGAGTTATTTCAACAACCTCTTACCTCAAATATGTTGGAACCTATGGTCTATTGTACCTTCACCTTGTTGGCTAAACATGTATTTCTATTTTTTAATCCATCTTTTGTGGACATTTGCTCTTGTGCTTGTTAGATTGGGTCCCTACCCAAACCTATTTATAGATATCCTCTTGGCTAGTCTATCATCACGATGGATCATGATCACCTGCTTAAGTGTAATTCGGTGTCTATAGACACCACCTATGATTATTGGAAATATTTTCTCTTATGTTGTTTATTCATGTCCAAACATGGTATCAGAGCTTGTTGGTGTTCATGATTTGGTTTTTTGCAGAAGATAGATTCCCTTTGTTGGTGATTTGGATGGTGGATCTAGACATTTCCATGGTTGGTAAACTAGAGGAAATGAATCACATAATCTGGCAATATCTGGCATGACCATTGCTAGGGTTCCCGGTGAGCCTTGGGTCACCTAATTTTTTGGCAGACTTTATATCTATGTGTTCAATTGAGGATCCATTTGAGGATTGAACTTGTTGATCACTCGCATTTGATGTGGATCATTTGACTCATGGTTAAATCTTTTGGATGGACACAATCTTACAAGTCTTCGACTCATTGTAGTAAATATAACTTAGTTTAAAGTGTGCAGATGGTGTTTCTCAATGAAGGGAGTGACTCGGAGAACACTATAGACACCAAGCATTGACTCTTGTTGATACCACGAGAATAGCCTCGATTCAATTATTGCTTTTCGATCAATTGGATCATTGGAAGCCCATGGGAGCATCATCCCTTTTTTTTGTGTATGTCATAATTGCTATAGCACGATAAAATACAGGATAGGGTTTCCTTGCAAGTGCAACGTCGACTTGTCATTTGATAAACCCGTGTTGCTCTTTGGTACATCCTACTGTAGTATCAACTAGTTAGGTGTGCTAACTACTGCTTGTAAACCACTGCTACATGGACTCATTAGCATAGCGATTTGTGAATATCGACTGGCACCTTGAGACTATAGGCACCGGTTTCTTCCAGTAAGGTGTGACGTGACTTGGAGCTTTCTGCTACATAAACTGACCACATAATGTATGGTTTGAATGTGCCGTTGAATGACTTGGAAAGAGGATAGTCGGTTGACTGCTTTGACAATAGTAGTTGATCTATTCAACCAAAGTGACCGACTAGAATCCTTCATCCTTGTCAACTAGATGCTCAAGCCTGGTGAAGTCTCACCTTTTTTTATGGCCAACATTTGGTGTTGAGTCCTCCATTTCTATTGGAAGTCGTCGTCCAAGAAAATATTGAATTGATCGCAACCATTGACTTGGGACATGATCGATCTGTCATTGATGTTGGTGAGTTTTGTCGTTTTAATAATTGTCGGTTGCAAAGTTTCCTTGTTAATCAATCGATAATTGTCATCTCGAGTCTACATAGTAGACTATTGAAGGCTAGATTAGAAGTATTCTATAAGATAAATTACTTGTCTCTCATTTATTTGCTGGTGAGACAAATTGTGCTCCTATTGTGAATTAAAAGCCTATTTGAAAATGGGTGTGATAGACGAAGACGAAGCTTTAATTTTGCAGAAATTGCAAGCTTTTTGAGAATATAAAGTTGTTGCTCTAGAAGAACCCCACAACCAACTTCGTCAAGAAGTTCATGCCTTGCTGTTCTTGTTGCTGATTTTCATACTGAGAATGAAAGCTTGAAGAAGGGACTGGAGACAACCCATACCCGGTCGGAAGAAGAGGCTGCCCTCTTTCAAACCAACATCTTGCAACGGGTTGATGAAAAATCTCGAACAATTGTCGTCTTGGAAAATACCAGGGAGACCATATTCCAGGGTCTGGTACATGAATTTGGGGACAAGGAATATTTGATTAATGAATTGGAAGAAGAGGTGAAATCCCTCTCTCATGAAGATATTGATGGCATGAATATGAAGATTTGTAGACTAGAAGTAGAAAATGCCCAACTGACAAATGAGGTTGCTCATTTACAGGCTTGTTGATGAGCTTTGTGAAGAAGTTGCTCCTCTTCAAGAAGATAATAATCACTTGTTTGATGAATACAAAGTTTTGAAAGCAGATTATGATGCTCTATTACTAAAAATGACTAAGAAAGATGAGACAATTAAGGGCTTGTGGGATTCTAAGCATAGCTAGAATAGGAGGGTTTTATACTGTAATCTCTTTAGTAGAAGACTATTGAGATACTGACTATTGTTGAGATGTCGACTATTGAGAAGAAGATTGTCAAGATACCCATTGTTTTGTAGAATACTATCGTTGTTGAACCGATAGGGTCACCCATTACTTCTTCCACCTTTGATGCTCTTGCTTGTAGCTCAGTTATTTGTGAACTAATTGATTGTAAGAAAGATGTTGATGATGTTGTTATTTCATCACATGATTTGTTGGCTACTAATGTTGTTGTTTCTCCTAGCTTTGAGAAGCATACTACATGTATAGGATCCCAACTACTTAGCAAAATGGGATATACCGGAGGAGGACTTGGGAAGAATGGACAAGGTATTGATGTTCCTATTACCATTGAATTGAAGCCACCAAGAGAGGGTCTTGGATATGATGGTGCTAAACCTAGTTTTGTTGACATGAAGAAAGTATTGTTTGTTGTTGGAGGTGTCTAGACTGATTCACTAGAACCAATTGTTGAGAATATCATTGAGATGGTTGTCACAGATGAACCAAAAGTTGAATATGTTGTTGAAAACGACATTGTTGCTGATGTGAATGGATGTTGTGCTCCTATTGATGTGCCAGAACTTGACCCTGCTGCACATGTTCTACCACAACAGAGATCTAGGCCACATTGACCCCCTCATTAGTAGATTTGGAGGAAGTTTTCCAGGAATCAGAATTATGGAAAGGTGGGAAATATTCTTTTAGAACCTTACATAAAAGACATGAAAGACTAAATCGAGGACCAGTGCCGACTACTCGGATAGATGATTGTTGGATTGATGATTGGTCATGGAATACCTTTAACATATGCTTAAGGACGTCATACAGATATATGTCTTCGACTGTGTTGTTATACAGTGCCCCTCTTACTTTCTTTTGATTGCTTTGGAAGTCCTCGACTGATGCTCGACCAATAATGGTTGTCGACAGATGGCTTGACTAGAGATGACTGCCACCTGATGACTGAGATGCTCGATTGAGACTCGACCAAGTACTGGAATATCGAATTGAATGGTTGCGGTTGATTACACTTCGATCAAT
This sequence comes from Larix kaempferi, assembly GCA_027924585.1. Lineage (NCBI taxonomy): Eukaryota > Viridiplantae > Streptophyta > Pinopsida > Pinales > Pinaceae > Larix > Larix kaempferi. The sequence continues at coordinate 9,609,207 of BSBM01000074.1, read as the reverse complement.
GATGTCATTAACAAAGCTTTGATTGACTGGAATGTATGTTGACCAAGTTTCGACTACTATTGCTATTGATTCCCACTCAATTGTATTTAAAGAGGGGATATGATATAAACTTGACTATTGGACCGAATGAGCTATGTTTGACTAGATTATTTGTTGGGAGATTTGATTGAGTACTATTTTGAATACCTAATTGATAGAGAATTGTATCGCTAGATAGAGGCTTCCTACTTGTTGCAATTCTTGCTAATGGACTACTCGACTAGATTATTTTTTTCTTTTTTCTAGTCGAATGAGCAAATGGGACAATATTTTAACAACAATGTTGCAGAATATTTGGATGACTGCATTGAGTTTGACAATGATAGTGACAGTGTTTCAGACTTCTTTGAGGAGCATTTATTATACTAGTGATTGATCAGTTTGATGTGACAATTGTGTCTTGTAGTTCCATGTTTGATTAGTGTTTGCAGTTCAAATCAAATTAAGGGGGGAATGGTGTGTAATTTTTTCTTTCCTCCAAGTTGATTTTACAGGGGCGTGTTGGAACCCGTGGTCTATTGTACCCTCACCATGTCGGCTAAACATTTATTTGGATTTTTTTAATTTTTCTTTTATGGACATCTAGTCCCGTGGTTGTTAGTTTGGATCCCTTCCCAAACCTATTTATAGATAGCATTCTTGGCTAGGCTATCATCACAAAGGATCATGATCAGTTTCTTAAGTGCAATTCGGTGTCTATGGACACAACCTCTGGTTATAAAAAATATTTTCTCTTCTATTGTTTATTGCTATCCCAACAAAATATTCGTGGGATTCATGCTCAGAAGCTAACCCCACCTCAAGTTGTTGTTTCTCATCCTAAATACATGTTTTTCTAGTTATATTATCTTCATTTCCTAATATTTTCAATTATGTTTGTTACTTTATCATTGCTTAAAATGATCCTGCACATTCATAAGTACAACATCATGTCTATAGTAATTTAACAAACATATTTCAAAATCAAATCCTCGTATCTTTGATGAAAAATTGAACCACAATCTTGACCATTATTGTCCATCAAAACTTGCCCATTTTCCCCACTACATCAACCAACTTAAAAAGGCCATGATGCTAAATACCATGAGATAGTGTCTTTGTATAGAACTATCTACATGTTAGTAGCAATTTTATTCTTAGGTAGATTATATTAATAGTATAGAAACAATGTTATATGTAGTCTTTGATGTAAAACACTTTCAAATAAAATAGCCCTACAAATCTTAAAAATAGACTAGGGATGTTCTAAGATTTGTCCTTTCCCATATATAGATCTAGAAAACTATTGATACCAAAAGAAAACAAAATCACAACTTTCCAATTTTAGAGCTAAACTACTTATAGTTGATGACAATGTTACATACATATTAAATGAAAACATATCCCAACATTGGAATACGCTAAGAAAGCAAATCATTAGAGTCTAAAATTGAGTCAAGATGCATAGAGATGGAAGGAGTATCCTCCCTTGGATTCTCCTTGGCAGCTTCTTCGTATTGATTTTCCTGCTTATTGCCTTGTTCATGTTCCTTTATCCTTGCATATTTTCCATCTGCATCTAAATTCTCACTACTCGCCTCTCACCCACAAATTAGATTAACTAGATTTATCTATGTTTTGTCTAAATGGTCCAATTTCGAGTCTAATTGGCCTAATTGGGCAAGGATTTTGTTATGTTGGGATCCTCTTACATCCAAAACCATGGTAATGATATTTTTTCATGTGTTATTATATGTCCACAAGCTTCAATATGTTGGTGCCTTTGTTATGAGAAAAGCTATGATCATCTACTTTAACACTGGGAGTCACACCTCTTCCCTTACCATGCATTCATCCTTTGATTCTCTTTTTACCTCTTCAAAAAATATACAATTTTAAGTTGATCTTTCCTTCATCATGTAGGACTTTTCTCCATTTCTTGAGGACCTCTTCGGATGGAAAAAATATCCCTATATTTTCATGGCCTCCCTTTGAGATCCTTGAATATAATATCTTTGCAAATTCCTTTGCTATAATCCACTGGCTTGAACTTTCTCTTGCTCACCATCCTCATTAGATATAGAGTCTTCTCTTAATTCCATTTAGACAACCCATTGCTCTTAAAGCAAGAGTAGCTATTGAATACTAGCAGCATACTAAAAGGCCAAATTCAAATGACTTAAGGCAAAGAAAAAAGGTTAGAGAACAAATATTTTAACCAACCTTCTTTAATCCCACACACTTCAATGCATGCCAATTATCCTTGTATCTTACTCTTATGCTGGTGCCCATGTATTAATTCCTAACATGTTCCCTCCACTAATTTTCCACCACAAACCATAGAAAGGATGTGCTTGATGTTAAATATTATAAGATAGTAAAGGAAGGAACAACAGTGGGCATATTGATTTCCTTCTCATTATTAACCATAAGCTTATATAGTATTACATCACACCATAAACCATGGGTAAATACTATGGACTTGAAAATACTATGGGATATCAAAGTGTCCTAGTCAAACTGACCAACTAATCACTCAACTAACTAATGCACTTATGATGGGTAGTGGACCGGTGAGATTACAATTCTTAACAGACCCCCTTAATCTCAACTGGGGCAATACTCTCAGCACTATCAATGCAAAAGGAGGCCTGCTGGTCTATGTCTCAGCTAGGCTTACATTTCATTCAAAAACGTCATCTTTACTTTCTTTCTTGGTGTGTACTTGGATTGCTTATTCTTTGTCTTCTTGAACTTGATGCTAAGTAGGTTGTATTCAACGTCTTATTTAGCTTCTGCATAATAAATAGTTTCATTTCTTTTCATTGGTACTGGAACGTAGTGGAAGTCTTCTTCTTCTTCTGTTTCAACATATTTTATGTTGTTGTCCAATTTACCTGCACAATTAAATTTTTTGTCAGAATTGTTAAAAACATGAATATTTTTCATCTCTTCTTGGAGAGCAATCACATCTTCATGTTCCTCATCTTCCTCTTCTCTTATTTCAATGATTTTTAGCTCTTCTTGGAGAGCATTCACATCTTCATGTTCTCCGTCTTCTTGGTCTTCATATTTTGTTGTTTCAATGGTAGCTACTTCATCATTTTCATTAACTGTTGCAGCTTGTACCCATTATGCATCCTTTACTGCTTCCTCAAAAAATGTGGGTTGACAGGGAAACAGATCATAATGTATCTTCTCATCAATAATAGGAGTCTGCTCATATAGCTCCCTCAAACTTTTGGTTTTCTGGTTCTGTGATGAACTGTCTACTGGTGCAACTTCTATCTTGCTATCAACTGTGTCTTTCTCTAAGAGACTATCACTCACATAACTGAGAACTATTATAGTTTTGTTTTCACTGTCATCAACAAGCTTTGTTGGGCTTACTTGATAATTGGATGCCTCATAAACATAGTCTTCTTGGTCGTCTTCCACTTCACTATGGGATTCCTGGTTCTTTGTGTGGCTTGCAAAGTCATAAACACAGTTTTCTTGACTATCTTCCACTTCACTATGGGATTCCTCTTCACAAAACTCTACTTTCAATATACCCATGCTTCTTTTGGAGTATAAGCTTCGGCAATGCTATGAAAAATGGAATATTCTATACTATTTTGTATGAGACTTAAGGAAACAACTTGTCTTCTTTCTTTCTGGTATTCTGTCAAATTCTAAAATAGACCAATGTGATCCTCTTCAACTACAAAATTCCACAAATCATGTGACCTTAACAAATTCCTTATTTTTAATTCCCATTGATCATAATTGGTTCCATCAAAGGTCTGCCATGATCCTATTGATGTTAACAAATTTCTTACCTCTTCAATTTCTTCTGGTAGCTCTTCTAGCACCATCTTCAAGATTCGATCTTCTTGGTCATTTTTCCTTGATATCAACGGTCCTTCAGACTTTAGATCCTTGGAAATTTTGATGGAAACTTCAGATCTTCTCTTCCCTTTTCTACACAAGATCTTCTTGGATCAATCTCTGGAAGGCTCGATCTTCTTCAATATGATCTTAACAATGCTGGACCGTTGTCCAATCTTTTGGCTCAATGTCAGCAATACTTGATCTTCAAAATTGGTTATGGAGATAAATTGATCTGCTCCTTTAAAACAATGCCACAACTTGTCTTGTGAGCACAGTGCATCACATGGTACGTCGTTCAAAATGCGTGTAAGTGAAAAGTGATCACTATGCTTTCGTTTAATAAAAAATGCTTCAACGACGCACTTAGCCTGTTTAGAGAGTGCGTCATCGATGCATTTTTCCTAAGGATATGGGGCAGTTCTCGATAGGGATATAAGGCGTCGACGCTTCCAAAGGAAAAATAAAAAGAAAAGATACGATAAATACGGCCCCAAAGCTGTGAAGATGCTTCTCCACACTGATGTGTTCCCATCTCGTGTGTGTGTGATTTTCACTATGTGAAAACGCTTACCCAAATACAACAAGTATGGATGAGACCATGTGCTTTAATACCATGTTAAAGATTATAAGATAGTAACGGAGGGAACAACAGTGGGCATATTGATTACCTTCTCATTATTAACCATAAGCTTATATAGGATTACATCACACCATAAACCACGGGTAAGAACCATGGAACATAAATTACTATGGGACATCATAGTGTCATAGTCAAACTAAACAACCAATCACTCAACTAATTAATGCACTTATGACGGGTAGTGGACTCGTGAGATTACAATTCTTAACACTTGAATATATTTACTGCGAAAATGGTTTCTTAGTGTTTTTTTTATCCTTGGCCATAAACACAAATAAATCCTTTTTTTTTTTATAGGGTATTTTGATTATTTAAACCATTTTACTATTGCTTCCCTGTATGTTTCTTCCTACATTCTCCTTATAAACTTGGTTTTTTCTTTACCACAAACCCTTATTCCCATTGCAATTACCAAACTGCATTTTTTACATTCTTCTTCTAAACGTGTTGTTTTTTCCTTTGAAATTTCAGTGCCATAGACCCTTCATATCGAAACACAGCATTGGTCTATCCCCAAAACTCCGTAGGTGGAAAGGATTTTCCATCTTTGTGAGTCTATGAGTGTTGATGATGAAAAACACTTTCTCTTAGAGTTTCGGGCTGACACCCACATTAGATATGAGTTTCATAGTATTTGCTACAATAGAAACCTTACTAACCTCCTAACTTGCCAAAAGTATAGTGAGCTTGGAAAGCTTCTTACCAAGCTTTTTGAGCATAGGAACAAAAGTTTAAAACAAACCAAGTAATAACCTTCTTAAGGTCCATAAACTTCAAATTGGTCTGAGTGCAGACCAACTTCATCATCATCATCAATTACCAAACTGCATTTTCTAAAATCATGCTGCAAGAATTTGCCACTGTGTATTCTTCCATCTTCAACTCTATGCACATCTTTGATTTTTTTGTAAGATGATCTTGTGAAGACTCATTTTCATGATAGAAAAAAAGATATTTTTGAAGAAACAATGCACAGGATTGAAAAAGTGATTTGGTGAACATTTGTCATGCAACTCTTTTATGCTGCTTCCAAATGCGTTCCGCTTCACTGAGATTTTGCGCTTCGGGGAACCAAGGTTAACACAATATTACTAAAACAAAGGGATTTGGTGAACATTTGTTATGCTGCTGGCTATAAAGAATAACGCCCGAATGTTTCAGAAAGAAATGACTCGGCATTATAAAATCGTAAAGAGAAGTATGGAATTGCATTACTTCACTGCAGAGAACTGTACTAGGTTGATCCTCTAAAGTCTGTCTTTTATGTATAATTTTTAAAAGAAATTAAACATTTATTACATAATGTCTTAATTATTATAAAAAAATTATTTAAAAATATTGAATATTAAAAATTTATAAGAATCCATCGCATAGCAACTATGTTCCAAAATCTAGTGAAACTTTTCAGCACTCTCTTAAATGGAAATCAAGTTGACAACTCCAAAATATAAACAACTTAAAAAAATAAAATTCATTGATTCAATTGTTAACATTAAATGAAATTTTCCCCACCAAAACTTATTATCCTATCTATTGTAATGTTTACAGCTTATTCATTATTTTATCAATGCCATAGCTATTGACTGTATTCTCTAATCTCATCCTCCGTTTACTTCTAATCCTGCTGATGTATTACTTTGTTTTCCGTGCACATGAGTACAACGTACCAAAGTTTTTATCTTTTATGATAAAAAGATTGGCACGATTATCTAGTATTATACTTTTAAGTCTTTTTGTTAAAATTATTTAGTATTATATTTATAATAAGTTTTAAAGTTTGATGATGAAATATGCTATAATTATCTAGTAATGTATTTATAATAATCTTTTCAACTTGACGATGAAATAGGAAAATAAATAAGAATTATAAATAGAATTTTATAAAAAAAGAGTACAATATTTAAAATTGTGGATTTATAGAAAAAAATAAAATTGTATTTTATTGTATTAATATGTGTTTATATTATAGAATTTGAGGTGGATTAGCACTTAAATGTTTTTTCATAATTGTTGGAGAATGAAAGAAGTGTATTCTCCACATTGATTTTATAGCTGTGGTTACAAATTTGAAATAAACACTTATAAAAAAAATAGAATATCAAAAATAATTGGTAGGTGATACCTTTATAAATAGTAGCTGATGCATGGATAACTATGAGACAATTGTTTAACTAAAATAAGGCTGGTTATAATAGGTAGTTATGCATAGAAAATTGGTGATTACAACTAAGCATAGAGAGCAAGTAATAGATAACATGTCCATGACACTTAACTTGTAGGTTATGAGTGTTCATGAGCCACAAGTTAAGTAGATATGCTAATTATATAATCAATGAAAATCCTTGTATAATTAATAAAAAATTATTTAGATTTAATTTTTTTGGGTTTTTAAGTTGTATGTTTTCACCTCAATATCAACATTTACAATGCAAAAGTGCTCAATTGTCAAAGGTATTTGTCTTCCAAATAATTTAAAAATGATAGAAGATTTATCATATTAAAAAAAACTCATATTTTAATATTACTTTATTTAATGATTCAAACTTGTTCCTGTGCAGAATTGTTGCAGATTGGCCAAGTAGTTTGCACCTAAAATCACTTATTCATCCCCAGCACCTTAAAATCAAGTAAGATGTTTTAAATGCACTTCGAATAAAATATTTGCATCTATGGAAAAATTAGATTTTGATTTCAGTTTGTTCTCAACCAATGCACCACGTAAATACAGAGACTGGAAAGAAAAATCAGAGTTCCTAAGCGTCAAAACAATACCCACTCCTTGTGAATTCTTCACGAGGGTTGGTGAAAAAAACCGTGTAAGTATCCTGATCGCGTTTTGTTTCTCAATCGAATAGAAGACATGGTGCGTTTTATTTTTATTTTTTCAATAACTTATTTATCATAATTATTTCAAGGAATGGATGTAATATATATATCCCATTGGTGTAGAGTATATAAAAACCCATAAATTTAAATCTGGGTTAGTATTTCAAAGGTAAAAATAATCATAAAATATTTAAAAAAAAAGTGAAATATTAATACAATTAATTTGAGTTTCTGTAATTTTGCTTGCTAAATGATCTCTTTGAGACCAATCAGATGATAATTGTCAATCCTATATGTTTCAAGGATTGAAAATTCGATGTCTTGGCGATATTCAGTGCGATTATCTAAGGATTGTTGTCGATATATATATAAAAGATTGACTTGTCGACATAGATTAGCTGTTTAAAAGTTGGGTGGAATTTATTTCCAATATCATGCAAACTTTTTATTTTTAAAGTATTTGAAAAATCATCAAATTTCTTAATTTTGTGTTTCTTATTCTTGTTTCAGTGGTTACTGATCGAGCTGCCAACCCAGAAAATGCTGATCTCTAACTCGAGGCAGTACAAGCGAATTATGGGCATAGTTTTCCCTAGTGTAAGTTGGAATTTTAGTGTAAGTTGGAATTTAAAGATATCTGGCATGAATCTGATTCACTTTCCAAAATCAAATTGACACCTATTCTGACTTTTGCCTTTAGGATATTGATATTGTTAATTACGAGCCGCAACTTCCAAGCCAGCCACAACTGCAACAGCAGCAGCAAGAGAGGCAATGTCAAAAGACAGAAGGACTACCTTCAAGAATTGCCCAAAACCAATTTCCAGACCAAAACAGACCACAGTTTAGGTCACGTGGGCACAAACAGCTACAACGACAGCATCAAGATGGACAGCCACAAGGAATATCAACAGCTGGATTGAAATTTGTTGAATGCCAATTTCCAGATCAAAGGTCACACGGAATAGGACAAGAAGTTGCCTATTCTCAATTTCCACCTCACACCAGATCACAGCTTATCACAGCTAGCCAACAACAGCAACAGCATCAATTTCCACCACAGCTAATGTTACCTGGCCAGGAACAGCATAAATTTCCACCTCATACCATATCACAGCAAATGCCAAGTGGTCAGCAACAGCAACACCATCAATTTCCAGATATCAGATCACAGCTTATTCAAAGTGTTCAGCAGAAGCACCAGCAACAAAAACAACAACATCATCAATTTCCACATCATATGATATCGCAGGGTGACCACCAAGAACAACATGACCAACAAAATCTACAGCAACAGGGATTGCGTCCACCATATATGCCAAATGTTCAATTTCCACATCATATGATATCGCATGGTGACCACCAAGAACAACAACATGACCAACAAAATCTACAGCAACAGGGATTGCGTCCACCATATATGCCAAATGTTCAGCAACATCAACAACAGCAACAACATCAATTTCCACTTCATATGATATCACAGGGTGGCCAACAACAGCAACAACATGATCAGCAAAATCTACATCCACAGGGATTGCCTCCATCATATAAGTCAAATGTTCCTCCTCATATGATATCACAGGGTGGCCAACAACAGCCACAACATGATCAGCAAAATCTACACCCACAGGGATTGCCTCCATCATATAAGTCAAATATTCATCAGCAACCACAACAACACCATCAATTTCCTCATCATATGATATCACAAGGTGGCCACCAACAACAATCACATGACCAGCAAAATCTACAACCACAGGGATTCTCTCCACCATATATGCCAAATGTTCAGCAGCAGCCACAACAACAACATCAATTTCCGCGTCATATAATATCACAAGGTAACCACCAACAACAACCAGATGACCAGCAAAATCCACAGCCACAGGGATTGCCATCACCGTATATGTCACATGGCCAATCCCGAGGTCCAGGTCCCGGAAGAATGTGAGGACCTGATTACTAAAATCGAGGAAAAGGTTATACTTTGATTATAATTTTGGTTAATATACGTTAGACTGTCCTAAGTGTGTGGTTGTTTGGATCTTGTTATACGTTCGACTGTCTTAAGTTCAAGTGTGTGGTTGTTTGGATGTGATGTCTTAGAATGTTTAAAAGAGTATCATTTTATTGTATTTATAGTTGATATACAATTTTGAAAGATTAAGTGTGTTTGTTTGGATATGGAAATTTAGATGTAGAAACTGTATTGATTTTTATATTACATTTATAATATTGGTATGGCTTTTGTGATATTGTAATTATAATATAATATCACAATTATTGTTCAAGTTCCTTTTCAATAGTGAATAATGGTGAATAGAACATGGCACTAACATGTGAAGAGAAGAATTTATTGCTTTTTATTCATAAATATGGTTTGAGTATTTTATATTGAATTTTGATCAAGTGAAATTTAGTAGGATGATAAAAAGATATTGTAATGATATTTTTTAGTCCCTACCAGACTATATGTTCAGTTTTTCTTTATTAATTTGTTTAAATACTTTGAAAACATTTGAAATTTATAATGTTAATTTAATTATAATTATTTAATAAAATATATTCATATTTGTTTAAGTTTTATCGGACCAAAGTCTTTGATTAGACTAACATTATCAAATTGGCAAGGATTAAAAAAATTAAAAATAAAATAAAAATACAACTTACTTTAGCTATACTTTTACATATAAAAATATTTTTTCTTTAGTGGACTGTCAACTTTACCCCACCCGTACACACTGACACACTAATAAGGCTGCAATAATTGACCTCTATTTGATGTGGGGCACTGGGCTTCCCTAGGTGAGAGCTTTACAAGGAAGAAAACCAAGCTTCGGATCCCGGGGCTTCACCAACTTTTGTCTAGATGCAGGCTTCTGTGGTTTGTTTGAAGTTGCAAGTTTAGAAGGCTAATCTGCTATTGCAGAGCGTATAAAATTCAACGGTGCACCATGATTTTTAATCTTTTGTTATTATTGTGTACAAAATATTGTAATGGTGCCTGCCCCAGCTCCAAGTCCTAGCCCTCCTCCTTTCCCTCAAGATGAATTAGATTTAGTTTTGGTGAAAACAACTAAGCAAACAGGACAATAATAATCACGGCGAGAATGTTGGATATGGAGTGGTTTCCATCAATGCCAAAGGGGGAGAATGTTGGATATGGTTTTCATTGATGTCAAAGGAGGTCAGTAATGATAAAGGAATAACCAAGGACATGATGGCAAGGTGAACTCAGTGAAAGACAAAAGCTATGATGACATGGCATGGCATCATTATGAAGAGCATGGCTAGGGGGGTGGCCAAATCAATGTACACCGAGCCAAAGGAAGTGACCCTATTTGTATTAGGTTCATGTGTGAATAAAGAAAGCTAATTAAGTTGTCTCTATGTGTACGCATGAATCTATGTTTGAAGTGTTAACAGTTGAATATTTGTGTATCTCTGTATCAATGAATCAATTGACAGTTTGGGATATCTGTGTAAATTCTTGATTAATCACTGAGTGTATGTGTAGCCTGAAGTAAGGGATTTTGAGGATTGAATGTTGCAGCAGATGTATGAATGATCTATGTGTGTGTAAAACCACGGAGTCGATGTGCAAATCCAGCAAGGGAATCAAGTCCGGTGATGATCGATTGAGTGATTAATTGATTCTCTGATCAATCAATGTAGAATCATAGAGTTGCAAAGATTGAAGTTTGCAGAGATTTGGATGATCCATATTACAGGAGAAAAGATGGATCAACGATGGGAAAGATATCACGAGGTGAACATGAACGGAAGATAAGAAATCCACAAGATTAAGTGAAGTTCCATCGGAGACAGCAGATCGACGGACGAGATCAAAGCCACAAGAGATCTGACGCCCCAGAGAAATTCCGCAAGAGAAAGGTATAAGGAAGATAACGGATTTGCAAAGATAAGGTGAGATCCGCATCTGATCCCAAATCGACGGTCAGGAAAGAACTCGCAAGAAATCGACGGTTGTAAAGAGTTGCGGAAAAATAATTGCAGGAGGGAAATTGCGGAAGCCCATTTCGGTAAAAGTTGAAGGCACGTCTGTAATCCGCAATCTGAAACTCGACTACGGAAAGAGAATTGCGGAAGACAATTTGTAAAATTCAAAATACAATTCCACAATCGGCAATCCGCAAGCTGCGGAAAGAGAATCCACCATTGATCAAGATCCGAAGGTCCACGATCACTGTGGAAGGAACCTTGCGGAAAGAGACTTGCTGAAGAAGTCTTGCAGTAGACAAATTTTGGAAGCTAGATTGTAAAAATCGAAATATAGTTCCGCAATCCGCAATCCACAAGCTACGGAAAGAGAATCCACCGTTGATCAAGATCAGATGATCCATGATCACTGCAGAAAAGAGATTGCGGAAAATTCATTGTTGAAAGGAAATTGCAGAAAAGCCACTACAGAAAGGAAATTGTGGAAAGACAATTGCGAAATGATTTTTGTTGCTGAAAGTCATGCCTGATAAATCTAAAGAGTTAAAGAATTATTAAAATGAAGAATTGTGTTTTCATGAAGAGACAAGAACTAAGAATGAAAAGGCGCAACTGTGAGAAGATGCATTCGTAGAAAACATGTTAGAAGGTATTTATAGACAAGATTGCTGAGTGAAAGATGTCGTCTCTGTGATCCAGATCTATGTAGCAAGAGCTGTAGATAGAGACCAATGAAGGAAAACCAGTGATAGGTTTGAAAACATAAAGAAGATACGGAACTCTGATGAAATCAAATTAGGGTTGCAAGGTGGTGCTAGGGAAGGTAGTAAACCTGCAGGGGGTCGTAGCCTCCTCCAGTAGAAGCTGGAAAACACGGTGTCGTTGCATCCTTATCTGTAGCAACATGCATAAAATCTGGGGTGTCATTGCATCCTTGTCTGTAGCAGCAGAAAAAATTGGGGTGTGGTTGCATCCTTTCTATAGTAGCATATAATTTTTTTTGTAAAAATTCATCTTATTAATGAGTTTGAGTTGGTGGTTTTCTCTTTGAGTTTGCACGATAAAATCTTGTTTCCTAACTTGTTTGATTATTTGTGTGTCTTGTAGTAATTTTTTTAATAAAAGGAAAAAGAAGACAATACTGATTCACCCCCCCCTCTCAGTATTGCTGGATATTCCAACAATTGGTATCAGAGCAGGATCCTTCATTATAGTTTAACCACTTGAAGGAAGATACTCATTAAATACCACAATGGATCATCAGGAAGGATTAGCTACCAACAGAACTCCACTATTCACAGGAATTAACTATGCATACTGGAGTGCAAGAATGAAGTGTCACCTAATATCTCTTGGATGGAAGGTTTGGAGAGTAGTTGAAAATAAGTAAAACATAGCAGAAAACCTACCTACAGACCAAGAAGAAATTGACCAATATGAGGCCAATGCAGAATCCCTAAATGCAATCTTGAATGGGTTAACAAACACAGTGTTTGTGAAAGTCATGCAATGCAAGATAGCCAAGGAGGCTTGGGATAAATTAAAAATTGTCCATGAAGGAGCATCCAAAGTCAAACAATCAAAACTTTAGACATACAAATGACAGTTTGAAATCCTGAAAATGAAGGAGGAAGAAAATATTGCAAAATATCTTCTAAGAGTAGATGAAATTGTCAATGTTATCCGAGGCCTTGGAGGGGAATTATAGGAGAAAGAAGTAGTGGACAAAGTACTAAGAACCCTTCCATTGAAGTATGACTCAAAAGTATCTTCTCTAAAAGAACGAGTTGATCTTAAAGACATGACAGTAGATGAACTACATGGGATCTTCACTGCCTACGAGATGAGAAAAGGAGAAGATGGTCAATCAAAGAAAGAAGCAACCTTTAAATCCTTATCCAAGAATCAATCAGAAAACTCAGATGATGAAGAAGCCTTGTTCATCAAGAAGCTTGTGAAGCGAATAATTATTCCTTCATACAATCAAGTTACCAAAAGATCTGGTAAATGAAATGTGCCATGAATAATAGATAATATTAGATATTAGAATAGATAAAAGATGATAGGATATTACAACATAGCTCGCCTTTAATATGGCTTGAGCGTTCCTAATGAAGGGTTATGTCCCTTCACATTAATATCTAACTACTATAATGATTAACAATTATTATTTATTTAATATGCCATTTATATTCATAGCATTGCCACTCTCTTAGAAAGGCTTTATCCTCAAAGCCTTATAATTTTGTCACATTGTTCTTTGCGATGTCGTGGCTGACAAAACATGTCGATACGAACTACTAAGTGTGAGCATAAATTCCGATATGTGAATGGGTCAATCCATCCCAAATTGATTTGTTTCTGATTGCTAGGATTCCCTACTGATCTGTCGTCAGGAGCTTTGATCACATTAGTACCATTATCTTTCGACATTTCCCACTTTTCAGAATATCAGTTTTTATGGTTGGGGTGTCGATAGAGAATTTTCACAATGTCATTTTCTTTTATGAGTGTCATCTATTGAGCATTGATCTGAGTTGGAAGTTGTATTTTAGTCCCTTAAGGTTTTAAGGTTTCATTCTGTATCTTTTCCAACTTGTTTTCTAACTGCATGTTATCATTTTGAAACTTCTTAATCACTTCTACTTGCGATTTTCTGTCATTTTCAGACTTCTTAAGTTGTTCCTTAAGATCTTTGTTATGACTTTTGATGCAGCTATTTTCTTTCTTCTTGTCTAGAATTTTTCCTTTAGTGTATTTTGTAGATTGTTCTGTCTTCCGACTATTTTTCAACTTCTTAATTTTTGTGACTAGTGTCTTGTTATGATTTCTTAATCTGAAAATTTCTTCAGAATTGTTGGATAGTACTTTATTACTCTTTGCGATATTTGACTTTTGGGTCTTTTCAGAGTCGTCATTTTGTTGTTGAAAAACTTTTATCTGTTGTCGACATTGGCCGACCTCTGATTCTTGACTTTCTAATTTATGTTGTATCTACGTTAGTTCTTCATCTTTGTCGCTAACGATTTTGTTCAAGCGTATTATTTTTGCTTCATAATCATTTATTTCTTTCTTTATATCTTGATTTTTCAATCTCTGATTGAAATCGTTTTCATCTTTTAACTCCTCAATTTGAGCACATAATAATTTTTCTATACGATTTTTTTGGTCGGAAATTTTTTGTTCCTTGTACTTTTCTTCCATCTTATGTATTTCAATTATTACTTCTAGTTTTGAATTCCTGTCGCATAAATCTTCATTGTCTCTTCGATAACGCTTTAACTTGGCGTCTAATTTCTCTATTTGTAATTGCAAACCGACATCCATGGTCTTGACTTCTTCGGTGATAGATGATATTTCTTTGATTTCTTCAGTGATAGATAGTCTTCGACTTTTTCGATGATAGAGGTTCTTTGACTTCCTTGACAAGTCTTCCTTTGAATTCTTCGATAATAGATGATAGGTGGCTGTCGATTTCTTTGACAAGTGTTCCTTTGACTTTGATTTTCTGGAAAAAAAGATGATCGTCTTTTTTTTTCTTCGATTTTGTCTTTTTTTATAGTAATAATTGTAATAATTAATACAATTATGAAATTGATATAATACTAATTATTATAAAAGAAGAATAATAATAGTAATATTATTAATAATTATTATTATGTAATAATAATTATAATAACAATATATTATGAATTACTTTAGGGTGGGCAGTGAAATCCACGAAATAAGGATTTTTTTTTAAATGTTTTATAATAATAATAATTATATATATAATAATATTATCATAAAAATTTGAATTGGTCAATTTTTGAACCCTAAGAGTGGTCGTGGAGGTGGCGCTTTTGAGGAGAGGAGGGAGTGTAGTGCGGATGATTGAAGGTGGGCGTAGGGTGTTGCAGGAGCATTGAGGGGAGCGCGAGTAGCGTGGAGGTGAAGGGTGCGTAAGGGGTGTAGGCTAGGCGGACGGAGATTACAGGAGGTGGTGAAGCGGCGCAGTTAGGTAGAAGGGAATGCGTGGCGAGAATATGGAGAAGAGACGTAGACATAGATGGGCGTGCAAAGGGAGAGAGCATGGGCAGGTGTAGGCATTGGTGGAGAACAGAGGGGAAAAGAGAAGGTGACACGCAGGCGTGGGGCGTGCAGGAGGGAAGAGGGCACCGATGGGAAGTGGTCGTGGTGCCAAGTTGTGGAGAGTGGGTGAGATGGAATGAGTGGGTGTGAGTAGGTGAGTGGAGGGGTGATAGGTGTGTGCAACAGTGGGGATGGAAATCAGTAGAAGTAGCAGGTGGGGAGGGTGTGTTTAGGGAGGGAGTTTGGGGATGGGCTGTGCAAATATGGGATGGTGGTTTTTTTCTTGCGTGGAAGAGGAGACGGGAGGGAGAAGAGCAGGGGGAGTGGAGAAGTACGCAGAGGAAGGGCATTAGAATGACAAAAAGAGTGTGGCCGAAGGTGGAGTCGTGGAATGAGAGTATTTTTTTTATTTTCTTTTTTGTTGGAGGGGAAAGGTCAGAGACCTGTAGCTTAGGGAAACCCTAAATTCCTCAGACAAGATTTGAATTTGATGACCACCGACCAAATCAAGCAACGAGCACTCTGATACCAAATGAAGCGAATAATTATTCCTTCATACAATCAAGTTACCAAAAGATCTGGTAAATTAAATGTGCCATGAATAATAGATCATATTAGATATTAGAATAGATGAAAGATGATAGGATATTACAACATAGCTCGCCTTTAATATGGCTTGAGCGTTCATAATGAAGGGTTATGTCCCTTCACATTAATAGCTAACTACTATAATGATTAACAATTATTATTTATTTAATGTGCCATTTATATTCATAGCCTCTCGGTTCTCGGCTCTCCTGCACGCTCAACTCCATCCTTTTCCACGCTGCTACCATCGATCTCCCATTCAAACTCTTTTCGCTCCTCTCTCTTTCGCCTTCCGCTTGCTTATTGCTCCCTCCCTTCTTTCGGCTTCCTTTCCCTCACACCCTACACACTCCCTATTGTTGCGCCAAGGCCTTCCCCCAACCCCACTCCTCCACTACTCGCATTCCTCCCACCCTCCGTCCACCCTCCTCTGTTCACATCACCGCTCATCCACCATTCCGCTCACACACCATCATTCCGCCCCCATCTACAGGTCCTCCTTCACGCACGGCTCGTCCTCCTTCACATAAATCCTGCCAAAAAAAACAAACAAACAAAAAAATATTAATATTATATAATAATATATATATATATATATATATATATATATATATATTTTAAAACCCAAGTTTCATAATAAAATAAAAAATATAATATAATATTATTATTTTAAATAATTATTATTATAACTATATATTTTTATTTTTATTTTTTATTTTGTACCCCATATAAATCAAAATTGGGTCTAAATATTCCCCTCCCCACACTAGATCAAGAACCATGTCCGAGTTAAAGAACCAAATTGAAAAATTAAAGAAGGATTTCAATGATCGCATTATTAAGAATCAAGAATATTTAAAGGAAGAAATAAAAAATTGCAATGCAAAGTTGAAAAATGAAATAAGAGTGGAAGTCGTTTCAGTGTTAGAAAGAAGGCTAGATGATAAAGAATGAGACAAATGACCGCTGCAAACAAAAAGACGATTCAGATATGTCGTGTGCTTCAGCCAGCAATTCTGGATCACCACCACACAACAAGACAAGAGGCAATCAATATCAGCATTATGTAGTGTATCCCCCCAAAGCAAAAATAGAAATGTGAAAGTTCAGTGGAAATGATGAACAATGGATTGCGTGGTTAAATAAAGTAGAGGAATACTTCGATATCTATAACATCACAATAGATGAAGAAAAAGTGAAGTATGCATCTATGCACCTTGAAGGATATGCCTACAACTGGTATATGTGGTGGAAAGGTGACTATTTCACATACACATGGAATTTTTTTAAAAATGATTTCCTCAAAAGCTTTCAAGGAATCAACGAAGACGAATTTTTCTCGAAGCTTACCAGGTTACAACAAAAAGGAAACGTCGAAAAATTCACACACCAATGGGAATCACTCGCTACCAGAGTATTTGGGTTATCAGACAGACAACGACTGAAACTTACTTGGGAGGACTAAAACCATACATACAAAAAGAGTTAAAAATGCATGACATACCGAATGTCGAGGCAGCAAGATGAAAAGAAAAAGCAGCTGAGGCCAAATTTGACAATTTCCAATCAAATAAAGGGAAGCCATACTCACAAATAAACATATAGTCGACTCCAAAGGACGATACAAACAAATACATCCCTCCACCTAGAAGGGACGATAGGAAGAGCCTTGAGAATCAACGAATGAGGGAAGGAAAATGTCGACGATGTGGAGACAGATGGAATCCTAAACATAGGTGTCACCCCGAGGACAACTCAAAGAAATTATATACTTGCGAAGAAGAGGAGAATAGTGAATCAGAAGAAGAATAAGAATAAGAGCCAGAAGATGAAGAGGAGGCGACCGCAAATATGGCATCCGAAAACGACAAAACACCCAAAATATCCCTAGCAGCCATGACAGGAATTAGTCAACCACAGAATCTCAAGTTAAATGGGCATATGAAAGATGATGGGATATTACAACATAGCTCTCCTTTAATATTTCTTGAGCATTCATAATGAAGGGTTATGTCTGTTCACATGAATAGCTAACTACTATAATGATTAACAATTATTATTTATTTAATATGCCATTTATATTTGTAGTATCTTGAGAGAGGTATTGGCAAGTACAAGGGAAAGCTACCTCTAAAGTGCTTTAACTGTGGAAGAATTGGACACTCTCCTTCAAAATTTCCTCATCCTAAGCAAGATGCAAGTGATGAGAAAGAAGCGTCAAAGAAGTTTAGAAATGACAGAACATGAAACAAAAAGAAGTTCAATGAAAAGAAGAAGTTCCTTTACAACATAGAAGACGGTGAAGATGAAGACACAAGTGAAGATGAGGAGACATAAATTCTATTCATGGGGATAGAAGACCAAGCTCAAGATAATGAACCAATGGAAGAAGGAGTAGTAGATCTAAGAGATGAATTAATTAGTGCTCTTGAAGAACTTGGAAAAAGTAGGAAAAAGTAGGAAAAAGAACAAACAATCAAACCAAATCGTTAGGGATTTGAAAGCTTAGCTTAAAGAAGCCAAGAAGATTGAAAGAGACCTGGATTTACAGCTCAAAGAGAGAATACCAGAATCAGAGAAGCTTGAAGAAGAAATTATGCAACTTAAGAAAAAGCTCAATGAAGAATCTGTTAAATCAAAATATGAAAACAGTTCAAAGACTTTAGATGGCATCTTGAGTAGCCAAAGACCATCAACAAACAAATCTGGTTTGGGATATGACAATAAAAATAAGCCAGAATTTTCCTCCTTCACAAACCAAGGAAAAATAAGTTATGTTGCTGCACTAATAAGTTCATTTAAAAAGGAAGAAAATGAAAAATATGCTCCATCTTCTCTTGACAAAAACAAAATTAATGTAAATCCTAGAAGACCAAAGACAAATAGATATCAACATATTTTCTTTGGACATTGTTACTCTTGTAATAATTTTGGACATAAGTGTGAAATTGCCCACATAAGATCCAAAGAGATGATGTAAACCTCACAATGAAAGAATTTAGGAATAATAGAAGAAGAGACAAGCAATAGAACTTAGATCCAAAGAAACTCTGATTGAGGCAGAATAATTACACATGTTACTATTAACAGAATAATGAATTGGTAAATATACAATGCTGAGTATGAGGATTCGAATTCACTAGGAGGAATTCGAATTGGCCTTCATGCACAGATCCATAATCAGTGGAGAGTCATCAATGCCTAACTAGGAGTCCACCTTCTCATCAGTGAAGTCATCAATGCACAAGTAATGATCAACCGGGAGTCAAAATGAGTCCAACTGAATGTGGTTGGTGTAACTGGCACATGGAATCACTAATATAGTGAAGGAGGCTCAGTGGAGGGAGCCATAGGAGTTAACTGGAGTCAGAATGGTCAATCTAGTCTCACTAAAGGTCCAACAGAGTGATAAACTCAGTAAAGAGTTAGTTAAGCCTTAAATCAAGGGAATAACTGAAGATAACTCAATATAACTGAATATAACTGGACTGGTAGGTGAACAAGGCGCCCTTGTCATGCAGTGAAGCGAAGGAGGGCACATTAGTCACTAGGAGGCCTAGAAATGATCTGAAATAACCTCCGGGGGCTAGTTTGCTGAGGACTAGGTGCTGGGACTGATGACCTAGAATGCATGCAAACCCTAATTGAATGCAAACCCTAATTTTGCATGCATGACTAAAAATGAAAATGATTGGAAAGCTAGTAGGACTAGGATGGAGTATAGGAATATCCCAACACCCCCCCTTAATCCATCTTGGGCCCTGGTAACTAAGACCAAAGGTCACCCATACAATAAATGAAATGATAATAAAATACATAACTGTCCATAGACTGAGGAAATGGGGAAAACCTCATGGGAAAAATACCCCCCCTAAAAAAGAACAGTAAATAACTCAAAGAACCATCATGCAGAAAAGAAAGAAGCTTTCATCAGTGAAAACTTTTGCAAAAGACTTGGCAAGCTGATCCCATGTAGGAAGGTCTCCCACTGTGTGGAGGATGAAGCAAGTCTTTCATGAAATTTTTCTGTATCTGGAGCGAATGGAACATGAGTAGTCTTCCCAAAAGATGGAAGAGAGAATCCCATCATCATGCTGCATCTCTTAGGGAGAGATGGATGGCATAATGCAAGGTTAGCATGCTGCTGAAGTCTAGTAGTTCTGTAAGCAAATAAATCATCAACTGTGTTCTCAGTAGTAGCAAGGACTGTGTGAGAACATATTTCTCCTAAATCTGGACTAAGAATAGGTGTTGGTTCTGAATCTTCTTGAACCATGATCTCAACATCAAAATCTTGATCTTCTTCTTCACTAGAATAGGAGTCACTGGAAGAGAATTCACTGTGATCTTCATCAGAATCTAAAGGAATAGTTGGAGAGAAGGGCACAAAGTGTGAGAACTCATATGCCTTTGAGGCATGATTAGCAATCCCATTCGCTATAACCTTTCCAGTGGAGATTTATGTAATCTCTACTGTGTCTGGAACAAAAATTACTTGTTTTGGAGATCCTGTATGAGTCATTTGATATACTAACAACAAATCACCTGTAAGAGAAGGAACAAATAAGACATTTTTGAACTTACCATGCTCCATATGAACTGTACCCAAACCTTTGGAAAAAATCTGAGAGTTGGCTCCCATGTGAATGGTAGGCCCATCTTGGAGATCCAAAGAGGAGAAGGATTCTTCTTGTGCCATCATGTGGTTGGAAGCTCCAGAATCTATGAGGAGAGCTTTTGTATTTGAAAAACCAGCCATCAATGCATGACAATCATCAGATCCACTTCTAGAATCAGACATCTTTGCTTCTTTTGGAACAACAATTTGGTTTTGTTCAAGAATCTTGGTTAGAAGATCAATCTTCTTATGCATGCAGGCATGCTCAGGATGGTTTCCTCTCTTGCAGTAGGTACAATTTGGTCTCTTTTGTTTGTCATTCTTGGATCTTGAAGGTTTCTTGCCTTTTCCTTTTTGTCCCCCTTTTGCATTCGCTCCACTTGATTCACCAGCTAAAAGAGCTAGATCTCTAGAGGTTTTGATGGCACCCATTTGAAACAGTTTGTTCTCTTCTTGAGTGAGAGCTTCAATGAAGTCACTTAAGGTGGGAAACTTCCATCCAGGGATGGACATTCAAACAGAATGAAAGGTAGATACAAAGACAGAAAATTGAGATCCAAGTTTTCTCAATATAGAGAGTATCAATTGCTCATCACTTTTAGTGATGCCACATTGCTTGCAATGCAAAACCAAATTCTGAAATTTGGAAAAGAAATCTTGGATGCTCTCGAAATTGCTAGGTTGAAGGGCAAACAATTCATTCTCAAGAATGTAGCCTCTCAGTTCATCTTGTTTGCCAAAAAGACTCCTCAATTTTATCCATAAATGATATGGAGACTTCAATCCATCAGCATGAAACAATAGATCATCAGATATATGAAGGCATATGAATCCAAAGGCTTCATCCATTTTGTTTAGGTGCTTGATTCTCTTTTCAGCTTGATGTGGTATGGCATCTTTTTCCTCAGCTACTCTAGTAAACCCTCTTGATTGCAAGAGTATTATCATCTTCCTCTTCCATTCGAAATAATTGAAAGGAGTGAGAAGTATAGAAGAAGGAGCATTTGAATTGCTCATCTTGATTGCTTGAACAAGTGCAAATAGAAAGCTATTGAATCTACTGCTGCAACTGCTGGAACTTCAAAATACCTGCAAAAAAAACTCTCAAGAATGGAGGTAGAATATACTCTCAAGGCTCTGATACCATGTGAAATTTCCCACATAAGATCCAAAGAGATGATGTAAACCTCACAATGAAAGAATTTAGGATAATAGAAGAAGAGACAAGCAATAGAACTTAGATTCAAAGAAACTCTGATTGAGGCAGAATAATTACACATGTTTCTATTAACAAAATAATGAACTGGTAAATATACAATGCTGAGTATGAGGATTCGAATTCACTAGGAGGAAGTCAAATTGGCCTTCATGCACAGATCCATAATCAGTGGAGATTCATCAGTGCCTAACTAGGAGTCCACCTTCTCATTAGTGAAGTCATCAATGCACAAGTAATGATCAACCGGGAGTCAAACTGAGTCTAACTGAATGTGGTTGGTGTAACTGGCACATGGAAGCACTAATATAGTGAAGGAGGCTCAGTGGAGGGCGCCATAGGAGTTAACTGGAGTCAGAATGGTCAATCTAGTCTCACTGGAGGTCCAACAGAGTGATAAACTCAGTAAAGAGTCAGTTAAGCCTTAAATCAAGGGAATAACTGAACATAACTCAATATAACTGAATATAACTGGACTGGTAGGTGAAGAAGGCGCCCTTGTCATGCAGTGAAGCAAAGGAGGGAGCATTAGTCATTGGGAGGCCTAGAAATGATCTGAAAGAAGCTCCGGGGGCTAGTTTGCTAAGGACTAGGTGCTGGGACTGATGACCTAGAATGCATGCAAAATGCATGCAAACCCTAATTTTGCATGCATGACTGAAAATGAAAATGACTAGAAAGCTAGTAGGACTAGAATGGAGTATAGGAATATACTAACAATAAGGCCCTAAATTGCAGATCATATGGAAAGCCTCGTGACTACAAGAAAAGAACATCCAATAACAAACCTAAAACAAGGAATCATAATTTCTTTACACCTCTTCAAAAATATGACATAGAGTGTTACAAATGCAATAACCATGGACATATAGAAAGAAACTGTAAACTAATGACTCCTACAAAAAGGACTAATGCAAAAGAATTCCAAGACAAAAAACAGAGAAAGGATTGGAAGAAAAAGAATGAAGAGGATAATAAATGTATGGTCACTTTTGGAGATAATATGTCTTCCAAAATAATTGGCAAAGGTACAACCAATATCAATAACAAGATCAAAGCTGAAAATGTGTTGCTAGTAGAATACCTAAAGCCTAATCTCATCAGTGTAAGTCAAACTTGTGACCAAGGATACATCTGCACCTTTGACTCTAAGAAATGTGAAATTAGAAAAAAGGACTCAGGGAGACTTGTTGGAACTGTTGTAAGAAATTCAAGTAATGTGTACATCCTAGAAAATGATGACCAATGCTACATGAGTATGATTGATGAAAGATGGTTATGGAACAGAAGGATGGGACATTTAAACTTTGATAATCTTGTCAAGGTAAGTAATAAGGAGGCTGTGAGATATTTACCAAAAATTGTGAAACCTATGAATGCAGTTTGTAAACATTGTAAGCATGGGAAGCAAACCAAAGCTAGCTTCAAGTCAAAAGAACATATGACCTCACATATTTTGGAAATAGTTCACACTGACCTTTGTGGACCAACAAGGACTAAAAGCTTACAAGGAGAGTATTATTTTATGTTACTCATTGATGATTACACAAGGATGACTTGGGTAACATTCCTCAAGGAAAAATTAGAAGCCTTCAAAAAATTCAAAACTTTCAAAGCAATGGTGGAAAATGAGACAAACAAAAAAATCAAATGTCTTAGGTCAGATAATGGAGGTGAATTCACTTAAAATAAATTCAATGAGTTTTGTGAAATCCATGGGATTAAAAGACAATTTTCAGCTTCAAAGACACCTCAGCAAAATGGCATGGTGGAAAGAAAAAACAGGACAGTTCAAGAAGTTGCCCGAACCATGCTAAATGAAGCAAAACTTCCTGATATATATTGGAAAGAAGCAGTATACAGAGCTGTCTATATACTTAATAGAGGAAAACTTAGAGTGAATAATGACAAGAATCCCTATGAACTATGGTATGGAAGGCCTACGTCAGTCAAGTACTTTAGAGTGTTTGGTAGCAAGTGCTACATAAAGAGGAATGAAGATGATCTTGGAAAGTTTGATTCTAGAACTGATGAAGGAATATGCTTCGGATATTCCTCCACCAAAAAGGATTACATATGTTACAATCAAAGATTACACAAAATCATAGGGAGTGTAGATGTAAGAGTGGATGACATGGAGCCAAGAAGGATAATAAGAAACAAAGATGAAGATGTAAGAACAAACAATGAAGAAGAAGTTTTGAAAAAGAATGAAGATATGGTTGGGAAAGAAGAAGAAGAAGAAAGGGAAGAAGAAAGAGAAGAATCACATGAAAATGAAGATGAATATTCTCCCAGAGCTGATACAAAGGCACCATCAAGAAGAATACAAAAGAACCATCCTGAAACACAAATTATAGGTGACAAAGATGCAGGAGTTAGTACAAGAAAGAGATTATTTACTGAACAAGCTCTACTTTCAATAGTGGAACCTAAGAAATTTACAGAGGCAAGCAAAAATGATGATTGGATCAAAGCCATGAATGAATAACTAGATCAGATTAAGAAGAACGAAAAATTGGGAACTTGTTCCAAGACCTACAAACAAAAATGTTATAGGGACCAAATGGGTTTTCAAGAATAAGTTCAATGAAGATGGTAAAGTGATCATAAATAAAGCAAGGCTAGTGTGTAAGGGATATTCTCAAGTGGAAGGAATTGACTTTGAAGAAACCTTTTCACCTGTAGCAAGACTTGAAGCAATCAGAATGTTTTTGGCATTATCATGTTATAAAGAATTCAAAGTATATCAAATGGATGTCAAGTCTGCATTTCTAAATGGGAAGCTAGAAGAAGAAGAAGTATATATTGAACAACCTGAAGGTTTCTTCCTGTCAAAGAATAGGGACTATGTTTGCAAACTAAAAAAGGCAGTCTATGGTCTCAAGAAAGCTCCAAGAGCATGGTTTTCAAGGCTAGATAACTACTTAAAACAACAAGGATATAAAAGAGGAGCCACTGACAACAATATCTACATAAAGGTCGAGGATAAGAATATGATCATTGTTGTTGTTTATGTAGATGATATCATTTTTGGAAGCAATCTATAAATACTAAGTGTAAATTTTTCTTCTGAAATGAAAAAGGAATTTGAAATGTCAATGTTGGGTGTTGACTCAAACCCAGTCGACAGGGGTTCCACTCACTATCGACATCCAACCCACGACGATCTCTCTGAGCACCGAACTAGATAGGTTTTACCCCATCCAGCAACACCTGCGGAGCAGATGAGGTCTCACCCGAGATGTTCAAGGGAGAGTCGACGGAACCATGTTTTCGTCGAATGAAGGAGGATGTTGCGGCTCAATTACTTAAATTTATTGCGACATTTCAGAAGTAGATCTTATGCTTGATTATCTTTGACATTATTCATATTCATGGCATTATTCAACATAAATATTCATCGCAGCAAATACAACAATAAAGCATTAATTGCAGCAATAAAACATAGTATCATTCATATATTGCAACATGCATTACCATAAAAGAACAGAAGATACATAGGAATTTCGCAAAACAACTCTATCATGTCATATTAACTCTGCAAAACCCAGATACAATATCTCCACAAAACACAGATCTCGCAGATAACTCTTGATCTCAAATTACAGACATATCTCTTCAAGATCAGATTCTCCTTTCCATTTACCTACAACTCTATGACTTTATATAGGATTTCACCTTTACATTACTTGTCCACTTACTAACAACTTCCTAACCGATGCTTTGAGAAAATGACCCAAAATCTAACGGACATGGTCCAAATGACCCAAAATCGAACTGACATTGTCCTAATGACCCAAAAACTGGCATACTGCGGTACATTCAACCCAAAAATACATAAAATATTCTCCTTTGCACCCATCTTTTTGCCGTCCGTGGTATATTCTGACTTGTCGCAGCATCCGCGATGCTGCGATGGTAACTTACCAAACCGCCTGCCAACAGGCCCCCAACATAATCGTTAGCTCTCCCTCGAGCCACGTCAGTAGTACACAGTGTACTCGGACTTTGCTATGGCTGAACTATGTTTCTGCAGTTGTTCTTGCTATCTGGATTGCGTAGTGTTGTCCTACTCCTTTTGCTACACTGGTCGTCAACTCGCTGTCATGTACTTCTCACCTGAAAGTGGTCATTCCTCGGCTTGCTATCATGTACCTCGTAAACTCATCCTCTAGTCTCGAGGGATCAGTTACAGACGGAGAAGAACTTTATGAACAATGTCGAGGTGTGAAATAGGACACCGGTTCCGACACTTCTATTTCGCACCGGTAAGCACATGCTACAGGGACCAGGGGGATTCCACCCCCATCCTTTTTGTGGTCACAGGGACCATGAGGCTTCGAACTATCACCACCTGCCTAGACATCTCAGAAGGGACTTCATGCTCGTAACACCCTAGTGTCCGCAGCACGGATTGCTCCAAGAACTCATGCACACTCGTCGTTTGGGCCCTCAGCGCGCTTAGTGTGCTACTACATTAAATGAAATGGATCAATTCCATAGCCTCCTTGGAATTCCTAACTTAGCTAGATGCCTGATCCTCTCGCAGCATAACTACTTCTTGATTGGAAATACCTCTATGCTCTACTATCCTCCAGTTCCTATATTTATACATCGCCTTCATTCGGTCGTCTGCCTCAACAATCATTTGCACCACTTGTTCACGTAAGATGCTAATCATATCATTTCGTTGTTTTGTGTGAGTATGAACTAGACTTCTGATGTGCGGTGTGGAAACCATACTGCCTCCACCTGCCAGTTGTGCCAAAGTGTTCAAACCATAATCCCAGGTGCCATCGGCCATGCTGCCATGGTGTACTCTTCAGGCCAAACGTGCGTTCTTCTGGCGGCAATCCAAGCCGACTAACAATCATGCCTGCCAAAAGAAAAAGTTTCGTTTGCTAATGATTCATAATGATTCCTGATTTGACTCAGTCGCGACCCTACTACTTTCGTGGACCACTTCTAACTTGCGGTGCAAGCCTCCCTACTAGCACATTCTTGTCCTGTCAGTGCACCTTCTTGCCACCGAACAACCCGCATTTTTTTTATTTTTTATTTTGTGCCGATGCAACTCAGGCATCGCGCTACTCCAAGCCCAACCGATAGGGCTTCAACCTACTGTCGTTAATCAACTTTGGGAGAATCACTCTGTCCAACTGTTATAAATGTACTACGCCTCCTGAAGTGATGGTACTTATTTGATATGGACCAAGCCAATGATTCTGCAATTTTCCTGGGTGTTTCATAAACTTACTGTCGTACAACAACACCAAATCACCCTGCTGAAATTGTTTGTTTTTTATGTGGCGATCATGCCAAGCCTTCTGGTGATCCTTCTCCAGACTTTGGTGGAATCCTATGATAAAACGATCTTCCTTCAGTTGTACTAACTACGCTAGACGTTCTTCTAATGCTACTGCAACATCCATACCTATCGCTGCTACTATGGGAAGACTCAGAATGATGTACTCCATTTGCATAATCGCTTCTTATCCATACACCAGCTTGAATGGTGTTTGTCTTGTCAATATTTTACACGTGGTGCGATACACCCACAAGACTGCTGGGATTTTCAGATCCCAGTCGTTGCGGTTTGCATTGCACACCTTTGTCAGCGTATGTTCCAAGATCTTATTGAAAGCTTCCATCGTGCCATCTGCATGTGGATGATATGGGGTACTCTTCTTGTGCTGTATTTGTAGCTCCTCCGTCAATGCGCTGATGGTGCGATTGAGAAAGTGGATGCTTTGGTCACTCAACAATATCTTGGGGCAATCAAAGCGAGTGATGATATTGTCGAACAAAAACCATGCGGATGTGGCCGCGAAACAATCAACAACTGGTCTTGCTTCCGCCCATCGTGTCAAATAATCTGTCGCTATGATGATGTATCTTGCACCAGTGCATTTTCCCGGTGGATTGATTGGTCCCACGAAATCCACTGCCCATTTTTCAAAAGGCTGCAATGTTAGCTGAGGCATCAGCGGCATCTCATCCCTCTTGGATGGCTTTTTGGTTCGCTGACAAACATCGCAGGACTGTGCATAGTCTCCTGCATCATTGTGTAGCGTGGGCCACCAGAGCCCTGCATGAAGCACCTTCCTGGAAATCACATGATCTCCATAGTTCCCTCCAGCCACTCCTGCATGCGCTTCTGCCAAGATCTTCCCCTACTCATGAGGCAAAACACAACGCTGCAATATCTCATCTGTGCCCAATTTGTATAACTCGCCAGCAATGAGTTGGAAATTTGCATCCTTGACTACCAACTACTTCTTTTGACTAGAGGTGAACTCTTCAGGTGCAGTACCTGTCGCCAAAAACTAAATGATATCTTCAAAGTAGCCATCGGCTACTTGAACCTTAAACAGTTGTGCATCAGGAGACCCATCTTCAATGTTAGTTGGCTCCTCGCCTGTTTCAATCCGTGACAGATGATCAGGGCCAGCATTCAACCGCCCTAGCTTCACAATCACTTCAAAATCAAACTCCTAAAAAATAAGTAGCCATTGACATATCTTCCCCCCCCAACGCAGGCTTATTGACCAGGTATTTCAATGTAGAGTGATTGGTGAACATCTTAAAATGTCCTCCCAATAAGTAATGTCGAAACTTCTGTAGTGCATACACCATCGCCAGGACTTCCCTATCCATGGTGGTATAGTTTCTTTCTGTTGATGATAACTTACGACTTGCAAAATCAATTGGGTGATCTAGATCCCCCTCTCCTAGCTGGGTAAGCACCACTCCTAGCGCGATCGATGATGCATCGACATGGACATGAAATTCCTTACTCCAGTCCGGAAATACCAGTATCGGCGCCAAAGCCATTTTAGCCTTTAGCATCTCAAAACTATCTTGAAATTCAGGGATCCATTGAAATACAACATCTTTCTTCAATAGCTTCTCCATAGGGGCGGTGATCGCTCCATAACCCCTGATGAACTTTTGATAATACCTGGTATGTCCAAATGTCGCCCACAGCTACTTAACATTAGTTGGCAGGGTTAAGATCAAAATAAGCACAATCTTTGCTGGATAGACTAACAATCCTTGCTTACACACGATGTGACCTAGGAGTATGCCAAACGGTGTACAAAAGATGCACTTTTTTAAGTTCAGTGATATTTGATGTTGTCGACAGCACTGCAACATCAACAGCAGGTTTTCCAGATGATCGCGGATCAACCCATAGATTGTCCAGTCATCCATGTATACCTGCAAAAACTTCTGAATAAAATCCTTGAACGCAACAACGACAACCCGGGAAAATATCGCAGGTGCATTCTTCAACCCAAATGGCATTACTGTGTAAAGAAAGTAGCCCCATTCTGTCACAAAAGTCATCTTGTGGCGCTGTTCCTTTGCATTGCAGATCTGATGATAGCCCGAGAACCCATCCGTGAAAGAATACATCTCCTGACCCCCACTTTTTCGAGTACCTCATCAGTAAACAGGGTTGGAAAGGGATCATGCAAGCAGGCATCATTCAACTTCCACAGATCGATAAAAATGCGCACCTCGCCAGTCTTCTTGTTCTGCACCACCAAAGGACTGATCCATTCTGACTCCTCAACTAGTTCAATAATACCAACATCCAAAATGCGATCAAGTTCTAGCTTGACCCTCTCCTTATGGTGCGGATTCAGCCGATAAGGTCACTACCGGATTGGTTTAGTATCTAGTTTCAACAGGATCTTCATCTCCCCTAAATCGCCCAAAATACCTTTCATCTCAGAAAACTTGGTAGGAAAGAGGTCTTGAAATTCATGCAGTAGGTCAGTGACCTTTCCCATCATCTCATCATCCCAATAATCTCAAACATTTGCGAACTTGGGAGTGGTCTCGGTCCCAATCTTGATCTTACGAAGCTTCAAGGGATGGCTGATCGGATCACTTGGTGCATCAGGTGGTACCACATCGCGACTTCCTTCAGACTCCGAAATATTGTCATTCCGCAGATCACCACCTTATTCGGGGCCACCAGTGATATTATAACATTCCATCATAGATTGCATCTGGTGGTGCACATGTGGATCCGCAGGATAGGCCACTGGAACAACTTTTAGAACCACATCGTCGATGATCTGCAGAGCATTATGGACATCTGGGTTGGGATCAGCAAAACTGAATGTATGAGTAAAGCAAATTGTCAAATCCAACCAAGTAGTGATTTCTCCCCGCAATTCTGCTGCAGTATACCATGAGCGCGACATTTCGTCCAAAGTATGGATAAATGCATGGACCCACTCATCTCTTAGTCGTGATGCCCATAATGTCTGACACTCCATCAAATGAATTCCAGGGTTATGTCGACCATCATATTTCCTTATATGGTAAACCTCGATATCGCCGAAGCGAACCGTCATCAATCTCCTACATTGTGGCCATTCGTCGATTGATTTCTTATGTGTCTCCCACCAACATGCTGCAGCGGCCTTCAGTGATTCCTCCAATGCTAGTAGTTGCTATGGTTTAGAAACTCTTTCCCCGAACTCTGCCAGAAAGTCAGACAAACCAGGAAGCCCTTCGTAAACTGGTAGTGTAACCGTTTCAGTCGCAACGATGGCATAACGATTGCGTGACTAACCCACACTTGCAGAGTGACACGTCATGCAAGCAGTTTTTCCAATGTTCTAACGCGTCATCAAAGTCAGAAGACGCAGAGCTATCACTGCGCCATCCCAACTCACCATTGGAAGTTGGATGAATATAGTCTTCGTAAATTTTGAATGCATGGTCCCATCCACTGGGATCTTCGTCCTTCACTGGCTCACTGTATCTGCGTCCTTCAGCCGAATCCAACGGGGCTATGACTCAATGAATGTACAATATAGATTCATTGGTTTTGTGACCATATTCTGCATGTATGGGAATTCCTCACGGCGGTGCCCATATACCTGACAAACGCGACACCACGGCATGCCATGGCCATTCAATGGATTTGGTGCTCCTGAAACCAAATAATTGCGGAAGTCCGGGAAATTATCCTTAGTATGTCCTTCTCCTCAACATCGCATACACCATACTTCTTCACGCTGCTCCTTGCCCTTCTTAAGATCTGGCAGCTGTATGGTCAAGTTAGCCAGCTGGGTCTGAATCTGCGACATCCCAGCTGCGTTTTCACCAATTGGTGAGGCTTCCAATCGCATTGCAATCTCTAGAGTTTCACTGGGTGTTGTAATATTTTGTTGCATCAGCGGTATTTGAATGTGCAGAAGTAGTGCCGTGATGAACCATTCTTTATGTTGTATGGTGCTCATCTCAAAACTAACCCTCGCCATCAGCGTTTTAAATCGCTGGTCAAAGTCCCACACTATTTCATTGGGGTACTGCTTAATATCTTTTAGCTCTGTAATGTACTGTGCTTCCGACTTGGGTTTTTTGAATTCTGCAATCAATATGTCCCTAATATCATCTAGCATCTTCTCTGGAGCTCCTGTAGGGACTAGAAAAAACTTTATAGACCAATCTAATGCACGACCTCATAGAGTTGTCGCTAACTGTCCTTTCTTAGCATTATCATCAGTAATCTGCTTCACGGTCCATACCGCTTCACATAAAAACCAGTACTATTGAGGGTTATCTGTCCCATTTCAATGGAACAGTGGCAACTTCGCATCCTCGCCCGTCATTCTGGGCTTTCTTCCTCCAGTTGCTGAACTATTAGCGATCAAGTTTTGTTGACACGGTGGTGCCGAGGTTGTGTTTCTCACCGGTTGACAGACAGTGAGCGGAGGTGTGGGTACGCTGCCACTAGGGTTTGTTCCTACCTCTATTATGGGCGTATCCTAGTGGTCCTTTTTCAGACTGTGAGGTTTCTTCGTCCCATGTGGTCTTCCTTTGCACCCTTGCGGTTCGATCGCAGCCGAACCTTCTCCTATCCTCTGCCTCTTATCTTGTCGAAACCTTTCTCCTCCCCTTGTAAGACCACTCTCTTCCTTGTCTTCACTCATAGCCTCATCATGACTTGCACCCATCTACCCCTTATCATTCCATGTACCGCCACCCTACTATCGCAATACCCACGGCCTCCTCCCACCAGGATGTTTACTGATCCAGATGCATCTTCAATATACCCTTCTCGCAAATAAGCATTTTAATGGACAATCGAAGTGACAGCAAAAACCTTCCCCGGGGTCCGCAAAAGAAATATCTTTCACCTTCACTATAAGAATTTTGGGTATCAACAGCAAATTCAGTGATATAACCTTCCAATATGCTATCGAGCCAAACTTCGACAGCTTGCAACGCCTTATTGTCAACTTCCTGCAGCTCCTGGATCAACTCTGGGGTCCAGGTTGTCGGCTCACCACCTTGGAAGTTCCTCTTTTGAAACGTCAACTTTGCCAACCACTCATACAAGATGACTGGAAATTCACAGAAAAAAAATTCATGCGGACCGTCATGAATATATCTTCCCACCCACTAATCTACTGTCAGTTGAGTGTTTCGGCTTTCTTCTTCAGCAAATTCCTACAACTTCTGATCGAACCAGCTTTGTATCTCCGGTTGTGTCGGATGCCACAACATATCCTCCTTTCACTTCGCACACGGTCCCGGCAACGGAACCATTTGTTGACTCAAACCCAGTCAATAGGGGTTCCACTCATTGTCGACATCCAACCCATGACGATCTCCCTGAGCACCGGCCCAGACAGGTTTTACCCCGTCCAGCAACACCTGTGGAGTAGATGAGGTCTCACCCGAGATGTTCAAGGGAGATTCGACGGAACCATGTTTCCGTCGAATGAAGGAGGATGTTGCAGCTCAATTACTTAAACTTATTGCGACATTTCAGAATTAGATCTTATGCAATTATCTTTGACATTATTCATATTCATGGCATTATTCAACAGAAATATTCATCGCAGCAAATACAACAGTAAAGAATTAATTGCAGCAAGAAAACATAGCATCATTCATATATTGCAACATGCATTACCATAAAATAACAGAAGATACACAGGAATTTCGCAAAACAACTTTGTCATGTCATATTAACTCTGCAAAACCTAGATACAATATCTTCGCAAAACACAGATCTCGCAGATAACTCTTGATCTCAAATTACAGACATATCTCTTCAAGATCAGATTCTCCTTTCCCTTTACATACAACTCTATGACTTTATATAGGCTTTCGCCTTTACATTGCTTGTCCACTTACTAACAACCTCCTAACCAACGCTTTGAGTAAATGACCCAAAATCTAACTGACATGGTCCTAATCACCCAAAAACCTGCATACTGTGGTACATTCGACCCAAATATACATAAAATATTCTCCTTTGTGCCCATCTTTCCGCCTTCCGCGGTATCTTCTGACTTGTCGCAACCTCCGCGATGCTATGATTCTAACTTACCAAACCGCCTGCCAACATATGGTGCGTTAACATTTTTCTTGGGACTACAAGTTTATCAATCATACAAAGGAATCTTCATTTCTCAAAACAAGTACATCAAGGATATGCTTAAGAAGTTCAAGATGGAAGACTCCAAGCCTGTTAGCACTCCCATGATCGCTTGTTGTAAACTAAGAAAGAATGATGAGTCTTTGGAAGTAGATCATACCATGTATAGATCCATGATTGGCAGCTTGTTGTATGTGACAGCTACAAGACCATATGTGATGCAAGATGGTGGATTGGTTGCTAGATTTCAATCAGCTGCCAAGGAAACACATGTGGTAGTAGTAAAAAGAATTTTCAGATATTTAAAAGGCACTAAGGAGTATGGTTTATGGTACCCAAAATGTCAACATTTCAGCTTAAAAGCATTTATTGATGCAAATTGGGCAGGAAGTGTTGATGATTGAAAACTACTAGTGGAGCAACATTCTTGTTAGGAAATTGTTTGGTATCATGGTTTAGCAAGAAACAGTCATCCATAGCACTATCTACAGTAGAGGCTAAATACATTGTTGCTGCATCATGTTGTACCCAATTCATTTGGATGAAGCAAACTTTGGAAGACTTGCTTGTGAAGTATGAGAATCCAATAATAATCAATTGTGACAACACTAGTGCTATAAACATGTCAAAAAATCCTATTATGCACTCTAAAAGAAATCACATTCCAATAAAATATGATTTTCTAAAAGATCAAGTGTCACAAAAGGTTGTCGAATTGGAATATGTAGACACAAAATAATAGATAGGTAACATTTTCACTAAGCCACTACCCAAAGAAGCATTTGAGCATCTTAGACAAGAGATGGGAGTAATTTCTTTGCAATGAATAAAAAGGAGAAAAAGGCATCATGTCAAGGGGAGATATGTTGACAGAGGGAGCTATCAAAAGGAAGCTTTTGTCATTAATTTCAAAGGGGGAGTAAATCAAGGAGTGGTTGCCATCAATTCCAAAGGGGGAGAATGTTGGATATGGTTGTCATTGATTTCAAAGGAGTTCAGTAATGACAAAGGAATAACCAAGGATATGATGGCAAGGTGAACTCAGTGAAATACAGAAGCTATGATGACATGGCAAGGCACCATTATGAAGAGTATGGCTAGCGGGGTGGCCAAATCAATGTAAACCAGGCCAGAGGGAGCGACCCTGTTTGTATCAAGTTCCTGTGTGAATAAAGAAAGCTAATTAAGTTGTCTCTATGTGTACGCGTGAATCTATGTTTCAAGTGTTAATAATTGAATATTTGTGTATCTATGTATCAATGAAACAATTGACAGTTTGGTATATCTATGTAAATGCTTGATTAATCATTGAGTGTATGTGTAGCATGAAGTAAAGGATTTTGAGGATTGAATGCTGTAGTGGATGTTTGAATGATCTCTGTGTGTGTAAAACCATAGAGTTGATGTGCAAATCCATCAAGGGAATCAAGTCCGGTGATGATCGATTGAGTGATTGATTGATTCTATGATCAATCAATGTAGAATCATAGAGTTGCAAACATTGAAGTTTGCAGAGATTTGGACAATCCATATTAAAGGAGAAAATATGGATCAACGATGGGAAATATATCACAAGGTGAACATGAATGGAAGATAAGAAATCCCCAAGATTAAGTGAAGTTCCTCTGGAGATAGCAGATCGATGGACGAGATCAGCGCCGCAAGAGATCTGAAACCCTAGAGAAATTCCACAAGAGAAAGGTGTAAGGAAGATAACGGATCCGCAAATATAAGGGGAGATCCGCATCTAATCTCAGATCGACGGTTGTAAAGAGTTGCGGAAAAATAATTGCGGGAGGGAAATTGCGGAAGCCCATTTCGGGAAAAGTTGAAGGCACGTCCGCAATCCGCAACTCGACTATGGAAAGAGAATTGCGGAAGACAATTTGTAAAATTCGAAATACAGTTCCGCAATTCGCAATCTGCAAGCTGCAAAAAGAGAATCCACCATTGATCAAGATCCGATGGTCCACGATCACTGCGGAAAGAACCTTGCGGAAGAAGTCTTGGGAAGCTAGTTTGTCAAAATCGAAATATAGTTCCGCAATCCGCAATCTGCAAGTTGCGGAAAGAGAATCCACCATTGATCAAGATCAAATGGTCCATATCACTATAGAAAGGAGATTGTGGAAAATTCATTATGAAAAGGATTGCAGAAAAGCCACTGTGGAAAGGAAATTGCGGAAAGATCGTTGTGGAAAGACAATTGCGGAATGATTTTGGTTGCAAAAAGTCATGACTGATAAATTTAAATAGAGTTAAAGAATTTTTAAAATGAAGAATTGTGTTTTGATGACGAGGCACGATCTAAGAATGAAAAGGCACAACTGTGAGAAGATGCATTCGTAGAAAAAGTGTTAGAAGGTATTTATAGACAATAGTGCTGAGTGAAAGAAGTCGTCTCTGTGATCCAGATCTATGTAGAAACAGCTGTAGACAAATACCAAAGAAGGAAAACTAGTGACAAGTTTGAAAACATAAAGAATATCTAGAAGTCTGATGAAATAATATTAGGGTGGAAGGGTGGTGCTAGGGCAGGAAGTAAGCCTGCAAGGGGTCGTAGGCTCCTCCATTAGAAGCTGGAAAAGAGGGTGTCGTTGCATCCTTGTATGTAGCAGCAGGCATAAAATCTGGGGTGTCATTCCATCCTTGTCTGTAGCAGCAGAAAAAATTGGTGTGTGGTTGCATCCTTTCTGTAGTAGCAGATAAACAATTTTGTAAAAATTCATCTTATTAATGAGTTTGAGTTGGTGATTTTCTCTTTGAAGTTTCCACGATAAAATCTTGTGTCCTAACTTGTTTGATTATTTGTGTGTCTTGTACTAATTTTTTTAATACAAGGGAAAAGAAGACAATACTGATTCACCCCCCCTCTCAATATTGCTGGATATTCCAATAGGGCTTGGCCTGAGCCGAATACCATAATCGATCTCTTCCTAAAGATCTTCCATGTGGGTGAAGGGACACAAGAATCGGTGAACAATCTACTTAATGTTACTTTGGATGGAAATGCATACAACCATTGTCTCCAAATTCATTCGTATTGCTACTCTTTGGAGACGTGGTATGTTGATTTCTCTGCAGAGAAGTTGTTCATGACTCAAGATTACTTGAAGATGATGTGGAGGAGGCTGGGTTTCTTGGCAGAAATTCTGGAACGCGGTTACATTATTTTTTTTCAGTAAGTAGTTAAAGAATTCATGGAATTTTGCATCCTTCTTTATGGGTTTTTTTATTATAGTGTACAAGACTCATATAATTTGGTTGTAGGGTTCTAAGCATTTTTTTTCTTTTTCTTTTGCTTTTTTCTTATTAGGGTCTTTGTAGATTAGGGTAGATTGTTATGAGTGATAGCTACAGCCTGCGTGAGTCACTGGTTGTTGGAGGTGCAAATTGCTTAAATTTTGATAAAGGAAAAAACAATAGGTTTATTTGTTCGGATATCCACATCATCTTTTTCAGGATGTTGCATGCAATTAGGGTTTGCATGCAAATTCTAGGGTTTGCATGCACTTTGCATGCATCCCAGTCACCAGGTTGATGCCTCCAGCACCTTAGCCACCTCTTTCTAGCACCCGGGAGCCACTTAATTCAGTTCTTTAGCCCTCCTAGTCTGAAAGGCACCCACTTCTCACCTACTGCCAGAGAAGGGCGCACTTTCTCACCTACCACTGCAGTTCCACTTCAGTTACATTCAGTTAGCTCCGATTCTCCCTGATTTGAGGCTAGTTTCACTCCCGACTGACTGTTTCACTTCCGTTGGACCTCCAGATTGACTAGATGACTTGTTCTGACTTCAGTTAGCCTCCCATGCGCCCCCCACTGAGCCTCCTTCCCTTAATCAGTGCTACACACTTCAGTTACACTTGTTACACTCAGTTAGACTCAGATTGACACCTAGATGACTGGTTCTTGTGCATTGATGAGCACCACTGATTGATGATGAGGACTCCTAGTTGGAGTCAAGCTACTCCATTCAGTGACTCGAATGGCCTACTTAGTCAATTCGAATTGCTCATTGACATATTGTATTCTATTGTAATTCATTCACCCTTTTCTGGGATATTGAGCACTGCTGCATGTTTTGCACAGTTTTACACCATATTTTCTATATTCATCTGTTGTGATTGATTTACTTGTTCATTAGATCTGCTGTGACTAATTTTACATGGTATCAGAGCCATTGCAGGGACAAGATCTCTTTTCTACAGGTGTTTCTACAAGAAAATTTGACTGATTTGCTCAAATTGCAAAAAGTTTTGGCATGAGATATCTCAAGGGCATTCGCTCCTGTGCATGCAAAGCTTGAAAATACATCCAATACCACTCCAGAAGCTTGAGTTTCCACATAATTCCTGGATCTGATACATTGGACCCATTCAACATTGTTTGATCTCCAATCCCAGGTGTGATGCAACTCTAAAAGGGTGGATTGTTCGACCTCATTGTTCTTGGTTTGATTGTGATTTGCAGGTTATCAAGCTCCTCTTTTGTATTCTCTACACTGTGCATGCAAACTCCTCTTTTGCATTCACTACACTCTGCATGCAAGCTCATCTACATCAGTTTGACTCGCTCCTAGCAATGGAATACTCTTCTTCAAAGCCTATCCTCACCCCATTCAATTATTTTGATTGGAAAGATGATATGGAGATCATATTACGTTCAAAAGGTTACTACCGAGTCACTCTTGGTCTTGAATTGGAGCCAAACAATCCTTCAGATAGAACCAAACACTACAACAAGCTTGATGAAGCTTATGGTCTTCTTTGTCTCTCCATCTCCAAAGATCTTCACTTCCATCTCAGCGGATTGAAGACTCCAAAAGCTATATGGGAGCAACTTGAAACACTATTTGGCAAGTAGGATGAGCTTAGGGCTTTTCAATTAGAGAATGAATTGATTGCCCTTAGTCCTGAGAATTTCGAGACCATCAATGAATTCTTCACAAAATTCAAGAACTTGAACTTGTAGTTGAAGAATAGTGGAGTTATCAAAGAGGATAAACAATTGATCCTCTCCATTCTAAGCAATCTTGGTAAATATTATTCGGTATTTGTCTCTACTTTCAATTCCGGTCGGCTAACTACCCCGAATTGGAAGATGCCTACCTTGAATGCCTTCATTGAGTCCGTCACAAAAGAGAATGACAAGTTGATTCAAATGGGGTCCATAAGCTCCAAAGATTCAGCCCTATATGTTCAAGGACCCAAGATCCCGAATGGTAAAGGAAAGCAAAAGAAGGAGAATCCCAAATTCGAACCTCGCAAGCAAAGAGAGAAAGGCAAACAAATGGATGCACCATCCAGTTCGAAGTTCAAGCAAAAGGGCAAAGAAGGTAACCAAAAATCTAAATGTACTTATTGTAACCGTGGCTTTCATCCCGAAATTTCATGTATGAAGAAGACTATAGATCAAATGGCCCTCCTTTTGGAAAAGAACAACATAACCCTTCCTGACGGTGCAAGGAAGAAGGATATGAATGATGATCATGAAAGAGGACAAGCACTCATGGCAACTGTTTTGAAGCCCACTACTCTCTTGATAGATTCGGGTGCATCAAATCATATGGCTGCAAATATTGATTCTTTTTCTTCATTCGATCCAAACAGCTCCATCCCCATCCATTTGGGAGATGACTCAAAAATTTCTTCAAAGGGCAAAGGTACGATTCATGTAGATCATGGAAGCTTTCAGAATGTTCTCTATGTGCCTTCCTTAGCTTCAAATCTTCTTTCTGTGTATCAAATGACACACACTGGTGAACCAAAGCAAGTTACATTCAGCCCTAATACAGTTGAAATTTCTGATATCAAAAGTGGAAGACTAGTTGCAGTCGGAAAGGCAAACCACACTGCAAAATGCTATGAGTTTTCACACTTTATTCCGCTTGCAAAGCCCACTGCTCTTCGCACACATGGTAATGAGGTTAGTAGGCTTTGGCATGAAATATTTGGACATCTTAATTATAAGTATTTGCTGCTTCTATCAAGCAAATCCATGGTAGATGGTCTTCCACAACTCCGTTCCTCGAAGGGAATATGCACCGGTTGCATCATTGGGAAGCACCCCGAGCACAGATTCGACTGCGGAAAAGCTAGCAGAGCCTCTACTATTTTGGGGTTGATCCATTCTGATATCAGTGGTCCGCTGCCCCATATGTCATTAAATGGTTCAAGGTATGTTTTGACATTTATTGATGATTTTTCCCGCTTTACATGGGTATTCTTTCTCAAAAACAAGTCAGAAGTGCTTGGAAAATTCAAGGATTTTAAGGCTTCTGTTGAGACCGCCACTGAGAGCAAGATCAAAGCTCTTATATCTGATAATGGTGGAGAATATATTAAATCCGAGTTGCTGCAACTTTGTGCCCAAAGCGGAATTCAGATCCAACATACAGTTCCCTACACACCCCAGCAGAACGGTGTAGCGGAAAGGAAAAACCGGTCACTGAAAGAGATGGCTACATGCATGATTGAATCAAAAGGTTTGGATGAAAATATTTGGGCTAAAGCAATAAATGTTGCTGCATACATACAGAACCGTGTTCCACATTCATCTGTGAAAGGTATGACTCCTTTCGAAGCATTCTTTGGTCACAAACCGGATGTGTCAAATTTGAGAGTTTTTGGCTCTACTGCATGGGCTAGAATTCCTTCCAAGAAGAGACGAGCTTTGGATCCACAAAGTATCGAGTGCATACTGATAGGGTATGGGGAAGAATCAAAAGCATATAAACTCATGGATATCAGATCTAAAAAGATATTCATAGAGCGCAGTGTGCAATTTGAAGAACCACTTCAAGAATTGCAACTAGTCGAGGAAGAGACTGCCGATTCACTGCCTTCACCAGAAGAAGATCCGTGCAGCGATAATGAAGGTATGAGTTCTGATATTTCTGATATTGTAGCAGCATATGATGATCATGACATATCAGGTTCGGAATCCGACCATTATGATGCTCCTCAGTTACCAAAGTGGGCCCAAAACAGTCTCCAATCTGCTGGTTCGAACCTTGGAAATCCTGCTGATCCGAGACGAACAAGAGCAGACTTTCAAAGAGCAGGTATGGCACTTTCTATTGCTGATCCATTTCTTCCTGAGATTTTTTATTTGATGGCTGGTTCAGATCCCACATCATACTATTCTGCTCACCGAGATCCGAGATGGCAAAGTGCCATGGATGAAGAGTACAGTTCTCTTCAAAAGAACAACACATGGGAGCTAGTTTCTCTTCCACCTGGAAGAAAATTAGTGAAGTGTAAATGGGTCTACCGCACGAAAGTTGTTGTTGATGGCTCTATTAGAAAATACAAAGAAAGGTTGGTGGCAAAAGGTTTCTCCCAAGTCCAAGGAGTGGACTACACTGAGACCTTTGCACCGGTTGCAAAGATGGATTCCATCCGCCTTGTTTGAGCTATTTCCGCATCCAAGCACTGGGAAGTGCACCACATGGATGTGAAGAGTGCATTTTTACATGGAGACCTTGCTGAAGAGGTATATATGCAGCAGCCAGAGGGATACACATCAGATCCATCATTAGTTTGCAGATTGAAGAAATCTTTGTACGGGTTAAAACAGGCCCCAAGAGCTTGGTATGCAAAGATGGACTCCTTCCTTCTTTCTCAGAATTTCCAAAGATGCAAATCTGATCTGAATGTGTATCTTCAGCGAGTTAAAGCTTTTGACATGAGCGATTTGGGCTTGCTGAGTCACTTTTTGGGCTTGGAGATAGCTCAAAATTTTGATGGGATCACTATATCTCAGCAAAAATATGCTTCCGACCTGTTATTGAAGTTTAATATGGCTGAATGTAAGGCAGCCCCATTCCCATTCCTCTCAGGAATCAGTCTTGAGGAGGGAGATTCTACACCGCTTGCAGATTGCAATATGTATCGACAGTTGATTGGTTCACTACTTTATTTGACACACTCTAGGCCTGATATCTCATATGCCGTGAGTGCCGTGTCAAGATATATGCAGCAGCCACATGAGCTTCATTGGCGAGCAGCCAAGCGGATCTTGCAGTATGTGCAAGGTACGAGACAGTTTGGCATACATTATGCTGCAGATTCTGAGCTTGATTTCATTGGTTTTACTGATTCAGATTGGGCAGGTGATAGCATTGATCGGAAGTCCACTTCCGGTTATGTTTTCATGATTGGTCATGGTGCTATTTGCTGGTCCAGCAAAAAGCAAGCAGCCATTGCACTTTCTTCAGCAGAGGCAGAGTATCGAGGGGCAGTCAATGCCTGCATTTAGGCAGTCTGGTTGCAGGGTATTCTTTCCGAGTTTGGTTTTGGTGGCACTACTTCGACTGCCCTATTTTGTGAAAATCAAAGTGCTATCAAGATCTCCACAGATCCACTTCAGCGGCAGAGGACCAAACACATTGAGATTCATATGCATTACATTCGACAGTTGGTGCATGACCGCACCATCATTCTGCAATATTGCCCTACTGATGAGCAAATTGCAGACATCTTCACCAAGAGCTTCACTGAGAAGAAGTTCTCTTACCTCCGTTCACTGTTGGGGGTGAGTTCCATCATGGTGGAGACAGATAGATTCATCATTATGCTTTAGCTTGAGGGGGGGGATTTCTTCCCACTGGGTTTTCCCTCTTTCCTCACTTAGTTTATTTTCAGCATTTTTTGGATTATTGTATTGGGGTGACCTTTGGTGTTAGTTACCAGGGCCCCACATTATTTTTTGCACATCATAGTCTAGCTTGAGGGGGGGTGTTCGGATATCCACATCATGTTTTTCAAGATCTTGCATGCAATTAGGGTTTGCATGCAAATTCTAGGGTTTGCATGCACTTTGCATGCATCCCAGTCACCAGGTTGATGCCTCCAGCACCTTAGCCACCTCTTTCTAGCACTCGGGAGCCACTTACTTCAGTTCTTTAGCCCTCCTAGTCTGAAAGGCGCCCACTTCT
Organism: Larix kaempferi; assembly: GCA_027924585.1. Lineage (NCBI taxonomy): Eukaryota > Viridiplantae > Streptophyta > Pinopsida > Pinales > Pinaceae > Larix > Larix kaempferi. The sequence goes on along the minus strand of BSBM01000074.1, from coordinate 9,567,034 downwards.
CACCTACTGCCAGAGAAGGGCGCACTTTCTCACCTACCACTGCAGTTCCACTTAAGTTACATTCAGTTAGCTCCGATTCTCCCTGATTTGAGGCTAGTTTCACTCCCGACTGACTGTTTCACTTCCGTTGGACCTCCATATTGACTAGATGACTTGTTCTTACTTCAGTTAGCCTCCCATGCGCCCCCCACTGAGCCTCCTTCCCTTAATCAGTGCTACACACTTCAGTTACACTTGTTACACTCAGTTAGACTCAGATTGACACCTGGATGACTGGTTCTTGTGCATTGATGAGCACCACCGATTGATGATGAGGACTCCTAGTTGGAGTCAAGCTACTCCATTCAGTGATTCGAATGGCCTACTTAGTCAATTCGAATTGCTCATTGACATATTGTATTCTATTGTAATTCATTCACCCTTTTCTGGGATATTGAGCACTGCTGCATGTTTTGCACAGTTTTACACCATATTTTCTATATTCATCTGTTGTGATTGATTTACTTGTTCATTAGATCTGCTGTGACTAATTTTACATTATTGTGTCCCAGTGTAGCAGCCAGCCACCAATGAGATCTCATTTCCAATTTTTCTTCGACTCTATATCCTAGATTTGGTGAGATGGAGTCGTTCTTCTGCAAATCGATAAGAGAAAATGGTGCAACGTGTGGGCATGGAGGCCTAGCTTATGTTTTATAAATTTAAGCAGCAGGTATATGGAGAGATTGTATGCGTCTGGATCATAGGCCTCATGTAGAGGAGGAGGTCTGTATGGTGGATTTATTGAGTATGGGATCGATCGTATAGGGAGGCTTAAATTCAATGGTTCTTCCTACTCATTGTTCCATAATTTTCCAGTCAACCAGTCACAACCATAACTTTAACGCACTAATTTCAGTGTTGAATTTAAAGACAATTGCATATTACGGTTTAACTTAAGAATCTCGGTTCCTTATTCTTTTGGATGTAAACAATTCAAAAGAGAAGTAATTATTTAGCAGTACAAAACAACATATTACAGTTTAACTTATGAATATGGGTTCCTTATTCTTTTGGATATGAACAATTCAGAAGAGAAGCTACTATTTATTTGCGTTGTAAACTTTCCAGATGCAAGTTTTGTAAACCTTAACTGGGTGTTTATTCTTAATATATTTTTTATTGTAGAGACCAAGATAATATATGAATATGTTTCCTTTAAATCAGGGGAATGTACATTAGAATGGCATTCCAGTAACTGTAGGAGACGTGGAAGGGCTTAGTTCCTAAGATGATTTAGTCAACCTAACAAACTTTCAATACAGTTGTAGCTTGAGGTGCACCGATGATGTCATATGTTTCTCATTTATGTTTTCCTTTTATCGGTATAATTTATTTTGTATTTTTGTGCAAGGTACAAGCAATGTTTTCATATTTGATGGAATTTGAAATTTAGTTAAGATATTCATGCAACAATAAAAAATTATAAAATTTCATGAAACAATCAAGTCAAGAAAATCATGCTCAAATGTCAACATAATATGCCGAAGCGACTGTGTTTTGGTGAAAAGAAATTTTCGTACTTAACCCACTTGATTTTGATTTCATTTGTGTTAGCTTCTTAAGAAGCCCACTTTTAGTATGTAATGCCAGGATGTACATTAACGGTTTACATTAATATTAATAGTTACAGGAAGTGTTTTAGAAAGAGAATATCACCATAAATTCTTTTATAACCTTGGTCTTCAAAACAACTACTCAAAGACAGTGCCAAGTACAACCTCAGGAATAAATGAGGAAACAAGCAGCAAGGCAGATTGATTATGGATGATAATTGAAGGCAGGCCATTTATTCCTGGATGGAATCTTTCTGTCCAAAGTTATAATCTTGTTGGGTTTTAAAAAATCAACATTATTCTATTTCATTGAGCACCCGTTCAACTCAAGTAATCCTCACAAATAACAAATAACCCCAAATGTTTGTTTCCACTCAATTTGGAAAACCCTGTTAAAAAATTCAACTTATTTCATTATACTCAAGCTCCCACTTAAATTGGAGGAGATGCAATGAAAACAAGATAACCAGACAGCTAACACTATAAAACGTATTGAATGCCAACCTACCAAAATTGATTAGGTTTCAATTTATTGTCACCATTCCCTTTAAGGTCCCTAGATCTTTCCATTCTCGGTTGTTTCTCCTCTGTATTCAGTCATGGAGATTGAAGAGTCTCCAGCAACATTAGCTGCAACCGACCAACAAAACCTCAAACGCCAAAGTACTTTGAGCCCTTTGAGCCATGCTGTGTGGAGGAAAACAACTAACATGACTGAGATAGGCCAGGTATCTGCCTATATCACATGGATGTACTTGATTGTTGCAGTGACAAATGAAAAAGGAGAAACGCAGAAGCTATTTCGAGGATTGACAAGTTATGTAGAGCTAGGGCATATAATGGCTATCATGGGGCCTTCGGGATATGGAAAATCGACCCTTATCGATGCTTTGGCAGGTACTCAAACATCCAACAAAAACAACTTCAAAATTCCACGTTAACCCTTGTAAGAGTCTGAATATTTTTAATTTAACGTTAATTTGAATCTGGCTTCTTCAGTGGATTGCATGCATTCTTTATTGCTTTGTCCTTTACCCAATTTCAAGGGCACATAATTTTGGAAAAATGGAACACACACGGACTGCTAGACATACAGGTTAATGGTGACTGGTTTCAACACTGCTTTTAGAGAATCATCACAATTCCATACTACTATCAACATCAAGACATTTTATATTCTTCATCATATTGTTTTCAGTTATTGGTATCTAAAAGATTTTACCAAAACACGGTTCTTTTGTCTATCATAAAACAATGATTGTGTCCATATTGTTCATTTATTCTGCATTAGCCTCTGCTTGAATTATAAAAATTCGTTGTGTTAGATTCAGAGAATAATTTGCATATAAAAAATCATTGCATTAGATTCAATGAATAATTTGTAGCCAGTCACTATTTCTACTCACCATTTCATAAAATATTTGGCAATCAATTGGTATATTAGTTATAAATGGTTCAATTTTTTTAAACAGAAACATGATTTTCTATTAATATGTACAGACACTTACAGAGCGACACTGGCCATACCTGTAGGGTTCACATAACTACTCTAGGCTTGAGATATTTTCAGAGGGCAAAATTTCATCAATAGGGATGGATTATCATAATTCTTTTTTACTTTTGCTAGCTCTCATCGTTTAATACAAATTTTATTTTTTATCATTTTTAATATATATATCTCATTGTATTATTTCATTGTTTAATTTGGGTGCAACATTTTTTAGGACAATTTTAATTTTTATCATATATATATATATATATATATATATGATTTCATTGTTTAATTTGGGTGCAACATCTTTGAGTAAAAATTTTAATTTTATCATTTTTAATATCTTCCAAATGGAAAATATCTATCACTCTAAATAAAGAGTGATCATCAACTGTCCTTGTAGGACTTACATTATCATAATCCAAATTGTTTTGCATCACAAAACTGAATTACATTCTTTTCCTTAACAACGTACAGTATTCACATTGTTTCTAATTCATAACCTTTCTTTGCCTTAACAGCTTATAGGATTACATACACTATCAATTTGATCCTCCAGCTTAACAACCAATTCGTCCGCAGCTCGTATTACTCTATCCTTAAAAATTCCAGGACTTCAAAAAACTGGGCTTGCTCGATTCTAAAAGGTGCTAGAAAAAGCTCCCCAAAAAGGACCTGAAGCTCTACTTTCCTTCCCTGTCTTGGAACCAAGGTGAAGAATTCCAACAGTTGTCTTCCTGAACTCCTCCAATCCTATCGGTTGTAGAAAAAACATTTAATCTATGTTTTTGACCTCTGGTTCCATAGGTTCTTACAAACCACGATCCTTAACGGATCCACAAAGCGCAAAACTTTCCTTGTATACTCAATTTTCTGAACAAAAAGATACAACAAGAGAGACGTATCCCTGTGAATTAAACCAATGTGAAATTATCCAACAACTAACCATTTCTAATCTCCTCTACTTCTATAGGACCGGGTTGAAATTCCAAGGCCATCTTGGAAAGGAAATCAACTTCTCTATTGATTTCTCTATATATATGAGTGAAGGATATTGATTCGAAAAAGCTCAAAACGAAAAGGATTTCTTTTAAAATAGATTGCAATTGCAGGGAATTAATATGGGAATTTCCATTAGCTCAGTCAATCACCATTTTGGAATCTCCAAAAATCTGAATCCTTTGAACATTTTTGAGAACCGCCCACAGAGCTGCTAACTCATCCTTTCTATTTGATGCCCTCCCAGGTGCGAATTTGATGCAAATCTTGCTGTCATCTGTAATGTATAATACACCCCCTGCTCCGCCTAGAGGAGGATATACTTGAATTGCACCATCAAAGTAAGCCCATGGCTCACTCTTATATTTCTAACTGTAATTTCTCTAATATTTCTAGATTTGTCAGCGATCTTGTGCTCCTGTACTTTCTGCATCAATATAACATAAGCAATGTCTGTTGGAACTCTTATGTTGTTGAAAATTTCTTGGTTGCGTGCTTCCTAGATTGTGTAAGCAAAGAGAATGTGGAATGAAACATATTTGCAAACCCCTTTTGTTCGCCACCACTCCAGGGATCGTTGTTCCAGCGTTGTATCTCTTTGTGTTATTCTGGAGTTGATCAGTTTCAAGGAAACCATGTCCCATACTTCTCCTGCATAAGGACACAGGCTGAACAAGTGGGAGGAGGTTTCCTCATTTGCCAGACATAGTGCACAAATGTTGCGACCATGAAAACCTCTTTTCTTTAAGTTTTCCCAGGTTAACAGTTTGTCATTTAGAGCCAACCAAAGCGTCAAGATTTTTTTCAAAGGGCTGTGGATTTTCCATAAAGGTCTCCACCACCAACTTTTCTCTCCTTGGAAATATTCTTGATTGACTGCTTCATAACCAAGTTTCGTAAAAAATCCTCCATTTACTCCATTCTTTGTCCAAATTAGTTTGTCTTCTTCCCCATCATCCAGATGGATTCTGTACACCAATTTGTTCACATAATTGTTCTATTCCCCTACTAATTCTCCTGATAGCATCAAATCATGTGAGGATTCCCAACCACCTCTTCCTCTCAACTGCGGAGATTGAGCTTGAGCATCAGCTAGCATTAAAACCTTCTGTTGTCGCAATTTTTCTTTCAACTCAGCTGATATTTTGAAATATTCACCCTCTCCTATCCTAGGATATGCACCTATCCTTACCTTTCTCCCATCACCAATCTGCCATGCTGTCCAATTTCCTATTAAGGGAAAATCCAACACCAATGCTTTCCATCCAACATACCCATTTTTGAAGGATTTGGTAGGGTTCCGTAACCACTCCTCAATAGTGGATTTGTTGCAATATTTTGATCTCAAAACTCTTCCCCACAATGAATTAGGTGTCTCTGTTAACCTCCAGAGGGTTTTAGCTGCCAAAGCTTTACAAAATAATTCGGGGTTTTTAATGCCCCAACATCCTAGATTCTTGGGAAGAGTTAAATATTTCCATTTTGCTAATGGGATTCCTTCTAACTTCTTGTTAGCCATCCATAAGAATGAAAAGAATTTGTTCCTAATTTTTTCCATAATTCCTTTAGGAATGTAGGCTATGGAAGCACAATATACTGGTATGCTCTATATTACTTCTTTCAAGAGAACCAGTCTACCTCCTATTGAGAGAAATCTATTTTTCCATAACGAGATGCATTTCTCTACTTCTATATAAATCCATTGCCAATATTGAAAGGAATAACAATTTGGTTTTAGAACAAAACCCAGATATTTCACTGCTTCTGTTAATACAGTCAAAGGAAAAGGAAGAGCCACCCTTGCTGAAGAAATTAGGTCCTCAGAGAACTCGTTGTGAGCTATAACAGATTTATCTGTGTTTATCAACATCACCGTTGCCTTTTGGTACAAGCCTAACAACGAATCAAACACTTTCAAGTTTGCTAAGGTACCATTTCCAAACATGAGAACATCGTCGACGAACAAGGTGTGGGTTACCTCCAAAGAACTTGAAACACGAACTCCTTCAATTCTTTTGCATATCTTAGCATTATGGATCAACCTGCTCAGAGCATCCACAACTAATATAAAAAGGAAGTGGGAGAGGGTACGTCCCTGTCGAATCCCTCTTGAAGGTCTGAAAAAGGTTGAAGGGGATCCATTTATCAGTAATGCAAAGGAGGTGGATTGCACACAACCCATTATCCAATCCACTACTTCAAGTGCCATCCCAATCTGTACCTGCAACAGTCTTAAAAATTTCCATCTCACCCTATCATAAGCTTTAGAGAGATCCAATTTTAGAGAAAAATCCTTGTGTTTCTTCTTTTTTATCGAATGGAAGGCTTCTTGAGCTAGTGAAACTGCATCATGGATTTGTCTGTTAAACAGGAAACCAAATTGCTCTTCCGTGATAAAATCACTTAGAAGGGGTTTAATCCTCTTAGCAATTATTTTTGCAACTAACTTGTATATCAAATTGAAACAAGCAATTGGTCTGATGTCACCAAATGAGTTGCTTTTAGTCTTCTTAGGGATCAGAGAAATGAAAGTTGAATTGAAGGATCCAAGCACTTTCCCTAACTTCTAGGATTCCTGAACTAATTTCAGAAGGTATTCCTTGATGTGATCATAAAACCCCAAGTAGAATTCTACATTGAAACCATTTGGCCCTGGGATTTTCCCTCTCTGAAAAGATCGTAGGAATTGTCCCAATTCTTCTTCAGAGATATCCTCCTTTAAAGACTTATTCATTTCTTCATTGAACGCCCTGGGAAAAATCCTAAAAAATTCTAGCATTTCTGTTATCGAGCACCCTGAGGGCTCAGAGAAGAGAGAGCCAAAATGTTTGACAACCGCAACTACTTTATCTTGAAACGAGCTTACCATATTTCCTGATTCATTTTTTATCTCTAAGATAGTGTTAATATTCCTTTTATGACTGGAAAAATTATGAAAGAATTTTGTATTGTGGTCCCCTTCCACTAACCAAATAGCTCGACTTTTTAATCTCCACAACTGTTCTTATTTTGCCAATAAGGAGGTTCATTTTCGTTCTAGTTTCTTTAGAGTCTCTCATTCATCACTACTGAAAATTCCATCTTTTAGAGTTGAAAACAAAGCCTTAATCTTGGAATCTGTCTCTTAGATCTTCTTGAGCAGACATCTTGAGTTTTTTCTCCCATTCCTTAGATAAAAAAATATCACAGGAAAGGTTATCAGTGAATTGATGCATAAATGTGGATCCAATTGAAGAGATTAGCGGTTGCCATGAACCCATTATCAAAAGTTTGTACTCCTCTACTTCAATCCAGATGGGGTTAAATTTGAAGGGGGGAGGATTTTTCTTCGGATGTCACATTGATAAAAGGATTGGTCTGTGGTATGAAAGTCCTCTGACTTCAATGGATGACTGAAAAATTAAATGATCATCAATTAGACCTTCAAAGATTAAAAAATGGTCTAATCTTTTGGATATCGCTTGGTCACCTCTCCTCTTGTTCCTCCAGGTGTGTTCCAGTTTCCACGGTTGGATATCTATTAACCATTTATTTTCAAAGAAGTTGGTAAAGAAAGGGCTTAATGAATCAGGTCGGGAATTTTTACCCCATACCTCCTTGGCAGAGAGAGTGAAATTCAAATCACCTCCGACTATTACATTCCAGCGCTCCAGAGCTCCAACTCTTCCCAAATCCTCCCCAAAGGACTTCCTACCAAAGTAGGGTTTGTATACATTCAAAATCGAGAATGTATGCCCTATTTCATCATCCGTCAAAATGGTCTCAATTGAAGAATTTAAAAGTTATACTGAAACCAATTCGATTACTGGCCTCCACGCAATAACTAAACCCCCTGAATGCCCATTTGCATCGTAGGATTTCATATTCCAGTCCCTTAAGAATCCACTTAAGTATTCTTCTCCGTTTAAACCTTCCAACATTGTTTCTAGAATTAGTAAGACCGAAGGTTTTGCCAAACACACCAACCGTTTAAGGGCATTTGTTTTGGAGGTATCCCCTAACCTCCTTGAATTGAAAGAGATAATGATCATTTTATAACCCCAATAGGGGCTTTTTCCACTCTAAGTGCTCGGATAATAGTTTTTTGTTTTCCTAGCTTAATGTCTAAAGCTGCTTGTTTTTGCGCTTTGGTTAAAAGGAATTTTCTCCCTACCTGCAGTTTAGTTTTAGAATTAAGGTCTAAACCACCTGTAGAGATGCAAACTTCTTCCTTTAGCGAATTTTTAGACCTTAAATCATATTCTCTTCTCTGAACAACAGAATTAAAGGAGCCAGAATGGGAGTTTCCAATAATCCAACTTCTTATTCCAAATGTTTCCGTGGATTTCGATTTTTATATCTTCAAACAAACCATCTCTTAGGTTCATTTCCACCAGAATTCGAATGCACCTTCTGTCAAACTTGGTTTCCCAATTTGGTTCAAAATCAACAAACCTCCCGAGCTTGTTCCCGATCAAATTCAACAAGTTCTCCTGCCAGAAGACCATTGCAAGACCTGGTAATATTACCCAGACCTGTTGCAAGTTGTGGGGTTCCCTTTTGGAATTAAAATACACTCTCCACTTTTGTAAAATCAACCCTAAGGGCCCCCACTTCCAGTCACGAGCAAGCATTTTCGACCCATCTTCTTTCGCCCGAAGTTTTAGTAGGAACCAACCTCTTGGTAGAATATGAAATTTGGTGAATAACCCAAAAAATATTTCTAGTTTGAGTCTATCCAACGCTGTAGTGCTTCTTTCCCACCACCTTTCCACAAAATCTACCTATCAGTTCTTGTGACAGGTAACCTGGAATTTCTTCTAACTATATATCCTTAACCATGATCAGCTTTGTGCCACCTTTTTTTGGATTAATGCATCTATACTATTTCTGCACGCTTGCAGGTCTGTTGTCATCATGTATTACCTTTGCATGAGTGTTATTAATAAACACCTTGGGTGGTTATTTAACCCGTACGTCCACCTTCTCATCAACTGACGTCACCCTTGCTCCTGAGATGATCTGCCCGTCTGAGCAGAAAATGGAGTGGAGTTGGGGGCTGCTCTTCGGGTTCGTAATCAACCTCCTCCATCTGCATGATTGCAGAAACCTGGCCTTTACCATATCCAAGAAACACGTCCTCCAGTCTGTATGATTCGTCGTTTCCGCAACAAGTACGTATCGCTTACCTGAAATCATGATTCTGCAAGATTAGGAAAAACTGCGCACCTCCTGCAAACCTTTGCACTGACCTTCACCCGCTCCTTCGATATATATCATTTTTAATATATATCGATATATATTAATTCATTGTTTAATTTGGGTACAACATCTTTGAGTAAAAAAATTATTTTTTATCATTTTTAATATATATATATATTAAATCAGCAGACTTATGATTTTGGGATAAAAAAAAATTATCTTTGAGATTTTTGTCACTGCTATTATTTTATATAGATGTGAAATTTAGGGCTACAACACATCTAAAGAATCATGGAGAAGAATAGGGCACATCCAAAAGTGTTTCGCAACTTATAATCTCAAATTTAAAGAGAATATCCTATCTCTTTCATAAAAGCAAGTCTCTCACCCATTGAGAGTATGTCATGACTAGTTACCCAAGGTACAAGAATAAGATAACATAAAAGAGTGATATTTAATTACTATTTAATATAAAAGAGTGATATTTTTTGTTAAATAGCTTAGTCCCTACCTTCTAAATTAAAAAAAAATAAAAAAAAAGGAAAACACATTATTCAAAATTATTTTTAAGTAAAATTCAATTTTAAATAATTAAAAAATAACTACTAAGCTTATACATCACTAGAAGGAAATATTATTTTTCAATATTGACTCCCTAACATTAAATGATATGATAGCTTAATACGAGATGTTACATCATTCATCATTACATTATATTCCATCATTGTTGAAGCATAGGTTTACTTAGATTTTGAGCTCTACGAAATATTAATATATGGTAATTTAATTATCACTCTATAATTAAATTTAATCTTAGTTTATGAACAAAATTTAAAATTAAACCCCTAATTTAAATGACTTTATGCATACTTATTTATACTTAGATAATTTAATGCTTACATACATAAATTCAAATAATTTTAATAAATTCAACTTTCAATGAAGAATTTTACATTTAGATGATGTAACTTTGTAAATTGAACAATCATTTAATCAAGAATTTTATACTTAGATGATATATCTTTGTAAACAATCATTTGAAAGAGATTGATACATATTAAAGAAAAAATGGACTGAAAATCTAGATAGGTAAATAGAAAGACCAAAATTAGACGAAACTAGTATCCATGCTTAAAGGGTAGTTGGCATGATGGTTGAAAGCTAACTCTAAAGAAGGGGATGTATAATTTTGTTGTCCATAAACTCAAAACACCATATATGTTTTAATTTACACTTATCTAGATTTATAAATTTTTAAAAATATATGTTTTACTTTATGAATGGCTAGAAAATATATTTATGTTCTTAAAAAAAATTAAAACATTTTTAAATAGTAGAAAAAAATTAACTCTTGCACAAAATTCCATAACATTTCCAAGTACTAGCAAAATGAAGTCCTATACAAATAGTTCTAATAGTTCCAAACAGTTCCATATTGAATAGCAAAATGAACTCATGTACGAAAAGTTCCATATTATTATATATTATTGTAACAAATGAAACAACTCACAATTTCCCTCATTGAGCTTAGTTTCGCTTTATGAATTGTTTGCTTGTCTACAAATAGTTCTAATAGTTCCATATTAAGTAGCAAAATGAACTCCTATACAAATAGTTCCATATTTTTAGATATTATTGTAACAAATGAAACAACCCGCAATTTCCCTCATTAAGATTAGTTTCGCTTTATGAATTGTTTGGTTGTCTACAAATATTGCTAATAGTTCCATATTGAGTAGCAAAATGAACTCCTGTACAAATAGTTCCATATTTTAGATATTATTGTAACAAATGGAACAACTCACAATTTCCATCCTTTAAGCTTAGTTTTGCTTTATGAATTGTTTGCTTGTCTATGTTATAAAGAGAGTATTGTAACAAATGAGATAGATGGCATTTTTCCATGGCTAAACTTAGTTTTCATAAGCAATATTTTTTTTTTCATAGTCAATGTTGCATATAATTTGTTACATGAAACAAACTTTCTTTATGGTGGGAAGTGTGATATTCATCTCTCTTTTGAAGCGAAATCATATGCACACATTTCCATCATCTATAATGACAAATTTTCCTTGATGTGTTAAACATATATTTCACCTATCTTATGAATCCAAACCATATGTAAACATTTCACTCAAATGCAATAACTGTTAGTAAAATACAATAGCTAAAAACATGGCTAATGTAATTTATGTTTCAAGTTCTCACATTTTCAATATGGTAAGTATAAACCTGGAATGGAATAACATGAAATTGATATTAGACAGTTGACAAAAAAAGTGTGGCTAATGTAATTTATGTTTCAAGTTCTCACAGTTGCAATATGGTAAGTAGAAACTTGAAATGGGCATGGCAATAGTTTCAAAATGGTCCCTCAATAATAGATGAATATATTTTCTACAATTTAAACCCTGAGCCAAGCCTCACACTAATTCCTATTTCATACATTTTAAATTGAGTTAACTAGATTTAACACTGGTGTCCTCACACCACTAATGAAATCATATTGTTCAAATTCATCATTTGGTGGCAATTCCATCAATAATAGATATAACATGATAATCACTAGAGATTTTATTACGTTAAGAGTTGCTACGTATGTTACTCATATGCATTGACTAAATGTGAGCAATATATACATGGCATACTTGATTATGGACCGTTATAATAGAATATACGTTCAAAACCATGAATATTTGGATAATATTTATGAAGCATGTAAATGAGAAATTAATAAACATTAAATAATAAACCAAAAACAAAAATTGAATCCATTGGGTATGAAACTATCTAATAAAATCTAGTCAATAATTTATCCAATCTTGTTTCTAAGATTTGTTTTCTTATTCTAAACATTATTTTTGTTAGGTTCAAGCATCAACGAAATTTCTCGACCTTTATGTAATCAAAATAATTCGTAGATGTTAACTTGGCATGCATGTTCTAGCCTTAATGTAATTTTCTTGACTAAATTGTTTTTTCTTATTTCCCTTTTTTCAATAAAAATCTTAAAGGCGGGGACTAAGTTGCACGCTATTTGAATTTCTAGAGAGTAGAGAGTAAAGTTTAAGATAAGTCTTTGTATTACAAATTCATATGTAAAAACATAGATGATAGTCAATTTTAAGGGGACAAAAATTGCAGTTTTAATATTCCTTTCAAGTGGAATTACATCAAAAAAATGTTGTAAATGCATTTCTCAACCCTCAATGCTAAAAGATGTGACAAACAATCTTACTTGTAGATTCTACATTGACACCCTTCTTTGGATTCTTTCCCATGTTTACTCTTTTAGGATTTCTTCTTCATCATTGCAATTCTTGTAAAATACTTTCTTCTCAATGCTTTATTCCCACCTCTTTTTATGGAGACATGTTTTTAGTCTCTCAATGTACATTTTCTTTTGTATTTTTGGAGTTTTTTTTTTTGTAGAGATATCATGTTCAATTGTTTATAAAGTGTACTTTTATTAGTCCTATTAGTTGGTTTTGGCTTGTTAAATTTAAATATTTAACATTAAGTGCTATTTGGAGCCACATCCCATTTTGTATTTAGATTTTTTTTTCTACATGATTTAAACCAAAAATTTGGCTAAATGTAGAATAACAACTATTTTTAAAATGTTCGAGTGATAAAATGTTTCAATAATGTGACTAAAACAATTTTATAAAACTTCATCATACATACTCTTTGATTCATTCCATTAAAAACAGTAACACTTATGATCTCAAATCTTAGATGATCTATGTGACAATTGTTATGGCACATATCTTGGATATAACAATATAGTTGCACTACCTAATCTTCATAGGATGAATTTGAATGCTAATGCATTTAATATGAAGCAACCATTGTAGGACTCCCTGCAATAGTGAAATGGCAATGATATTGTCATTAGATACATAAGTAATGATGTGTAAAATATAAATTTAACATAAATGTTACACATAAACAATGTTTAAAGTGATATTTGTTAACAAATATTTTGTAAATAATCTATAAAAATTTTATAAGGTTTAAGTATTTTGAAAATGTTTGAGTGATAAAATGTTTCAATAATGTGACTAAAACAATTTTATAAAACTTTATCATACATACTCTTTGATTCATTTCATTAAAAACGGTAACACTTATGATCTCAAATCTTAGATGATCTATGTGACAATTGTTGTGGCACATATCTTGGACATAACAATATAGTTGTACTACCTAATCTTCATAGGATGAATTTGAACGCTAATGCATTTAATATGAAGCAACCATTGTAGGACTCCCTGCAATAGTGAAATGGCAATGATATTGTCGTGAAATGGCAATGATATTGTCATTAGATACATAAGTAATGATGTGTGAAATATAAATTTAATATAAATGTTACAAACAAACAATGTTTAAAGTGATATTTGTTAACAAATATTTTGTAAATAATCTATAAAAAACTTGTAAGGTTTGATCTAAAATTTTATGATATTGTCGTATTATCATGAGTATATCTATATGCTTGTATGCCTTAAAGCATGAAAATATGTTAAATGTATTAACTTCTATTGAGATTTGCATAGGGCTCAGTTTAATATTATTGTCAAGGCTACTAAAAACATAAAAACATTATAGAGTAACACTATCTTTGTTAAATGTATAAAAAATTGAATATTATAGTCAATACATAAAATGAATATAGTCCATAAGTGTGTGTAGTTGTTTGGATGTGATGTCCTAGAATGCCTAAAAGAGTTAGTTGATATATAATTTTGAAAGTTTAAATTGCAATTGTTTGGATAAGGAGATTTAGATGGACCCAAAGTGTGTTTTCTTCTCATATTTCATTTCATTTATTTTAAACTCCAAAATTTTCAAAAGAAAGGTATTGTTCTTGCGGAATTTTAATTATTGTTAAAGCCTCTCTTCAATAGTAAATAATGGTGAATAGAAGTAGTAAATAATGGTGAATAGAAGAGGGCACTAACATGTGGAAAGAAGAACTCAGTCCTTCTTATTCATAAATTTTGTTTGAATATTTTGTGTTGAATTCTCATTAAGGGAAGTCTAGTAGGATAATAAAAGGGCATTGCAAAGACATTTTAGAACTGAATTTATAGAGAGTAAAGGTGTATGTTAAGTTTTTGTACAACAAATTTATATGAAAAACATAGATGATAGTCATTTTTTATAAAAAATTGTAGTTTTATTTATTTCAAATGAAATTGGATCAAAGAAATGCTTTAAATGCATTCAAGTAAAAAATTCTCTTTACAACCCCATAATGAGAGACACAAAATGTCATCCTCCATATTTCTCGGAGCCCAAAATATGATGAAGGTTACCATCAACAATACATCATATATATGTCATTTTCATCATCACGAGAATAGCCTTTAACAATAATATAATTTCCATCATTGTTGTAGGTATGGTTTTCCTTTGATTCATCTACAATAACTGTGTTTAAACCACTATAAGAACCCATTTAATTTTTCCAAAATTTATTAAGGGGTTTCATATTTACATCTAGACTTCATGAACAACAATTGACAACTTAGTGGACCCAAATGGTTGGTTTTTTTTTTGCAAAATGTTTGTTGCAACTCCCACAAAACATATATTTTCAATATTTTCATCTAAATTTGAATGTTTTTAGCTAGTGGTTCATGTTTGAGAAAGACCCCAGGTGAGTCAACAGTGAACAAAACCATGTATAAGAACCATGTATTTACATTTCTGTCTCTTTCATATAAACCATCAAATATCCAACTTGATGGCATTTTGAAATAGTTTTCTTCTCCATTGTCATATGAATGGTATTGAACATCATCTACCAACAAAATATTTGATGTTTCATAATGACCTACATATTGGAGAAATACATCTTTCAACATTTTTTTGTAAACATGTATTATACCATGGAGACATCGAGAATATGTGAAGGAGTATAGAGAATGTATAAATCATCAAGTCCCCAATCAAATACCAGGTGTCCATCGTCCAGCCATTAAAATTCACCAATGAAATTTTTAAATTTTTTGCAATCTAAAAAAGTAAACCATAGAGCAATGTCAAAATATTGTCTTGCAACATTGATAATATCAACACTAAAAATCCACGTATACTAATGATAACATCAATGCACAAAGTGATGTTATTTGTTGTGAGGTCATCTTTCGATAAACACACAAACCCCAAACAACAATCCCTTTACACCTAACGCCAACAACTTATTGTTTGTTGACTTTCTTACCAGATAAAAATACGATAACCAAATATGTAGCCACAACAATAATATAGATGCCATTAAATGAAGAGGTATGTAGATGTCAAATAAGAAAATAGGTTCCAAGCATTTCTCAAGCTCAAGAGTTCATTCCAATAATATTAAAATATAACGAAGTAAAAAAAAGATTCATAATACAACAACACAAACCGATTATTATTAATTATTAAAATATATGTTGCAATAGTAAGTAGTCTAATATTACATGTTTTTATGCATATTTAAAGAAGATAGGAATGGTTTAACATTAGACATTACATCCAATTTAGAAACAACCTGCCATATAATTGTCACCAAATATTTATCTTAGATACAAAAGATACATTGTGAGGTTTAACGAAAATGAAATTTTAAGCAGGTTTCTTTGTATCTTAGCACCTTACAAGACAATCACAGCTATACATTCCATTGGAAATTCATTTCCAAACTCATGACACATAGTTTTCACATCTTTGAAGCTTTTTGCAAAATCATCTATAGATAATTTATCAGAGGACCAAAAATATTTAACTTGTTGGTCAATTGTTTTGGTATTCTCTCCTAAGGATCTATTAAATAAGGTACTCCTTTCAGTTACACCTTTGGAAGACCAAATTCCAACTTCAAATTCATTAAATCACAATTGCAAAAAATAAATTGTGCTTAGTCATGATCGATACAAGTTTAAATGAAATTTGAAATCATATTCTTGGTTGACACTACTAGGAACTTCAACTCCCTCTTTAGTGGTGCATACCTTTGAAAACAAAAAAAACTTTCATTTATAAAATCAACAAATGTTTTTTATTAGAATCCGCGGAAAAGAACGTCTACGTAATAAAATGCAAAATAATTTTTTTGTCAAATTAATAACGGTTTGGAAATAATATATATTGCCTCATACCTATAACAGATTTTCTAAGAGTGAATTGTAGAACAACTAGAATAGATATTTCAGTTCATTCTCCAACAATCATCCTTAAATGCACAATTTATGTGTGTTCCTCTGTAACAATTTGGAGATGAATATTGTTAGTATCTCCCTATAGATTAGTTAAACTAATTTTAATTTGCAATTTTAGGAAAACACTCGAAAAAATATAGAATCTCACCTTATTCACCAGAACAAGCCGTAGATTGATCATTTCTACCTTAATTATAATTTTTTTATGAACCTTCAATGCCATCCTCCTCGTGAGCTAGTTTTCTCTCTATTACAGGATTCTTGTGAATAACCTACACTTACAGACAAAAACAAAAAGTAAAATATGTTTGTTATAATGAAACAGATAATCTGAGAACATAATGAGAGAAAAAAATTGTAAATACCTTCATTTGGCTCATTCAACAAAGACTAAAGAATATGTTCATGTAAATTTATCGTTGAACCATCTGTATGATAGAAACAACACAAAGGTTAGGAATTCTGGTTAGAGAATGAATCATCCTCGCACTAGCATAGAAGGCGATGATGGTGCCCTGGGAGGAAGTAAAATTTGAAACTAAGTGATTCCAAAATTCCATTGTCCTTTCCTTTGGAAAGGCATGCTTTTTGGACTAGAATCCCAAATCTCTTAGAGTTAGGAAATCAACCAGTGGTAAGTTTTCATTCATACACTACTTTGTCAAAGAAATAGTGGACATATTGTGTCCCTCTAAGCCAACTCTCCAACACTGTATAAGAGATAAACCTTTATAGAAATCATTACGAAAGTGTCTGATGATGCCAAAGGTTTCATATTATTTCACTAGATTTTTTACTTTCTTTGTGAAAAGAGAGAAGGATTTCCCAATCAAATATGAAGTATTTAGATCATCTATGCAAATATAAGTAAAAGGTTCTCTATTTGATGCTATGAAAAATAACAATTCAAGAATAGCATGTTTTTTCCAACCATATAAACAGTTGCACATATCAAATACAATTAGCTCACAACACGGTGCATCTTGAAAGTAACTAATTTGTTTTAGTGTCTTCTGCAATGTACATGGAAAATAAGGTCAACACACAAATCTTGCAGTATCTCTGAGAGAACCCATAGAGATAATGATTTCCTTTTGAGTGATGTATATATTTGCAAAATTGCATAAACTTATTTTTGAAACGTAAAAGCATCTTCCTCTTCTGCTTGTTTCCATTTCTTCACTGGAGACTTGGGTTGCTTGTCATCACAAAGAATACTGTAAAGTTGTCAAAAGTA
Source organism: Larix kaempferi (assembly GCA_027924585.1). Lineage (NCBI taxonomy): Eukaryota > Viridiplantae > Streptophyta > Pinopsida > Pinales > Pinaceae > Larix > Larix kaempferi. The sequence goes on along the minus strand of BSBM01000074.1, from coordinate 9,549,319 downwards.
ATTTTGAGCAATTTTAGAAACCTCAACCACATTTTTGTCACACACATCATTTGATGAAAAAAAATCATAGTCCTCAATACTCATATATTCAAAAATCATATTTCTAGTTATGCCTTCATCCTCAAGACTCTTTTCCAATACTATAAAAGAGATGTTGCATCGACATTATGGTCCACTATGTTACTCATCTAGATTGATCATTAAATTATCTTATCTTGAGTTATTCTCAATTATGTCTCATCCATATCACATAGAGGTCTAAAAAAATTATACCTGGATTGTTTTGTTTTATTTTGCACAAAACTATCAAGATGTGTTGGAACATAATTCCCATCTAGACCTTGGTTAATAATCCTTGCATAAGGTTCCAAGTGTTTAATGTAAGTTGTTCCATGGTTTGGCTTCATAGTGCCTAGTCTAGGGGGTTTGTCCACATATTAGACTAGTGGTTTTCCATAATAGACAAGTTTGTCCACAAGTGCGCCCTATTTCCTTAATCTGGGGAGTAAAAAGCACCCAATTTAATGAATTTAATGAGGGAGGCGCACCACTTCCTTGTTTTATGGGATAAGGTTGGACCAGGGGCGCTAATGCACTAGAAATGGTCAAAATGCTCATTAATAGCCACTACCAAAGCCCTAAACCACCTAATTATCCCTCATAATAATTTCATCTACATTTATTGACTTTCCTAACTTCCTCATGGTCCTCATAGGTTCATTGGACCTCATTATGGCCCAATACAGGAGTTACACTTGGCACAATGTCATAGATTGGGGAAATTACTCCACTAATCCTAACATTAATGTGAGCTACTCAACTTCCTCCTAAGGCTTATGAATTTCTCTCTTGAAAATCTTTATATATTGTACATATCTTATTTAATAATACAGAAGTGTAGTTTACATCAATTTTGTTCTATCTCATGTATTTATTTTTCAATATTTCTTCTATTTTCTGCTAAACTTTGCATGTACTCTTTGTGAGGACTAGATTGTTTCTATATCTTGGCTTGTAAAATTATTTCATGGCATCAAGGCCATATAAATTTCACATGCTATCATAGCCTAGGTGAGCTGAGCATAGCTACTTCTAGTAGTGCACCAGAAGCAATGGAGAAACCACATAAATCCTTGGGGAAATTGCCTTGAATCCATTGGAGAAATCCTTTGGAGACTACCCAGGTGTGATGCGCTCCGGAATGTGCCTATTATCGAAGTAAGGATCTCATATTCATCCAAATAGTCTTCCATTGTAATTTTTTAGAGTTTGTTTTGTAACTACAACAAGTTCGGCATGGATTCAAAAGTTCCTCTTCTTACTCCATTCAATTATGCTGAGTGGAAGCCTAAAATGTGTGCATATCTCAGGAGACAATGTCTCTATGATGTTTCCATTGGTGTTGAGAGTGAACCAAATTCTTATAAAGATAAAATTGATTGGATAAATGACTGTGACAGATCATTCAGAACTATGTGTCTAGCCATGTCTCCAAGTATGCACTACTTGATTGGTTTTGTAGACTATCCATTGGAGTTATGGTCCAACATGGACAAGGCTCTTGATAAGAAAAAGAATGGTGCATGGACTGAGCCTATGGACAACTCAACTTGTTCTCTCCCTCCTAATATATCGGCCTCTACTCTCTTTGATAAAGTTGTTCATGAATATCAAATGGCAGAATCTTCAACACAAGTTCCTGTTGGTAGAGATCTCTTTGATTTGAATGCTTCCTCTACATGTTATTAAGTAGAATGTGAAGAGACGTCATCTATTGCACAATATGTTGGTGCTAATGATTAATATACAACAAATGGAGATTCCATTGTTGAAGAATAACTCTCTCTCCACTCATTTTTCTCCTATCATACTTTTTCTACTGAGGATTCTCTATAAGTTATTGCTCTAGAAGATAAGCATTCTTACTATGATTTTAATGATGTGCAAGATTGCGATTCTTTGGATATTTTGGAGTCTAGATCAGATTATGGAGTTCATGCATTCGCACTCCTTGGTCTCATGTCTCATCTCACTTCCTATATGGTCACATGCACACTTCCTCAAGGCATTGTTGAATATGGAGACAACATGCATTCGTTTGGGTTTAAGCCTCAAGCACATCAAGCTTCATATGGTTTGAAGTTCAAGAATTTGTACCATCTAAAAGCATTTGGATTTGATCTCCAAACCTATTTGTTCTCTCATGAGTCTTCACATTTGAATTCTTAGGATCATAAGTCAGTTGTTGAAGCTCATTCACACTCAGAACCTCTCATTGGTTCGCAATTTGGTGTGACATTGGATGCTATGGAGGTTGAATTTCAGTATGGAGTTGTTGCATTCACTCTCACTATCATGCTTCCTATCCACTGCATGATTGTGATTGGAACTTGTTCACAGAGTTGCACAGAATATGGAGGACACTATCATTCACTTTGGATTGATTCTCAAGCTCATCAAGTCTTATTTGGATTTGTTCTGACCACATTTGGTATGATGATCAAGTCTAAAGAGCACCTTCTTGCGCTTGATTCCACAATTGCATAGATCAAGCATATGATCCAAGCATGGGAGAAACATCCACTTATTCCCAAGAAGAAGGTTCCTCTATACATATGATCAAGTTCACAATCTAGTCCTCTTTGTGAGGACTAGATTGTTTCTAGATCTTGGCTTGTAAAATTATTGCATGGCATCAAGGCCATAGAAATTTTGCATGATGGTTTTTTTTCGGGGAGTATTCCAATGAGCCATTTTTATAAAGCTCAAATATAAAACACCATTTATCCCAAAGGTCATATGTAATCAAGACAAGAGTCATCTTTTCTTTAATACTATACTTGCTGAAAACATCAAATATATCTACACAATCATTCTTAAAATTCCACAATCCAATGAAATTTTAAATTCAAAGAGAAATTAAAAATAGATTGGAATGTTTGTAGTGGTGTAAGAATATTTAAAAGAAAAAATATATATACCTTCAACTCCATTGATGTAATGTGACCTTTTTGAGGGTGGCTAGTTCTATTACTATATATCCATTTCTCAGTGGTCTCGATGAACTAATCAATAAATGGTGTGTCAGCAAATTCCTTATTAGAAATATTTTGCTTCTTACGCAAACTTGTAATCAATTTTTTTGGAACATCCTCTTGTAGCAAACATGCTTTACAAAACCGATATCTTGGATGTAAGGTTTGTATTTCTCATTGTCGATTATCTTTTGTTGTGCAGATATAGTGTATTCGCCATCTAAGATATACAAACTCACTATATCCATTTCAATTTGATTTTCTCTATGGAAAGGAACAAGTTCATTTTTCTTCTTATTGAAAGACATAAAATTTTCCTTTTGAAGAGTCGTGGTGAAATTTTTGGCAAGTCACAGAACCATCCTAGCCACAAAATCTTCATTCGCTCTCTGAAATTAGATATGTGGAGGTGTTAGAACACATCTCTTAACATTAATAGAAAAAACATTTTCATTAAAAATGAAATATTGTATTTTCTCTTGCTGACTGCTTTCGGACCTCTCAAAACTTTTTCTTTCTTTCTCCATTCTTACCCTCGAAGGGATTTATTTCAAATGCTTGAATGATAATTTAGTGACATCCTTTTCTAGGTCATATATGATAGCTCTTCTAAGATAACATATATTACTTAAATGGTAAACATTTATGAGCTTGTCCTTAAAATTCATGTAATGGAGAGCCAATGATGTCTTTTGCTTAGTAAATTTTCTTTTAAAGAACAATAGAATTCCATTTTTCAATTATGTGGATGTGCTTGATCCAACCCAATTTTTTAGATCATACGATGGAAATATCCAACCATGTTTTGTACAAGACACTTCATCATGTACATCAAATATTTTCATCAGCTCGGGGTGAAACTTATAAACTAGAAGATCCATATGTAATAAAGAGCAGTATTTCTGACGCAAGTCTGCCTTCGACGGGTCAAAGGTTCTTGCTTAACATTACACACAACACGACCACAATTATCACACATACAAGATGTAAACCAGGATGCCAGAAGTAGCTTATATTACTTCTACCAATCTGTTACAATGTGGAATAACTGTAAATACAAATAACTAACTATCTATCGGCCTTAGCCATTACAATACAGAAGTAACTGCAGTGTTCTCTCTTAGTGTGTCGACCTCACCCTCTCCTAGTTCACTGCGGAACTTTGAGCTATGGCTCGATCTTCTTTGCGTTCGGAATTTGTGTGATTGTTCTCTCCAATCTACAGAACCTCTCCCGAACTTTTCTCTACAACTCCAACACAAAATGGAACTGTCCCCTGCTCTGCGCTCACGCACAAGCCTTCTACCCTGCTTTTGTTGTGTCCGAGACCATTTCGATCCTCGATACAGGCATCCTCTGCCAGCCGATCCTTCCATGATCCTATAGACCTGCAACTGTCAGCGCCTCTGTTGTGCTGTACAGCCTCATCTACCCTCAATAACTGCCATTAACTTCCTTAGCAACCCCAAACGGCTACCAAGTATAGTTTCCTTGATTTCTACGCATCCTTCCGACATGCTACAGTAAACCATCATGTCAACTATACTTTCTGTCAGCTTCGAATCATCTATCGGATTCACTCTGCGCTTAAGCTTCACCATTTTTCCCCTTCCTCCTCGCTTGGCTCCTACCCAAACCTATCGATGTCGCGGTCCGACCACCCGTTGACCTTCTACGACTCTGCGGTAACATGTCATCTATCGACATTGACATGTCAACTCTCGACCCCTTCACTCTTGTCGACTGCTTCGATAGCTTCTACTCGACTTGTTGACTTCGACAGCTAACTTGCTCATCTGCACCAATGGTCGTCAGCACTCCCTCTGGTCGATCTCCTCATGTCGATCAACTTCGACTGATCTACCTAGGCTTCGATGCTCCTGCATCAGACTCCCTAGGTGAAAAAGAACTCGGCTGCTCCGTTTGTCTCCTGAACCCTTCTTCAGAAATCCATGTCGCCTCCTGCAACTCATCATCCTTCGATCGCACCAATTATTCCTTCCTTCGCGAGCTACGCGTACGCCGGACTTCGCGTTCTTCTATTACTTCTGCGATCTTTTCCTTGTGTGGATCTGGAATCTGCGCTTTCCAGTCGATGTTCGACACTTCTGTGCCTCCACTGCTTGAACCTTCTTCGAATTTGTACAGATCTGAGACATTGAACGTTGATGAAATGCTCAAGTCATTCGGCAGCTCCAACACATAAGCGTTGTCTGAATTTTCTTCAGAATCTTACATGGTCCAATCTTCTTCAGCTTCAGCTTGTTATAAGCTTTTGTCGGAAATATCTCCTTCCGAAAATGAGCATAAACCAAGTCTCCTTCGCTGAACGATTGTAGTCTCTTCTTCCTATCGGGTCTCAACTTGTATGTCACGTTGCTCCTATCTATGCGTTTTCGCACATCTTCATGAACTTCTTTCATGTGCTCTGCGAATGATTCTTCATCTGCGCTTTTCCTGAGTTCTGTTAGTAACTCGACCAAATCCACCACTCCATGTGGGCTTCTTCCTTGAACAATATGGAATGGGCTCAAACCTGTCAACTGATTCAAATAATTGTTGTATGTGAACTCTACTTGCGCCAACACATTTTCCCACTGTTTGGGTCTGTTGGCCGTCAAGCATCTCAGAAGGTTTCCAAAACTTCTGTTCACCACCTCGATCTATCCGTCTGTCTACGGATGATATGTCGAGCTAAACTGCAAATTCATGTCCAGTTTCTTCCCTAGGGTTCTCCAGAAATGACCAATAAACTTGGTATCTTTGTCTGATGTGATACTCTTCGGCAACCCATGCAATTTGACTACTTCCTTGAAGAATAGTACAGCAATGCCTGTGGCGTCACTTTTCTTCTGACACGGAATAAAGTGTGCCATCTTCAAAAATTTGTCGACTACAACAAATATTGAGTCACTTCCTTGCTGAGTCTTAAACAATCCGATTACAAAATCCATGCTCAAGTGCTCCCATGGGGTATTCGGTACCGGAAATTGTTCGGGTACACAGGGTACTACCAAAGGACCGAACACCAAGAGAAACCACTTCACACAAACAGATCACAAATCAACACACCGATGTTTGACGTGGTTTAAACCCTCTTGAGGGAAACACTCCACGGCCCCGGCCAAATAGCTTCTACGGGACAATTTATTATGCAAAGAAAGAAAGATACAAATGAGCTTCTCATAATCGATCAACTAAACAATGACTCTCCATGCTCTTTAAATAGAGATCATGGACCAATCGGGTGTTAAGACACGGATCAAAGTTAGGTTTGATCTAAGAGAAGTTGAGCCGTCGGATCACTCTATGTCGGAAACATATCGTGACCGTCGGATTAAGTATTTACAAATGCATACTAATGCAGACTAAAGAAACACACTATCCCTAACGGATATATTACACAAGTTGATCTTAACTAAATCTTAAGTGTCTAAATATCCTAACATCCCCCCTTAAGAACAACTTGGGATAGGATTGAAGGATTTACAAAAGTGACAATATTAGGAGAAGGAAGGAGGCATTAGAGCCTATCCCCCCTTAATGACAAGTTCTTGAACTCCTAACATAGATCGAATTTTAGAAAACTTCGCTTCTGTAAGAGACTTGGTGAATATGTCTGCAACTTGGTCATCTGTAGGGCAAAAAAGCACTTCAAGAACACGATCATGAACAAGATTTCTGATGAAGTGCATATGTATCTCAATGTGTTTGCTGCGTTGATGTAGAACTAGATCTTTTGCAAGCTTGATGGCACTTTGATTGTCGCACCAAAGTGGAGTAGGCTACTACTGCTTGAATCCAAACTCTGAAAGGATCTGTCGAAGCCATAAAGCTTCCTGACTAGCATTAACTACTGCTCGATATTCTGCCTCTGCTGAAGAAAGAGCAAGAGCTTGTTGTTTCTTACAAGCCCAAGTAATAGGTCCAGATCCCAGACTGAAAACATAACCTGCAGTAGACTTTCGATCATCAGGATCGCCGGCCCAATCTGAATCAGTGAAACCAACCAACAAAGGTTTCCCCCCTGTATTGTAATGAATCCCAAACTGAACTGTACCTCGAATATATTGAAGTATTCTTTTAGCTGCTTTCCAGTGACTTTCATGAGGTGTCTGCATATAACGGGAAACACGACCAACGGCAAAGGAAATGTCAGGACGAGAATGAGTCAAGTATAAGAGACTACCAACAAGCTGATGATACAAGGTGGCATAGACTTCAGATGAAGTACAAGAGGCAGAAAGTTTGACTCTAGACTGGAAGGGAGAAGGGGTTGGTGTACAATCTTCCATGTGAAAGCGACGAAGAAGGTCACAAGCATACTTAGACCGAGAAAGAAAAATTCCTTCTTTGGTTTGCAGGACTTGGAGACCAAGAAAATAATGCAAATGTCCTAAGTCTGACATTTCAAAATTTTGTTTAAGACTGGACTTCACATGGGTTATAAGCTTAGGGTCACTACCAGTAAGAATAAGGTCATCAACATATAGAACAAGTATGACGAGATGGTTTCCTACTTTCTTGGTGTAGACATTAGGGTCAGAATGGCATCTAGAAAAACCAGTGTCAAGGAGAAAGTTATCCATTTTGGCATACCAAGCTCTAGGATCTTGCTTAAGGCCATATAAGGATTTCTTAAGGAGATAGACAAGGCTAGAGTTATTCTGAACATAGCCAGGAGGTTGTTCCATGTAAATTTCCTCCTGTAAATCACCATGTAAGAAGGCAGACTTGACATCCATTTGATGGACTTCCCAGTTGTGTAAGGCTGCAAGGGAAAGAACAAGGCGGATGGAGTTCATTTTTGCGACAGGAGCAAAGGTTTCATTGTAGTCAATCCCTTCAACTTGGGAAAAACCTTTGGCAACTAACCTTGCCTTAAGTCTTTCAACACTTCCATCTGATGCATACTTAGTTTTGTAGACCCATTTACATCTGACAAGTTTTTTTCCTTTTGGAAGAGGTACAAGATCCCAAGTATCGTTCACCATTAAGGAACGATATTCTTCATCCATGGCTGCATCCCAATCTGGATTCTCTGAAGCTTCTGCAAAGGTTTTTCTGGATCATGATTCTCGAAAACTTGAGCCAAAAGAGAAGAGGATTGCTGAAACTGAGAACGTGTTCGACGTTGATCTCTAGGATCACCGACAAAATCACCAGCTGCTTCACATGTTGAACGGACCCATCAAGGAAGCACTTGTGCTAGTGCAACTGGAGGAACATGAGCAGGCGGAGGTGGATTTTCATCCTCACTGTCATCATCAGAAACTGGAGTTGGAAACCTGTCAAGGAAGTTGGAAGAAGAAGAAGAAGGCACAAACGCCGAATCAGGCTTGCAGGCCAACGATGGCACAATCGCCGAGTTAGGCTCGCAGGCCAAGATATTTTCATCAAATTTAACATCTCTTTTAATGATTACATCATGAGAATGTGGTTGAAGAAGTCTATAACCTTTTACATCTTCAGAATATCCAACAAATATGCACTTTTCACTTTTAGGCTGCAATGCTTTCCGTTTTTCATCCGGAATGTGAGCCCATGCTTCACTACCAAACACACGAAAGTGACTTACATCAGGTTTAGTTTTACTCCATGCTTCTTCCGATGTTATACCTTGTAATGCTTTTGTGGGGGTGCGATTAAATATTTAATTTACACAATTAATGGCTTCAGCCCAAAATTGAAGACATAGTCCCTTAGATTGGATCATACAATTAGCCATTTCTTTTAAAGTGCGGTTCTTCCGCTCAGCTACACCATTTTGTTGTGGTGTATATGGAACAGTGTGCTGTTGTTGGATGCCTTGTTCAGTGCAAAAAGTAGTGAACTGTTTGTTAACATATTCTCCTCCATTGTCAGATCTTAACTTAATAATTTGATGACCATATTGTTTTTCAACAAGGGCCTTGTAGGCCAAAAACATGTTAAATACTTCGCTCTTAAGTTTTAGGAAATAAACCCAAGTGCGTCTGGTGTAATCATCAATGAAATTTAAGAAATATTTGAAACCAGAAAAGGAAGCAGATGGAAGAGGACCACACAAGTCACTATGCACAAGCTCCAAGGGAACCGAGGCGTGCCAAGTGGCACGTTTGTCAAAACTGTCTCGATGATGTTTTCTGAGTACACAACCGGAGCAAACACCATCTCTGCAAGATACCATCGGAAGACCTGTCACCATATTTTATTTACATAGTTGTTGTAATGAGTGATAATTTAAGTGACCAAATCGCTCATGCCAAAGTTTGCTCAAGTTATCACTATGAGCAATAAAAACTGAAGGGAAAGGTGATGACCCAAAGTTGTTAAACTTGTATAACCTGGTAATATCATCAACAATTCCGGTAGCTAGGACCTATTGAGGATCTTTAAAATCCTTGATTACAACTTGGTGAGGTGTAAAGGTCACAGTTTTACCTTCATCAGAATGAGTGATCTGATAGACTGATAACAAATTGCAGGAAATTCTTAGAACACATAGTACATCACTAAAATGACCATTATCTACTGGAACTATTCCATCTCCTACAACACTTAGAGATCTATCATCACCAACAAATATTTGTTTGGTGTTACATTCATGCATAGTAGAAAAGATGGCTTGATCCTTAGCCATATGATAAGATGCTCCAGAATCAATGAGCCATTCATTTGAAGTAGAAGAAGAAGATGCATTATAAGAATAACCAGAAGCACAAAGTGCATGTCCATGAGAGGCAGATTCTGAAGGCGAATCTAGGCTGATGTGGTGCTTCTTCGTTGCTGCTTCCAAGGCTGCCATCTTCTTGAAACACTTAGATTCATCATGATTATCTTTCCCGCAATAGTTGTAATGACACTCAGTCTTCTTTCCTTTTGGCTTGGATCCTTTGTCATTTTTTAAAGAAGGAGTTGACTGAGAGGGTTTTAGACCCTTATTTGACTTATTATTGCGAAAATTTTGTTTCTTGGGAGGCTTGGACTTTTCTTTATGTTGGGACAATAAGGCTTTCCCAGATGTATCTGCATTGTTGATTATTCCAAGATGAATGAGTTTATCTTGTTCTCTAATCAAGGAATCACAAAAGGATTCAAGACTAGGCTCTTGATAGCTAGCTGCATTCAAGGATGCTTTCATGGAGTAAAATGTAGATACAAAAACAGAATATGCAGGTCCAAGTTTAGAAAGAATGTGATAAATGCACTGTATGTCTTCCCTCTCAATCTTACATTCTGCACATAAGAGTTTAAGAGTTTTGTACTTAGATAAATAATCTTGAATGCATGAAAAGTCACTTGGATTTAAAGAAATCAACTCATTTTCTAGTTGGTGACCTCGAATTTCATTGTGTTTACCAAACACAGATTCCAACTAGTCCCAAGCAGCATTAGGTTCATCAATTCCAGATATGTGGAATCGCAAATCAGTAGAGATTGACATCCCAATCAATCCACGAGCTTCATCACATCTATTTTCCCATTTTATTTTATTATCATCATCAGTGGGTTCTTTTTATTTCCCTGTGGTAATTCTGAAAAGTCCCCTACTTCGTAGAACGTCCTCCATACGAGATTTCCATGAGAAATAGTTGGAACTGTTAAGTAGAATATCACAATGGGCGACCATATTTGTAAATTAATGGCTCTAAAAGAAGAAACCAATAGTCTGGATGTGAAGAGCTCGAAAAAATAGGCAGTTTTAAAAAAAACGGCACTGAAAACTGACTCTGTATGATGAAGTTATGCTTGAACAAAGAAACTATTGAAGATGATGTCCCCAATAGTGACGTGGCAGCTAGAGAATGTCTAGCAAAAAAGAACCCCCCTCTTCCCAAGATAAACCTTTTAACAATCACTTTACAAGAAAGTTGCTTTAAGTGAACCACTTTTGTAAAATAAGTGATTTCACTTTTACAATGATATTACTTTTAAATAGTGCAACAATAAAAAAACTTAAGTGACTCACTTGTATTTTTATTTTTTATTATTTAAGTGAGATGCACTTTTACAATAAAGTAACTTGAAATTAGAAATTGCATGCACTTTTTCTTTTAAAAGTAACTTCCTAAGACTTGAACTCAAGACCTATTAAGGAATAAAGCAACTTTGAACCAAGTGAGCTAGATTAAAAGGTATGTAAAATATGGGAATGAGGAAGGGGGCTTTTTTTTTTTTTTTACTCTTCTTCCTCGGTTTGCGTGCTTGCCATTTTTCCTGCAAAAAAAACCACAAATCGAAACAAAAAAACTTTTCCACACTTGTGGAGTTAGATCTTATTAGCTTGCCCGGTAAGTCTACGTTTTCTCTCTGTTTCTGATTTGCCAAGGTGCACGGCAAAGAGCATACGCAGCCGAGAAAAACCCTTTCCCTTTCTGTTTCTGATTTGCCGAGATCGCTCAAGGTGCACGGCAAAGAGCATACGCAGACGGGAAAGCAATAATCCGAACCCAAAAAAAAACTTACCGTAAAAAAAAGATGAAATATGAGATTTTTCTTTTTAAAAACGAAATAAAAAAATGCGTCACTGTAACATTATACCTTCAGATCTGATGAAATACGCGTTTCTAGAGCAACCGGGAACCGTTTTCGATCAAACGAAAACTATTTCCCAATGGAAACGACGCTCTGGACGCAATGGAAGACCTCCCACAGCCTAGAAATGCACATAAATACCAGAACTAGAAACCCTTTAGAGTTTTGGCAACAGCAGTTCAAGATCTAGATCATAACCGGAAGCGGCACTTCATAAAAGCTCTGATACCATGTTCGGGTACACAGGGTACTACCAAAGGACCGAACACAAGGAGCAACCACTTCACACAAACAGATCACAGATCAACACACCGATGTTTTGACGTTGTTTAAACCCTCCTGAGGGAAACACTCCACGGCCCCGGCCAAATAGCTTCTACGGGACAATTTATTATGCAAAGAAAGAAAGTTACAAATGAGCTTCTCATAATCGATCAACTAAACAATGACCCTCCATGCTCTTTAAGTAGAGATCATGGACCAATCGGGTGTTAAGCCACGGATCAAGGTTAGGTTTGATCTAAGAGAAGTTGAGCCGTCGGATCACTCTATGTCGGAAACATATCATGACCGTCGGATTAAGTATTTACAAATGCATACTAATGCATACTAAAGAAACACACTATCCCTAATGGATATATTACACAAGTTGATCTTAACTAACTCCTAAGTGTCTAAATATCTTAACAGAAACGATGTATACAACCCCGTGTTCTGACTTCTTCCTTTTTTCAACTGGAAAATTCTACAATGTCGAACCCTCTTTCTGACATCTTTCATCATCCTTGGCCAATAATACTTTTCTTTGACTAATGCCTTAGTTTTGTCGATGCCAAAATGACCTGCTAATCTGCCGTTATGCAATTCACGGATTAGGTTCTCTCTTACTGATCCTATGGGAATACACAACTGTCGTCCCTTGAATAGGTATCCCTCCTGGATGAAATAATCCAAGTATGGAGTCCTCTCGACACTCCACGGTTTACGACAAGATTCCCATGCTTTCGCAAAATCCTCGTCTGTAGCATACTCTGTCTTAACTGACTCTAATCATGTTTCCTGAACTTTCGTTGTGTTCAGCAACGCAATTCTTCTACTTAGCGCATCGAAAACCTTGTTCGAATTTCTCGACCTATGTCATAACATGAACATATATCCCTATAGGAACTCGACCCATTTCATTTACTGCTGATTTAACTTCGACTGAGTATTCAGATACCTCAACGCTTGGTGATCTGTGTACAACACAAATTCCTTGGGCAACAAATAATGCCTCCACTTCTTCAACGCCTGGACAATAGCATAAAATTCCTGGTCATAGACCGAATCTTTCCGCTTCGCATCATCCAATTTTTCATTGAAGAATGCAATTGGTTGGCCTCCTGGCTCAACACTGCTCCAATTGCTATTCCACTTGCATCACAATCAACCTGGAAGACTTTGACGAAATCTGGGAGCGCTAACACAGGGCTCTCAGTGACCTTTTCCTTCAACTTGTCGAAATATCGCTAGGCTGCTTCCATCCACTTGAACTCCCCTTTTTCGCATGCACTCTGTCAATGGTGCACAAATCCAACTGAATCCCCAAATGAACTTCCTGTAGAAAGTGGCAAGTCCATGGAAACTCCTCACTCCAGTCGCGCTTGTCGGTTTAGGCCAATCCAGTATCGCCATCACCTTTTTTGGGTCCATCACCAACCCTTTACCCGAGATCACAAATCCCAAGTACACCAGTTATTCCTTCATGAAGAAACACTTTTGCAAGTTCACCACCAGCTTCTATTCCTGCAACTTCTACAATACCTGTCGAATGTGTCCCAAGTGTTCCGTCTTGGTTTGACTGAAAATTAGAATGTCATCTATATAGACTACGACAAACTTTCCCAAGAATGGTTTCAGTACCTCGTTCATCAATCGCATGAATGTACTAGGTGCATTAGTGAATCCAAATGGCATGACTAACCACTCATACATCCCTTCCTTCGTCTTGAATGTTTTTTTCCATTCATCTCCTTCTCTAACCCGAAATTGGTGATAACCGCTCTTCAGGTCTATCTTCGTGAAGTACTTCACTCAACTCAAAAAATCCATCAAGTCGTCCATTCTCAGCAATGGAAACCGATACTTGATCGTGATCTTGTTGATAGCTCTGGAGTCTTTACACATCCTCCATTATCCACCTTTCTTCGATGCTAATATTGTTGTTACCGCGCATGGACTCAGACTCTCTCTAATCAACCCTTTGTCTAAGAACTCCTGGACCTGTTGGTTGAGTTCATGACCTTCTCTCGGAGTCATCCTATGCAGTGTTTTGTTTGGAAGACTCGACCTTGGAATCAAGTCGATCTGATGGGATATGCTCCTTGTTGGCGGTAACCCCGTCGTTGTCTCATCGACTACTATGCTTCAAAATTCATCAAGCATCTTTCCGACTTCAACCGGAATTTTCTCCTCCATTCTCACCTTCTTGACATATGGTCCTTTCGGAATGATAGCATAACACCCCAACTGCTTTTCCTCTTCCGTGAGGAATTCCTTCACTCAACACATCAGCACTCGCTTCTCCCAAAAGTTGCTCTCGCCCTACTTACCATCGACTTGCTCCTCCGGTTTTGGCTTAAGAGTCCTCTTCATGCCATTCTTCCACACTGTGACTGTGTTGGCTCGACCATCATAGATGATTTTTCGATCATATTTCCATGGTCTTCCTAACAACAGATGGCACACGTCCATTGGGATTACGTCGCATAGTACATTGTCCTCTAACTTCCCAAACTTGAAGTTAATCAGGCACTGTCTAGTCACCTTCACATGGTGTCCTTTCTGTAACCATGAGATCTTGTAAGGGTGTGGATGTTCTCAACACTTCAACCTGATATTGTCGATGACCTCTGTCAACACAAGATTCTCAATGCTTCCACCATCAACTATGGTATTGTAACGCCATTCTCCGATTCGCACCTTGGTTCGAAAGATCACCTTCCGCTATGCCAGCTCTTGCTTGTCGCGTTTGTCTTCTTGAACCAATGTTCAGCTGACTATCAGACTTCGGTTCCTTCTTTTCTCCTTTCTACTGCTGTCGGATGCCGACTCTTCCCTCTCGTCGACTTGTTCATCTTTTCAACGCCTGGGTTTCAACTCCTCTGTAGCATGTAGGTTCTCTGAGCATTCATATGCCTTGTGACCCATTCCATGACATTTATAATAGATTATGGCTAGTCTGTTAGCTCCCTTTATGTCAGATGGACCACCTCGACCATACGCACCTCGACCGCGTTTCTCATGACCATCGCGTCGATTTTCTTGCACTTTCTCCCTTGTCGATGTCCCTTTCACATGTCGACTATCCTCGACAGTTTCCCTTTTGTAACCGCTACTTTGGCCTTTCATGGTAACAGTATTCACACCTCGACCAGTCATTCGACCTCTGGTCGCTGCGAATTTCCTCAACAGTTTCTCTTCTGCCTTCATCGCTAACTAGTAGTCTTCGCCCACTACTCTAAATCTTGACATGCTCAATTCATCCTGAATGGCATATTTTAAGCTGTTCACATAACTAGCGACAACTTCTTTTCCTTCGTTGGTCTGGCTCGACCTTATCGACAATTTGTAGAAATCTTCCGTGTACTCCTTCACGGTCATCTCTTTTTTTTGAAAGTTCTGCAACTTTCTAGACAAGGAAACGACATAGTCATTCGGAAAGAACTTTCCTTTCAGCTTGGCGACCATCTTATCCCAAGACTTGATTTTATCCTTGCCCTTCTTGACTCTGTCAGCCTGCACATTGTCCCACCACAATGAGACAAGACCCTTCAACCTCAGACATGCAGTCTTAACCCGTTTAGGATCCTCAATCTGCTCTATGTCGAAGTATTTCTCCATCTCTCTGAACCAGTCGATCAAATCTTCTGGATCGAGACTTCCTGAGTAGGTACAAACGTCTATCTTGGTCCGACCTCTCATCTCTTTCAGAATTTTGCTGAGTTTTTCTTCTGGTTCTTCTACTGCGTCTTCCCGAGCTTCCACTTCTTCGACTTCCTCATCGTTGTGTTCTAGCGCATTAGGAACACAACCATGCCTTTAAATTTCTTTGATCGATGCGACTTCATTTGTCAAAGTTCACATTGTTCGGATGCACTCGTCGAACATCTCACGATCAACCGTGACTGTTGCACCATGCGCTCTTCGTCCTTGGACATTTACGACTCTGTGAGCCATTTTCAACTTCCATTAAAACTCCCACTCGTCTAATCGCAACCGAACTTCAACAAGTCGTGCACAACTATACCCAGCCTCAGCTGGAGCTGTTCAACGCACTTCTAGGCTCAATATCACTGACGCTCTTCTACATTCACAATTTTCTTTCCTCTCTGATATAGCTATCCTTCGGTTCTCAGGATACTATGGCTCTGATACCAATTGACACAAGTCCACCTTCGACGGGTCAAAGGTTCTTGGTTAACGTTACACATGACATAACCACAATGCTCACACACACAAGATGTAAAGCAGGATGCCAGAAGTGGCTTATATTACTTCTACCAATTGGTTACAATGCGGAATAACTGTAAATACAAATAACTAACTATCTGTCATCCTCAGCCGTTACAATACAGAAGTAATTGCGGTGTGCTCTCTCAGTGTGTCGATCTCAGCCTCTCTTGGTTCACTGCGAAACACTGAGCTATGGCTCGATCTTCCCTACGTTCGGAAGCTATGTGACTATTCTCTCCAATCTACAAAATCTCTCCCGAACTATGTTATGCAACTCCAACACAAAATGGAACTATCCCTTGCTCTGCGCTCACGCACAAGCCTTCTACCCTGCTGTTGTTATTTTCGAGACCATTTCGATCCTCGAGACACACATCCTCTACCAGCCAATCCTTCCATGATCCTGCAGACCTTCAACTGTCAGCGTCCCTTCCATGCTGCATAGCCTCATCTACCAGCAATAACTGCCATTAACTTCCTTGTCAACCCCGAACGACTACCAAGTACAGTTTCCTTGACTTCTACGCATCCTTCCAACATGCTATAGTAAACCATCACGTTGACCATACTGTCTGTCATCTTCGACTCATATGTCGGCTTCACTCTGCACTTAAGCCTTGCCATTTCGCCCCTTCCTCCTCGCTTGACTCATGCCCAAACCTGTCGATGTCGCGGTCCGACCACCTGTCGACCCTACTACGACTCCGCGGTAACTTGTCACCTATCAACATTGACATGTCGACTCTCGACCCCTTCACTCCCGTCGACTGCTTCGAGATATTTTGCTCGACTTGTTGACTTCGATAGCCAACCTGCTCATCTGTGCCAGTGGTCGTCGATGCTCCCTCTGGTCGGTCTCCTCATGTCGATCAACTTCGACTGATCTTCCTAGGATTCGATGCTCCTACATCAATTTCCTTTCAACAACCTCTACGTGTACATGCAAAATGAATTCTTGAAAGAAAATTATAGATACGATGATGTCAATCTTTCTTTGTATGTATTCAACAAATAGGTAGAGGTACAAATATGGATATAAGTTATCGGGTTCTAACATCTCGACAAATCAATCAATATCACTTAGTCGTATGTTATTTTTTACAAGTATTTCAAGGAATGAAATTTCTCTGAACTGGCATAGAGCTAATAAAATGGACATGGTAACCTGTTGAGAAATGTTACCACCAAATTATTTAGAATTATATGGTTAAAGTACACATGATATATGTTAAAATAATAATACTAACAATTCGACAATGTTTTTTAAGATATAAAAACTAGTTATTAGTTCCATTTGGGTAGACACACAAATAAAAAATCGATAGAGCTTTCCCGCTTAATAGGTGATTCAAACATAAATGTCTTTAGACACAAGAAGGGCATTTGATTCTTCCTATAATTGGTAAATATAATGGATAATGTATATGAAAAAGAATCAAAAGATATTTTTGATGATGATTTGTTTCGTGGTTAAGTTTCCTGTCTACGGAAAGGGAAAAGTTTCCTTACTTCATAATTTGAGGAAGTTTCATCCGATCATCCCTTTATCTATTATGGTGTGTGTCTAGAATATATAAGGAGTATTAGGCGATCCTTCCTCTAGCAAAAATGTTTTCTTATTAATGTATATGAAGAATGCTAGGCTCATTATTACTTTACATAATGTTTGATGCATCCATATTTGAGAGAGGTTTGGTTGATCCTTCCCCTACATAATAATTGATCATCGATGTATATAGTTGATGAAGTCTATGGCGATCCTTCCTCTAGATGATTTCTTGACACTATGTCTCCATTTGAGAATTTATCCACCAATATTTCCATGAAAGGAAACATTTCCTAAACATTGTATTTCAGAAAGGATCAACCACTCTTTCTTCTAGTTGGTACAACTCCTCTCTCCATTTTTCACAAAGTGATTTTCATTCTTTTGACTAGATGAAATATTTATTGGCTACCATATATTAAAACATGGCTAGATTGTTTTTCTTCCATATGATGCTTGACATGAAGTATTTCCTCTAGATGATAGTTGTCCTAATGTCAAAATTTGGGGATAAGTTTGTTGATACTACCTCTAGATGATGCCTGAACTGAGATGCATATTTGAAGAAGCATAGTTTGATCCTTCATGTATATGATGCTTGAACACATGTTTACATTTCAGGAAGGATCATATGATACTTCTTATGGACTATGCTTATCCCAGGTGCAAAATTGAGAAAGGGCCATCCAAGCATTCCTATAGATGATTTTTGAACCAATGTACACATTTATAGAAGAGATGACTAACCCTTCCTCCAGATAATTCTCAACCCATGGTCTACATTGAGAAATGGTCATTGGATTCTTATTCAATGTAATTCTTGATCCAATATCCAATTTAAAGGAAGGAATCCATATCCTTCCTTTAGATAATTTATGGCCCTATGGCCACATTTCAAGAAAGATTGGTCGATCTTTCCTCTCGATTGTGCTTGAATGAAGGTCTACTTTCGAGGAAGGATCGACCAGTCCTTCCTCTAGATTATACTTGACCATACATGAATCTTTGAGGATAGGTCAGGCGATCCTTACTCAAGATAATACATGAACCGAGGTGAACATTTGAGGAAGGGTCATCCCATCCATCCTTTAGATGATGCATGAACCGAGATGCATATTTGAGAAAGGGTTGGACAATCCTTCCTCCATACTATGGTTAAACGCATGTGGATATTTGAGAAAGTTTCAGGCTATCCTTACTATATATGATGCCTAATTTATACATTTAAGGAAGGGGATATCATTATCCCCTCAAAATATTCCTCTGCAATCCATGTCACTTCTTCCAGACTTTTATCCTTCCGACGGATTAAATATTATTTCCTTTTTTGGCTTCTTTTTTGGTTGACTTATCGCTCCTCGAGCACCTCAGTGAATTCCTCCATTATTCAGTTCGGAAAATGATCCTTCCATTTGATGTTAGATTCAGTTCCACTTGTCGACGTTTCCTTGTACTTGTATAGTTTGAAGACGTTGAACATTCGCGAAATTTCCAATTCCTCTGGGAGCTTGAATACATAGGAATTATTAGAATTTTTCTTTAAAATCTTGCATGTCGCAATATATTTTAGTTTCAATTTGTTATATGTTCCTCTTGGGAACCTTTCTTTCAGGATATATGCATACACTAAGTGTATCAATTCTACAAGCCAGGAACTAGAAATAAACAAGTCCTCACAAGAATTTATTCAGAGATATGCAAAAATAAGAAGAAATATTGAAGCAAAACCATGAGAGATGGAATTCAATTGATGTAAACATAATATTTATATTATTCAACAATATGAATACAATATATAATACATCTTTGAGAGAGAATTTGATTTCCATGGAGGCAAGTTTGAAAAGCTCGCAAAAGGGAGGATTACTAAAAGCAAAAAAATCCCAATAATGGCAACATCACTTTCCAACTCAGTCAAGGACCTCACGAATTAGATAAATCAAGTATGGTAGCTAATGAGTGATGAAAAAGCAGTAAGATGATGGATTTGGAGAGAAAAATATGGAGGATTTGTTGGCCAAAAAGTAGACAGCTTTTCAAGTCCATAAAGGTGCCTAGCTTTATCCTTATCCACTAAAAACCAGGAAAAGAAGGACAAACCTGTGTAAAAGAAAGAAAGCACTCTTACCATTTTGGACTGTCATAAAAAGCAGTCAGAATTTACCAAAATCTATCTGAGGGTGCTCATGTGGATAATGATGACAAGTTGTGATCCTAAAAAGGAAAGATGGGGCCAACAACTTAGTCAAACACTTAGGAAAGTATAAAAAATGAATAATACTTTATATCCTAAGTCTAGATGGGTTTTTAATATTCCAAAACCCCCCCTTAAGCCCAACTTAGTGTGAGTAAAATATGATGAGGGCCCAGGAAATTGTGGCCTATGGTCACCCTTTACAAAAATTTCTTAGTCCATGTAGGTGAGGATAGAAGGAAATCCACTTGGGAAGAAAACCTCCCCTCAAAATAAACATGGAATCCACCATAATAAAGTCTCACAAAACTCCAAATAGATGAGAACTTGGTCAAATGTATAGAGGAATATTCTTCTTTGGAAGAAGTGGAATGTGCTCACGAGACTTGAACTTCATGAGATCAGGTCCAAATGAGACTTGATGATATCCTATATCTTCTATGAAAATATGAGAGCAGGTTCCAATAATAATCATGTAGTGGATAAAAAGCATGACAGTAAGAGTGATTCCAGCCACTCCAAACTGTAATTCTACCTCTATAGCATCCAATGACACACCAAAATTTGAACCAAAGAGAGGCTCTAAGTGTGAATGAGTTGTAACAACTAGATGATGATATTTAGAATTCGAATTAGAAGCATGGGAAGTGGAAGTGAGAGCACAACTAAAAAATTCACACTGCATGTTGGACTTCCCAATATCCATTAGATCATTATCTTGCACAGAATCATCAGTATCTAAAGTATGAGAGGAGAACAATGATGAGAGATAGAGAGATATGAGTTCTTCAACAAAAGATTTATGGCATTTGATCTTCAGTACATGCAAAACAAACTCTCTGAAATATTATATTGGAAGACTAATTTAATCAAGAGCTCCTCAAGCTATGATACCATGTAGGAATTCTACAATCCAGGATCTAGAAACAAATAAGTTCTCACGAGAATTTATTCAGAGATATGAAAAAATAAGAAGAAATATTGAAGTAGAACCATGAGAGACAGAACTCAATTGATGTAAATATCATCTATGTATTATTCAACAATATGAATACAATATATAATAAATCTCTGAGAGAGAATTCAATTTTCCTGGAGGCAAGTTTGAAAAGCTCCCAAAATGTAGGCTTACTAAAAGAAAAAAAAACCCCAATAGTGGAAACATCACTTTCCAACTCAGTCAAGGACCTCACGAATAAGCTAAATCCAGTATGGAAGCTAATGAGTGATGAAAAAGTAGTAAGATGTTGGATTTTAGAGAGAAAAATATGGAGGATTTGTTGGCCAAAAAGTAGACATCTTGTCAAGTCCATAAAGGATCCTAGCTTTATCCTTGTCCACTGAAAAGCAAAAAAAGCAGGACAAATTTGTGTAAGAGCAAGAAAGCACTTTTACCATTCTGGACTATCATAAAAAGCAAACATAAGCTACCATAATCTATATGAGGGTGCTCACGTGGATAATAATGACAAATTTGAGCCTAAAGAGGTAATATGGGCCAATAACCTAGTCAAACACCTAAGAAAGTATAAAAAATGAATAATACTTTACATCCTAAGTCTAGATGGGTTTTTAATATTATAACACTAAGTATCCTTCTCTTAATGATTGTAGCCATCTCTTCTGGTCGTCCTTTAGATTGTAACCGATGTTACTATTTTCCAACTTCTTTCTTCCCTCTTCATGCACTTATTTCATGTGGTTGAAAACGATTCATTTTTTGCGTTCTTTTGTGTTCTAGTCAACAACTTCATCAGGTCAATCACCCCATGCGTGTTTCTCCCTTGCATGATGTGGAATCGACTCATTCCTATCGACCTGTTAACAAAGTTGTTATATGAAAACTTTGCCTCTGCTAATACATTATCCCATTTCTTTTTTCGATCAATGGTCAAACATCCCAATCGATTTCTCAAGCTCTTGTTGACAACTTCAGTCTACCACGGGGGGTTCACTAAGTGAACTTGTTACATAGCACGATCATTCACATGATATTGAAGAATATCCCTAATTTCACTAAATATTGGAAAATTCCCCCTAAAATTTTATTGTTGAACCCCCCTCCCAATATGCCTTTCCAATTAAGAAAAACCCTAATTTCACTAGATATTGTATGTATCCATTTTTATCAACAAATTTTGAATACCCCCTTTATATCATATTATCAATTTGTAACAAACAGAAGCCCTAAAACATCTTAGTATAAGAAAACATGATGCTAAATAAAATAATAGTATAATGCTAATAATGATCCCACCAAGATTTCAAGGGTAATTGATCAATTTGTAGCACTGGAGAGTGGAAGACCAAACAAAATAGTACTGGGAAGGAAAAGTGCATAAAAGGAAACCCAGTCAAGAGATCAACATAAATTATAAAGAATGTAAAAGGATGATTGTCCAATAGTTAGTGCAATGCTTAGAAAATATGAGAATTGCAGATGTTTCACACCACAACCTGCCAATCTACCAATTTTATATCATATAAATATAAGTATAGCCATAGAGAAATCATGTTTTCTATGAGCTTAATCAATTAAAATCCATACGATATTTTCATGAGAAATAGTTGGAACTAGTAAGTATGATATCAAATGGGGTGGCCATACTATAAAATGAAGATCGTAAAAATAGAAACCAATGGTTTGGATGCAAAGATATCAAAAAACCAGGCTGTTTAAAAAAAATACTGAAAATTGACTCTACATGAGGAAGTTATGGTTGATTGAACAAATGGTTGCAGGTGACCCCAACAGATACGAGGCAGAAAAATGATTGACCCAACTGAAGAAGAAAAAAGACCCACGCTCTTCCCAAGCTTAACCTTTAAACTCACTTTAGAATAATGTTGCTTTATGTGAACCACTTTTGTAAAATAAGTGGAGTTTCACTTTTACAATCATGTTACTTTAAATATTGCATGCAAAAAACTAAAAGACTTTAACTGACTCACTTTTATAATTTAAGGGAGATGCACTTTCACAATAAAGTAACTTAAAAATAGAAATTACATACAATTATAGAAAAGTAACTAACAAGAAGACTTGAACTTAAGGCATCTTATTAAATAAAGCAACTTTTAACCAAGTGAGCTAATATTAAAAGGTACGTAAAAGATGGAAAGGAGGAAGGTTTTTTTTACTCTTTTGCCTTGAACTTCATGCTTTCCAAAAAAAGACATTTTCGCATGGAATCGCTTCACATAAACTGAAACAGAAACAAAAAAAATAATATGCCTCGAATTTTGTGTTAGACCTCGTTAGGTTACTCGGACTATATATGTTTTCTCACTGTTTTTTATTTGTCGCGGTCACGTGAAGTGCACAACAAAGGGAATACGCAATAAAGAAAACATTTTTTCTTATGTTTATGATTGGTCGAGATCGCACAAGGTGCAAGGAAAAGAGCATACGCAGAAAGAGAAGGAAACAAACTGAAACTAAAAAAAGACTAGATTTGAAAAGAAAATGAGAAAATTATTTTAAATAAAAAATGTCATTGTAACAATATACCTCTAGATCTTATGAAATGCAAGTATCTTAGGAAACCAGAATCCTTTTTCTATGAAATGAAATTTGTTCCCACCGGAAATGACGCTCCGTACATAATGAAACACCTATGACAGCCCAAAAATGTACAGAAATTTTAGAACCAAAAACCCTTTCATAGCTTCAGCAACACCGGTTCAAGATCTAGATCACCAACAGAAGTGACTCTTCATAAAGGATTTGATACCATGTTCAACTACATGAGCTAATTCCAAAAGACCAAACACCAAGAGCAGTCGCTCACACAAACATATCACATATCAACACACTGATTTTTTAACGTGGTTTAAACCCTCGAAAGGGAAACATTCCATGACCCCATCCAAATAGCTACTTGAGGCAGTTTATTATGTAAAAGAAAGAAAATTACAAATGAGCTTCTCATAATCGATCATCTAGCAAGTGACCCTCCATGCTCTTTAAATAGATATCATGGACCAATTGGTGTTAAGCCACAGATCAAAGGTATTTATGATCTAAGATAAGTTGAACCGTTGGATCACTCTATGTATAGAACATATCCTGACTGTCAGATTAGATATTTACAAATGCATACTAAAGAAACACACTTTTCCTAATGGATATATTATAACAACTTGATCTTAACTAACTCCTAGGTGTCTAAATATTCTAACTACAACCTACCAATCTACCAATTTTATATCATGTAAATATAAGTATAGCCATAGAGAGATCATGTTTTCTATAAGATTAATAAATTAAACTCCATAAAAATGCAAAATTGAAACCCTTTCATGGATGGAATCCCCTACCTTCCTATCAAGACAAATATCATAGACTTCTGAACCCAAATGAACATAGCAAAATTCCTCTTAGTTTCTAATAACACCATATGATCATGTTCATAGCTAGGATTCAGGTCATTCACAAGATGCATTAATGAATTTCCTCCACTTCCTCTACATTCATTCTTGCAATCAATAGAATTAACAAAATTTAGTAACCTTCTTTTGGGTTATATCTAGTGTTTTGTTTGTTTTTTTTTACAGGAGAGGCAAAAATCTCCATTGTTAGGTTTCAAGCATGCACTAGTTACAAATATACACAGATGGTGAAACTTATATGATATCATTTGATGGTAACGATAACACATAGGGTATGTCAATAAGGATTTAGATTTTCACCTATGTTCATGTTAGTTCCAATACATCATTAAGACGGATTCCTTGCATATAAGAATTGAAATTACAATTATGAATGTGCCAAATATAACTCAATTTAACAATTATTCCTAACTGGCAATGTGAAAATGTTAAAGAAGAATACAAAAAGTTGAAATAAATAATTATTCAAGAAATATTGATGTAATTTTTCTTGGTTCCAGTGAGCCAAGAAATATTGATCTCATTTTTCTTGGTTTCCATGGAGCAAGGTTTGATAGAATCTTAGTTCCCACCTAAACCCCAACCTAAAAAATGAAGAGTTGCATGTTTTACTCAAATGCCTACAAAAAATACAACACAATTGTTCAACTCCAGAACTCAATTAGCTACATCTCTTAACTTAAAGATGGAAAACAATATAACATCAATTCAAACCAAGCCTAAATAATCTATTAAATGAGTATTTCTCAAGGCTAGTAATCCAAAGAGACTTCCATCGATATTATCATTGGTTCACTATTATAATATTTATGCAAAAATTAGGATCATAAGCAATATCAAATAAAAATGGAGGGCCCTTAAGTTTTAGGTGGGTATGAATTGAGCCCATGATTTGGAGGTATGAATCCATCCCACGATTTGGAGGTTATTCCTTAGCCCACCCAAATAAAATAACCCCCAATATTTATATTACTATGTCAAATTAAACCCTCCCCCTTGACCCCTTAATATGGGGAAATATATTTTTAAGGTTTTTAAGAGTACTCAAACCCACAATATGAATGGATGTGATATGATATTTCTTCGCTAGTGAACCCCCTGTGCAATCTACCCATCAGTCTATAGATGGTATCCAGAACTAAACTGCAACTTTGTATCCAACTTCTTCCATAGGGTCCTCCAGAAATTCCCCATGAACTCGGTATATCTGTCCAAAGTTATGCTCTTTGGAAACCCATGCAACTGTAACATCCCATCCCTCAAACCAACAAACAAAGGGGGACATTAACTAGATTGGGACCTCAATATTTCACGCCATAACCATAATTATGAATTGATAACATATAAAATGCATGTCCATACATGGAATTAAAAACATACAGTGGAATAAAATCAATCCACACACACAACATGCAATTTATAGGCATAATTATCACATCAATACAAATAAAAATCATTACACATTAGACACAAAAGAATACCTATATTTAAGTGAAGAAGATCCAAGCAACTGGATGTGTAGGAGTGATTTTACACCCAACCATAGGAACTTTGTCCACCATATACTCTTTCTGCTGAGAGGCCACCCCCAAGCTAGGCTATGAGGCCACGAGGGCAAAGGAAACACCTACAGGCTTCTCTCTCCTATCCCACAACTCACTCTGCTATCTATGCTTAGCCAAAATCTCCAACAGATCTCTACAAGGGTCTCACTAAGCTTTCACAGCCACGGCACTCCTTCCAACTTCCCTATAGAACACAAGGAAGGAATTTCACTTCACTAATCCATAGGTCCATCAAGAAATCCAACCCTTACATTGCTTACCAGTGTGTGCAGTAAGATTCCAACCTATTGTAAGCTATTGGAGAACCTCCTGCAACATTAATCCATGGATTCTCAAGCATCTAAAAGTAGTAGAACTCAGTGGGTAAGGTTTCTTAGATTTCCCAACCTCCATGTTGTAAAATTAGTCACAGCAAATCTATTGAATAAGAATATCAATCAAAAATATTTAAAACAATTTGGAGTAAAAACTGTGCAAGAGAGATGCATCAGTACTCTATAATCCAGAATAGTAGAATTATAATACAATCCTGTCACAATGAGTGAGCAATTCTAATTAGCCAAGGAGGTCATTGGAATATACTACATGGTGTAGCTTGGCTCCAACTAGGAGTCCTCATCATCAATCAGTGGTGGTCATCAATGCACAAGTCACTGTCAGACAGGTGTCAAACTGATTCTAATTGAGTCTAACTGAGTGTAATAAGTGTAACTGATGGTAAGTGGCACTAATGTAGGGATGGAGGCTCAGTGGAGGGCGCATGAGGAGTTAACTAGACTTAGAATAGGGATTCAAATCTCATCGGAGGTCAATCGAAATGATAACAATAGTTAGGACTCAGTCTAGCCTCAAATCAAGGAAAGACAACTAGCTAACTGAAGTGAACTGGACTGGTAGGTGAGAAAAGGCGCCCTTCTCAAGTGGTGGGTGAGAAGTGGGCACCTCCCTAACTAGGAGGGCTAAAACTGAGTGGAAAGTGGCTCCCAGGTGCTGGTAGACTAGGGACTAGGTGCTAGAGGCATCAAACTGGTGACTGGGCAACATGCGGATGCATGCAATGCATGCATGCAAAGTACATACTGAATGATGAGATATCCTAACACATGCTCACCTACAACCATCTATTTCCCATTCCAAAAATGTAGCTCTCTCTCCAAATTTGAATTTATGGGTTAAACATAGTCTGGTAATGGTCATCAACAGCAATGTAAAACTCTATGTAGTATAGGAACATGCATGAGAGAATGAATCAAAAGAGTGTTGACTCCAAGGATATGAAGCAAGGGTGAAAATACAACTGACATACCTTTTGACAATGGAAGAAATAGGACTGCTAACAACTGACATAACTATCACAACTCCTATGCTTGAATAACTACATGAATTGGCTTTTCCGACCAACCTCATATATGCATTCAATTATTGGGTTTAATAGTCAAAATAAGGCAATTGTCTCATTAAGGCACATGGAAAATTTTTGGATGAGTTCTAAGGTTGACATTTAGCAACATAGGATTTAGTTTCCCATAGGGTCCCCTTTGCTCTTCCCCTCTGGCATATTCATAGCCCCTTTAGTGCTCTCTACACAACCATCTTGGACCATTTTATTGATTTTCAACATATATTTACATACATTTTGAATTGCCATGATAAGCCAATCATATGGTCCAAATAAAAATATATGCATCATACATTCCTAGCCATTCACTAGTTGGGCCTTGGCCTTGAGCTCCACATTAGGAATCCATACAACATATTTACACCATTTACAAAATTTTGATTAAATACATTCCAAGTCAAAATTGGGGGTATTACAACAACCTTACAATATCCTTGAAAAAAAATGGTAATCCCTGTGGCATCACTTCTTTTCTTGCAAGGAATAAACTGTGTCATCTTCAAAACCTGTCAACTACCATGAAGATGGAGTCATTACATTTTTGTGTCTTCGGTAATACCAACATTAAATTCATGCTAATATCCTCCCATGGAACCTTCGATACAAGTAGTTGTGTATACATTCCTGTATTTTGACTTCGCCCCTTGGCATGATGACATATCCTGCAATGTTGTATCCATTTATTCATCTCCATCACCAATCCTGGCAAGTAATACCTTTCATTAACCAATGCCTTGGTCTTGTTGATGCCAAAGTGACCTCCTAATCCTCCATCATACAATTCCCTTATTAAATTTTCCCAGACTGATCCTCTAGGAATGCATAAGTAATTTCCTTTGAACATGTATCCTTCCTGGATGAAATAATACAAATATGGAGTTCAATCGACACTCCATGTCTCCTTCGACACCTTCCATGCTCTACAAAAATATTTTTTAACTTCATAGTTGGCTTTGATTGACTCTAAATCATCTGACTGGAAAGTCATCATGCTCAACAACGCGACTCTTCAACTCAACGCATCAAAAAATTTGTTTGACTTCCCCAAATTATGCTTCAACACAAAAGCATAACTCTACAAAAACTCAAACCACTTCATATGTCTTTGATTCAACTTGGTTTGAGTGTTCAAATATCTCTAAGCTTGATGGTCAGTTAATAACACAATTCCTTGGGAAACAAGTAGTGTCTCCACTTCTTTAGTGCCTGCACAATAGCATAAGATTCTTGGTCATAGAACAAATACTTTTGGTTTTCCTCGTCTAATTTCTCAGTGAAAAAATTCAATTGGTGGGCCTTCTTAGCTTAATGTTGCTCCAATCGTGCCTCTACTAGCATCACAGTCGACTTCAAATATTTTGTTGAATTCAGGGATATCTAAAAATGGTATCTCCATCACCTTCTATTTCAACTTCTCAAACACTTTCCGAGCTCTATCAGTTCACTTAAAATCCCCTTTCTTCATGCATGTTGTCAGTGGTACACATATCCGATTAAAATATCTAATGATCTTCCTATAAAAACTAGCAAGTCCATGAAAAATTCTTACCTCCATGGAATTCCTTTGCTCAGTCCACTCCAAAATAGATTTGACCTTCTCTGGGTCCATTTTCAATCCTTGATGGGAAATTATGAATCCTTGATATACTAACTCCTCTTTCATGAAGGAACATTTCTACAAATTTACCAACAATTTCTCTTGATGTAGACTTATAGAAGACTATGGTCGGTCTCCCTACAATACTTCCTCTAAAGTTCCCTCTCCAACAAAATGTGCCCCTTCCTATGGGATTTTCACCACCCTGTTAGTACTCAAGTGCAGGGTTTCTAGCAGTACCCTCATCTCTTCTCACTTCATTGTTTTGCTCTTTATTTTCCCCGCTAGCATATCATCTTGTGGAAGTAACTTTTCCACCATTTCCTCTCATAGCAGTATTTCCTCTAGATGTAGAGGTATTTCTAGTGATTTTCTCCTCTATCTTCAGGGCCAATTGGTAGACCTCTCCAAATGTTGTGAACCTAGACAGGCTCAATTCATCCTGAATGGCATATTTCAAACCATTTACATATTTATCCACAACTTCTTCTCCTTAATCTATCTTTATTGACCTTATGGACAGTATATAGAATCCTTAGTGAATTCTTGAATAGTTAGTCTTTCTTGCCTCAAGTTTTGTAATTTCCTGAACAAGGAAATCATAAAATCAATGGGAAGAAACTTGTGCTTCAACTTGGAAACCATTCTATCCTAAGATTTGACTTTCTATTTTCCATTCTTTACTCTATTAACCTCTACATTGTCCCACCACAATGAGGCATGGCCCTTTAATTTCAAACAAGAAACTTTCACCCTTTGGGGTATTCAATACTCTCCATATCAAAAATAGTTTTCCATTTCAATAATATAGTCTATCAACTCTTCGGGGTTGAGGCTCCCTGAATAGGTGGCCACTTCCATTTTTTTACCTACCAATCATCTCTGACAACTCTTTCAATAACATTTCTTCTATTTCTTCGTTTGATTTCTCAATACGTTCTTCTTCCTCATTTTCCACATCACTATGGTCAAGGGTTTCCTTCACAAATCTCATTTTCTGTGGTTCCTTCACAGTGTCCAACTCATTGTTTATATTTCTCATGGTTTGAACACATTCTTCAAATGTTTCTAGGTCAATAGTCATGCCTATTCTTGTGCACCTCCTCCATCCTCTACCATAGACATTAAAACCCCTTTAAGCCTTTGGTACTTCAATCGACTGACCAAATCACAACTAACCCAATCGCAATTGGGTTTACCACACTTCTACAGCTCTATCCAACTGCAAATGGAGTTTCCTTCTCCTCCAAACACAACTTGAATCTTCACATGGGATGCTCCTGCTGCTTTGATACCAACTGATGCAAGCGAGGTTATAAACCCATCTCTTAGATCACAAAACACATCAAAAGCACAAAAACACACAACAGAAAATTTGGACACCAATATTGTCTTTCTTTTATTAATTTTTGAAATAAAGGTACATGTGGTGATTGAATTGCAAATTCAATGCTCTCTTTTGTTTGGTTTGTTTACGACGCTTTCCTAATTACACACAATCACTAGTTCAGAGTGAGTGCTAGAAGGCCGCTTTCTCTTCAACTTGGTCCCTTTATATAATGTGCTCCACCGCCTTCATCCCCCCCTCAATCTCCTTCTGGAAGTCTCTCGGTATTTCCTCTTGCATTTATGAGCATTAAATGCTTTTCCTACTACCTCTTCTATGATTTCTGACATATGGTGCACTCCAACAACCCCCATAAATTATATAATAATTGTTCTAACCACTCCCGCAACTACTATGTTTCCTATGCTTTGGATTTTCTTAGCCGGTTGTCTTTTTGACCTCCTCTATCATCATGACTCTTGGTTGGGATTTTTTCTCCCTCATTGCCATCCTCTGACTTCCTCTCCTTTAGCATCGATCTCGACCGACCTTTCTCTAGCCGCAAGTCGATCTGAACTCTAACTGTTTCCTCCATCATGACTCGTCTTGTCTTCGATCTCCTACTTGTTAGCCATCAACTTACCAACATCTCTGTCGACCTACTACTCTCGAATTCCTCCATGACTTAACTGGCCTTCTAACTAGTCATCCACTCGACTGCCAGGGTTTTGACTACCCATCTTCCCTCTTGATTGGAGGTTTTCAAATCTCCTCTACACAAATTCAATCGTCTATATTGGACTGAGAGTCTTAGGGAAGGATGCCCCTATGTCATTTACCAATCCTGATGGATATGGATAACGATCATAATAAAATTCCAATCTAAATTTACTAACCAAGTCCTTTTCTATGAGGTTCCTATGAACCAAAATCAAATAAATCATCCACCTTTCTCTTCTTGACCTGGATTTTAATGTGGAAGTGTTTAATTATCTCCTTATATTCTTTGGGATAAAGGATATTCAAATTCACTTCGTTAGCATTAAAATGAGAATAATATTTTCGTCTACATCTAAATTTCTCTCTACCTAGTTGTCCAAATCCACATGTAGGATAATTTTCTTCTTGGCATCCTTTTTGCAGTTCTTTGCATTCATCCTTGGATGTAGCTTCCAACGCTTATATTTGGCGTGAAAATGGATATTACAATGGTTACCGTGATTGTTTGGATCCTCGCTCTAATGTGTAGTGGTTATTGTCTTCCTATCTTCTCCTTTCGACTTTCTTCTTTCGCTCCCTAAAAGCATCTTAGTGGTCTTTTTGTTGGGAAAAACCTGGTTTTCCTTTATTATTACTCATTTTTTGCATATACTATTCTTTCACACATCAATAATAAACTATCATAGGTTTAAAGAGCATCACTTGGCTCCTAATTGACTGTGTAGACCACCTAGATACTTAAGGAGTACATCAAGTTTCTTAGGAGATATATACCAAACACAATGTCCATTTTTATGAACTTGGTTGTGTATTTATGCACATTCTTTCCATGGTTTGGCTAGAAGTGATCCTAACGAATCCACTAGTTATCTCAATACCAAACAAGGTAGAAATGAGACTTAATAAGCATTCTAGACACCTCCTACTTAGTTATTAGGGGTCACCCTCTAGCCTAAGTGTCTCCATGTGAATTTCTAACTAATTTTAGTCATGTGTCTCTCTAAATTTAATTAGAAAAATATAATACTCTACTCTTCTCCTATGTTATGAACATTGAGTTATACTTCATTGAACTATTTCAACCATTAATTCAACTTAATATAATCAATATCGCCTTGGTAGGTATTGATGTTTACTTTTTCTTCCACTTTAAATAAATAAAGATTGTGAAGAAGTCATGGAACCACCTAACCTTCTTTCTCTTTCTTAAGCTCCCTTTTCAACTTCTTGTCTAGGTTTTCAATGTCCTCAAATTTCTCATCAGCTTTGAGTTAGAGTTACCAAACTTCCTAAAAGGTCCAAACGTGTTCTAAAGCTATATAAAAATCTAAAAGATACAGTATACCAATTATGCAAAACTTAACCGAAAAAAAGTGCAACTTAGAAGAATATAAGTGTTTCTAGTAAATTGTTTCTCCCTAAAAGTGATTTTGGTTCATGGTTGTTTTGTGTTAATAAGTGGGGATCATGGGCTGCTTGACTTGTTTGGGCTTACCATAAATATCATCATTAATATTTTTAGAGAAATTAAAATGATTTCTTTTCAATAAAATATTGAAAGTAAAATTTATTTTAAGATTATAAATTTTTTAAATATATACTTAATACAAAAACCAAATTAAAATGATTTCTTTTAAATCAAATTGGAGGTATATATATATTGCAAGAGAGGGTTTTAAAGTTATCTTGTAATGTTTGTAATTAAGGATCTAGTTAAATAAGTGGAAAAATTATATTGAAGAATCAAACTGGTTATTAAATCAAATATTAAAAACATTGTTTTGGCATTAGTGGTTTGGTGGAATTTAATTAGATTGAAAAATCATAATAGCTTATATTAAATTAAATATCTACAATATTATTTTGGTATTAGTGGTTTGATGGAATTGTTGTATTTCTTGCGGGATTTTAGGTAATTTTAGGGAAGAAGGGCTTGGAATTCTAATAAACTGCAAAAATAAATGAATGGAAGTGAAACTTATTAATGGTTTGTGTTTTAATAATTATTTTAAAAGATAAAAATTTAAGATAATTTAGGATAATATATTTTTTTTTCAAAGAGTTTATTAGAAATTGAGTAAATTAATAAATCAATAAATACTTATTTTCAAGTAAATTTATCATTTTAAAAGTAAAGTTACTTACAATTTATTTATTTTAAAAAATTTATGATATTTAATATACTTTTAAAATAGTTAAGTGTTTTTAGTCGGCGGCTTTGAAAGTAGTGGGAGGAAAGTAGTGGGAGGAGACACCTAAAGATTGGGTCATGCTAAGGGTTGTTTTTTACAATTAATTTAGCAAAACTCCTTCATAATAGGAGGAAACAAGGTGAGATGTCCATATTATTTTGATTACTAATCAGATCAATCTAGCATACTCTACGAAACATAAAATATAATCAAAAAATTAAATTAATAAATATATATATAGGTGTAGTTTAATTTTGTTTATATTATGGTTGGAAAAATCTTAGAATCACATATATTAGTTATAGAAATTGCATAATTTGGGTGCCATGAGGTATTGGGGGTATTTAAGGGTGTTGAATCTATTTATGGATTCAAAAATACAATTTAAACACGTAAAAAATTGGATTTTACTAAAACAATTTATTGAATTCCACCAAAACCCACATTAAAATCGAAAATGTAGAATAAATAAACTACTCCTATATATCATCAAACTCTACCAAACATAAAATATAATCATAAATTAAATTAAATTAACTAATTAATAAATATATATAAAGGTGTAGTCTAATTTTGTTTATATTACGGTTGGGAATCTTTAAAAAATATTAGAATCACATATATTAAATATACAAATTGCATAATTTGGGTGTCATGGGGTATTTTGGAGGTATTTAAGAGTGCTGAATCTATTTCTGGATTAAAAAATACAATTTAAACACGTACAAATTTGAATTTTACCCAAAACAAATTACCGAGTTCCGACCAAACCCCCAGTAAAATGGAAAACTTAGAATAAATAAACTACTCATATATATAAATACTTTAAGCAAAAAATAATTCATTAGATCGCTTTGAGCATAAAAGGCTTCGCATTTGCATAACACGAAACTGTGTTTACTCATAAATTTCCAGAGCCCGGGTAGATTTCCAGAGCCCAGGTAGAGGCCGAGCTTTTCCATTTTATTCGTTGTTTCATATGACAGAACCAACGATGACGGCCGAAGTAGATCGCCAGTTGGTATTAGTTGTCGAAGGGACTGCAGCCCTCGGTCAACACTGGCCCAAGCTCTTATCAGTCTGCATCCAAAAAATCTTGAGGTATGGCTATTTATCAGACCTGTGTTTAACTACTGCTAATGCATTTTCATGTGATGTAAATCTGTTAATGTTTCTGATGTAATATGCAAGTTCTTGACATGAAAATCTATTTTCTAAGAAGAGAGTCTCATCTTTGGATCCGGATCCATCGATTACTTAATGCTAACCCTAGACAAAACGCAATGTCCTTACCATAAAACCCTAGACAGACAAAATGCAATATCCTTACCATAAACTACAATGGGTTCTTTAAGCATCTCATATTTTCCTCCACTGTTATTTTGATTTCGTGTTGCATACAGAATAAGGCATTAAGGCTAGATGCATCAACATGCATAAAACCAGGTTATCCAAATGGTAGTTTTATAAGTATTTTTGCAGCTAATTCACCTCAAACCTGGACATATAAAACGTCCCACTTTACCATACTTGTCACAACAATGTAGGCAGGCGGCACAGCTTCTTCAAACCATGCGAGATTATTTTAAGGCATGACCAATTTTGGATATTCCCCTCCTATGCCTATTTTGGGCTGGCTTCACACCTATTTTTTGAATGAGAATATCCTCTTTACTGATTTTGCATCCTCAAATATGTTCCTCAGCTTATTATTGCCTTATTATTCTCGATTCAGGCCCGTTATATTATTATTTAAGCAATGTATTTTCTTTTCTTTGTATGATTTTTATCACCTAGCCTACTTGCCCCGTTTAGGGTTTGTATAGATTATCTAAGCAAGACCTGTTAACCTTACTGTTATAAGATTTCTTTTTCTTTTACTTTGGAGTCTTGATATCTGGTTGCATTGTTAGAGAGTAAAATACATGTACAACATAATAGTAATGTAGTTGTAGCAGGCATGCTGATCATTGGATCTTAAGTTGTTTGAGATCCAAGGATCAACAAGCCTGCTACAGCTGCAATAAATAACATACAGCAGGTTGAATATGCTGTAGTTCTATCTGTCTGAAATATTTCGAAGCAGTTATTTGACTTCCACGTAGTAATATTTTTACAGATGTTATCACTAAATAGTTTCAGCATTGTTGTTTATTTCTGCACATAGGCATATAGGATAAGGAATGCCTTCTATGAAACGTTCTTACTAATCCTTAGAATGAGAGGATAAGGAATGTTTCGTGTGAAATTTTATTTTTATTCCTTGAGAATTTCTTGAAGGAACTTGTCCAGGATCGTGAGAGTACTCGCCGTTGTCTTCAAACACTATTTATCCAGAATTAAAAATTCAAAGATGATATTCTCATTTTTAACTTTTTAAACGTGTTATGTTATCATCGTTGCAGAATGTTTTTTTGAGCCTGATGTTATCTTTCTTACTTGTTTTTGCATGCAGTGCCTTTCGTGGACATGACCGGGAAGGCCAGGTACATTTGGTTTTATATTTTAAAAGCCAACTATGTTTACTATAGGGATTTTGTTGGTTTTTTTTTTAACATCAGTATAATAAGTATGGTGTTATTATTGAAAACAACAATTTGTATTTATCAGTAAGCGAATGTCTCTAGATTTTGTTAGTTAATGTCTATCGTTCTTTTTAACATAAGTATAATAAGCATGATGATGTTATTCTTGAAAAGATTTTAAAACTGCCTCTCTTTTCAAAACTGCCTTAATTCTGTTGGAAAAAAATCAATTTCTTTTTACCAGAAAAAGAGGATAGTGAGGTGCATGTTTCTAGCTTTCATGGCATAAGATGTTCATCATCATTATATATATATATTGAACATGTGTTCATTCTTAGGAGGGCACATGTTCAAATCTGGAGGGGGTAGGGTATGTACACCTATGTAGACTTTAACACTTAAATGGGTGCACAGAGGGGGTCCCTCGTCCCACAAACAAGGGGGGCCTCCTACACCAAAGATTTATTGGGCAATTTGGAATTGTTTGGAGACAAAAAGAAGAGTATGCGATGATGTGGTTTCATTTTATATGTGATTTTTTTTTCTATTTATATTACACATAGAAAATAGATAATATAATAGGAGGTATGTAAGTTTAAGATGAAATCAACATAATTTAAATTTTTTGTTTAATTGAGCATCATTTGTATATGTTAGATAACTTTACAAAACATTACGTGTAACAACATCTCCCCCATACTAAATTATAGAACACCTCGCTACTTAGGAAGAGATTAAAGATTAGATATAAATATGTAAAGGGAAATCCATACCCTACACAAACATAACCAAAAATATGTCTTATAATAAAATTTATTTTTAGATTCCCTTGAAGGTATGGGGGCACATTTTACAACATCGCTAATTTCTTTTAATAAAATTTACCTTTTAAATTCCCTTATGAAGGTATGGGGCAACTTGTAGAACATCGTTAGATATGCATTAATAATAAAAAATATACAACATGGATAAAGTTTGTACATATATATTTTTATTTATTTTATATTGATAAGAAAAAAAGGTATAATATGGCTAAGGGTTGTAGATATATATCTTGTTCGACTATCATAGGTCCTATTTCTGAAAAATCGAACACCTTGAGTAGTTGCTCACACAAATAGATCATAAATCAACACATTAATGTTTTTACGTGGTTTAAACCTTTGAGAGGGAAACACTCCACAACCCTAGCCAAATAGCTACTTGAGACAACACTATTATGCAAAAGAAAGAATGTTACAAATGAACTTCTCATAATCAATCAACTAGAAAATGACCTTCCATGCTCTTTAAATAGAGATCGTGGACCAATTGGGTGCTAAGCGATGGATCAATGGTCATTAAGATCAAGGAGAAGTTGAACCGTTGGATCACCCTATGTCAAGAACATATCGTGATCACCGGATTGCATATATATAAATGCATACTAAAGAAACACACTTTACCTAACATATATATTCGAACAAGTCGATCTTAACTAACTCCTAAGTGTCCAAGTATCTTTTTCATTTTATATTGATAAAAATAGTAATGATTTGTCTTTACAAAGAAATCATTACTATTTGGGGAGATTCCCCTGAAATGAAGGGGGTTTATGGGGTTCGGGGGAGGAGGCCTTGATATATTTTTTTGAGTTGCTTTTGTTCGAAATACTAAGAAGGGGGGAGAGGTTGAATCAGTATTTCGCACTTCTTACCATTTCAAACACTAATTATATCATGTAAACACAAATCATTAACAATGCCATTCATCATCAAATAAACCAACACAAGAGATTTAACGTGGAAACCCAAATGGGAGAAAAACGATGAAATGATTTTCTTATATATTCAAGATTACATTCAATCTATTTACTAGCACCAACTTCCTAATTTCCTAGCACCAACTAGAAGTAGGTTCCAACCCCCTAATTTACAGGAACCAACCTGAAGAAGCTCCAACTCCCTAATTTACCACCACTGACTGGAAGGAGGCTCCAACCCCCTGATTTATAGGCTCCAACCTAAATTATACTTCAATCTCATGTCCTTGCCCCATCCTATATCCCTAATATAAATAAGAGAATCAATATATCACTGTCACTATCTCTATCAATTAGTTGGTTCCAAGGTCAGCTACGACTTAGCTTTGTACTTCACTGAAATCTACTGTTAAGAACCCATGTCAACCCTTCTATTTACTTTGTTAGTATATTGTTGTTGGATGCATATGCTTTGTAAGTCGTCCCATAGTATTTGTTGATCCATAGTTTGTATTATTTTTGTTGGACGCATATGCTTTGTAAGTCGTCCCATAGTAATTGTTGATCCATATTTTGTATTGGCCCATGGTTTGTATTGAAACATGGTATTGACCCATGGTATTGGCACCTAGACTTAGTATATAAGTTTGTGTTGAGACCAATGAAGGTACCGTGAAGTTATTTCTATTGAGCTTGCTCGAAGGAGGTTGCCCCCTCGAAGTGGCCTGCGATCAATATAAAAGTGATTCTAAGTTATGTTATTTCTGCTATATCGTATGTTTTCATTAATTAATTATTGTAGGTTCTTCACGTCTACCTTGACTTTATCAAATTTCTACGTATCAATTGGTTCTTTCTTTAACTTCGACTGATCCAATTGCAATGTGTAACTTGATTATGAACTTGCTTCGAATTCTGTTGCAATATTTCACTTCTTTTGGACTGTAAATCACTTCGACTTATCCAACAATGACATGTGACTTGATTCTAAACTTTCCTTATTCTCTCCTATGGTCTTCCAATTGTGATGTGTGACTTGTTTCTGTGCTTGCTTCAAATAGTATGCTTCTTCTCTGAATCAACTAGCCATTGATTCCCTTTCAAAACCCTAGAAATTAAAACTTTAGAGTATCCATCACCATACACACACATCTCTCATAGTGCAATAGTCCTTGTCTATTTATAGATTTTATTATGTCCACATGAGGGCTGACATGTTTGTTTTATTACCTTAATTTAATCAATTAACAACTCAGTTTTCTTCTGTTCTCTTTCCATTTCTTTTAAAAAGCACATAATTTTACTTTCAAGAATGTCTAAGTCATCCCTTGACACATCAACATGTGACTCATATTATGACCTTTGACCACTTCTAGTGGTGCTAAAACATCTATCTTAAGCTTTTATATATCTTGTTCTTCATCTGTAACAGAGCAATTATCCTCACTACTTGAATTTATGCAATGTGAGTGTCTAGGAGAATACATACCTTAATTAATATCATGATCAAGTTCGTCTTCTGCTGATTCTGAGTCTTGCATTTGGTTTTTACACAAATTATCTTCTAGACTATTCACTTTGTCATTACAAATATTCTCCAGTTTGAGCCATAATTCTTAAGCATATGTGCATTGTCCCCTTTTTTCTGGCTTCCATTTTTTCCAAATGCTTTGATTCATTTCTTATAGTCATAGGATTGCATGCAATGGTATCCCAAACACCCGGTCCTTTTGTTTTCAAATATCCTTCCATTCCTTTTCTACAAGAAGAGTAATTTGTCCCATCGGAAAAAAATGTTTCGTTTGTAGTCGACACCGGTTGCCCATCCATTGTGTTCTCAAGGATCTCCTTCAAGTTGATTAGAATTGTGTGAAGGAACCTGCTCCGATACCAATTATTGGAAATACTAAGAGGGGAGGTGAATCAATAGTTCACACTTTTTACCATTTCAAACAATAATTATATCATGTAAACATCAATCATTAAAAATGGCATTCATCATTACATAAACCATACACAATGCACAAGATATTTAACGCGAAAACCCAATTGGGAGAAAAACCACATAATTCTTTTATTATATATTCAAGATTACATTCAGTTTATTTACCAGCAACAAATGGAAGGAAGAGCCAAATCCCTAGTTTCCTAGCACCAACTCGAACAAGGTTGTAGCCCCCTAATTTACAGGCACCAACCTGAGGAAGCTCCAACTCCATAATTTACTAGCACTGAATGAAAGGAGGCTCCAACCTGCTGATTTATAGGATCCAACCTGAAGAAGACTTTAATCTCTTATCCTTGCTCCATCCTACCTCCCTGATATAAATAAGAGAATCAATCTATCATATCATTTTCTCTATCAATTAGTCATTTCCAAGGTTAGTTGTGACTTAGCTTTGTACTTCATTGAAATCTACCTCAACTTTCTCAAACTTATATGTATCAACTAGTTATTTATTTAACTTTGACTTATCCAACTACGACATGTGACTTGATTCTCTACTTGCTTCAAATTCTGATGCAGTCTTTCACTTCTTCTGGAATGTAAATTACTTCAACTTATCCAACTGTGATGTGCGACTTGATTATAAACTTGCGTCAATCTCTTCAGTTGTCTTCCAACTGTTATGTGTGATTGGTTCTATGCTTAATTCAAATTCTGATTCTTCTCTAAATCAAGTATCCATTGGTTCCCTTTCAAAACCTCAAAAATTAAAACTTCAGACTATCCACCATCGCACATCATTGCACACGCACATCTCTCAAAGTGCACTAGCCCTTGTCTATTTATAGCTTTTCTTATGTCGACATGAGGGCCAACATGTTTGTTTTATCACCTTAATTTAATCAATTGACCACAACAACTATTTGAAGAATAAGGATTTGAAGCACAACAAGGGTCTTGTACCCCATCCTTCTTCAATACTTCGCCAACTTATCAAATGTGTTATACACTTCAACAAGCATACTTTGACATGCACACTTCGTCTCACTGCTTGCTTGTTTTTTTTTCAATGGAACACATCATGGGAAA
Organism: Larix kaempferi; assembly: GCA_027924585.1. Lineage (NCBI taxonomy): Eukaryota > Viridiplantae > Streptophyta > Pinopsida > Pinales > Pinaceae > Larix > Larix kaempferi. The sequence goes on along the minus strand of BSBM01000074.1, from coordinate 9,509,038 downwards.
CCCTCAGGCACTTCCCCTCATTTCAAGGATGCTACCCAAGGTAAACCATCTTCCCTCATTACGGGGGCCTAACCCGGTGGGGAAATCAAGTGAGGCCCTCCATAGCCACTCAGGGATTTGACCCCGAGACCTTCTGCTTGCGATTACAGCACTCAACCACTTGAGCTAACCCACTAGGCTACTCACTGCTTTCTTGTTATATGTATTTACTTCGACTTATTCATTTTGATAGGTGTTGAGCAAATGAACTTTGGATCACCTAGACTGTTTATTTGGGTGTTGAGCAAGTGAGCTCTAAACAGCACCTAAAACTATTTTTAATATTGTCTTATTCAAATAAATAAAATATCTGTATGTATTTTTTAATTCAGCAATTCATCATCATTTACATCATTATTTGTTTTGCAAACATTAATTTGGCCATCAATAACATGACATGAAATAAATAGCTTATGCATATTAATTGAACTTAAACCAACATAGATCCATCTTAAACCCAGATCTATTAAGCACCTAGAGGGATCCAATTTCTTCAATTGTATTTTTTTTATCTTGAATTTTTTACACATTAAGTACAAAAGTTATCGTAAATTTTTTACACATTAAGAAAATGTTTACACCAAGAAATTGGATCCCTATCATTTCTTAATATATGTGGGTTTAAGATGGATCTATTAATTTTTTAATTTTATAAGTTGACATGAATTTTTGAATTAAATTTTTTCTTTTTCATAAATTATGAGCCGACATGGGAATGTTATGTTATGTAACGTGACAAACATGACAACATCTCACCCATACTGGGTTGTAAGCACCTTTCTACTGTCAGTGCAAAAAATCTATTAAGTCACTCCTTGCAATGTCAGAAGTTCAAACCGTGATTAGCAAGTGCCCCATGCTATCAGACTGTGTGTATGTACCTAGGGGTATAGTGGTACCAGATAAGAATCGACCCTGTGTCATGTGAGTACAAGCCCTAGCCTAGTTGTCGATTCCCCTAGATACAAAAAAAGCTAATGAGATCATTTTATTTAATATGTTCACTAATGGTAATTAAATGGATAATAATTAATACAATTACAACCAGCATAGATCCATCTTAAACATGGATCTATCAAGCACTAAGAGGGATCCAATTTTTTGAGGTGTACAATTATTTTTCCTTAAATTTTGTACATGTACACCTCAAGAAATTTGATCTCTCTTGGTGTTTGATAGATATGGGTTTTAGATGGATCTATGCTAGTTTTTATTTTTTTATTAGTCGACATGGATTTTTAATTATTTTTTATTTGGTTTTAATTTTTTATTTAGAGTACCTCGACTCTCGTTGTAATAAATAGCTTATACATATTAATTAAAAATAAACAAACCTAATGAGATCATTTTATTTAATGTGTTCTCTAATTGGAATTAAATGGATGACAATTAATTCAATTACAATGAAATGTCATTAATGCATGCTCATGTAAATGACTCTAATACTAAGGAATCTAAAAAATGCAATGAAAATTTAAATAATTACAAGTTAATGTTATAAGTAATATCATGTTTTAATCTTATTACACCCATCAACCAACCACTATACATGATAGCACAACAAACACCAATGTGTGTGTGATAAGGTACATGTACATTAAGATTCTTACATTTGAGGGAAAGCTACAATTTTTGAGTTATGGCACACTATAATAAAGAATATTACAGAAGTGGATGCCTCCCTATTGGTCATTTGAAAATAAACTAGTATGGCTATGGTGTTTGGAATGCAATCTTCATGGTTGTTGTTGTGGTTTCCTTATAATTCAAGGTGCATGGTTCTTATTTCCATGGCAATTTTTTATATTATTTTATACTATCTTTTATCAATTGTTGTTTTTAGTTATGCATGAGTTGTGTTGGGTTGTTAAATCTCTTTGCATTGTATTGCAGAAACTCTCTGGAGCGAATGTTGAAATGGGACTTGTTGTTTTCCACACGCACGGATCTTATAGTCGTATGTCCTGGGCATGTTAGCTCTTTATTTTTAGTTTTCCCATTTTATAATGTTTCCATAATAGTTACATAGATTAAGTGGTTTCACAATCATGAAATGTTTTTGTGTATTTATTTATATAAATTAACACCAAATAATTGATAGTGTTTTTACAAATTTTACAAGATTGCATATACTTGATTGCACATATTATTTATATAAAACTTTTTCTACTCTTGTTTCAGCTAGGATAGCTAGTCACCATTATATATAAAAAAAATAACGTTTTCCTTTTTTTTTTAATAGCATGTTCGATGCAATGTTTTGGTTGGACAAAGAAGGTAAATCACTTCATGGAATGGCTTTCCAATATAAATTTTAACGGAGGCGGTATTGAAGACTCTAACGTAGCAGAAGGACTTGCTGAAGCACTAATGGTACTTTAGCCACTTGCCTTTGAAAGTTAATTAAACAATTTCTTTTCTTTTCTTATGTTTGAATTAGGTTTCTAGATGGATTCATACATTGGATTAATTAACTGATATTATTAATACTACTCTTATCAGTGAACAAATATTATTAAAATCATATATGGATACAACCTTAAGTCCTTATTCTAATATTTCACAAGTATGTAGTAAGCACTCACCAATATTTCACAATTATGTAGTGAGCACTCACCATTAGAGTGTAGTAGATTTTTTTGGAAAAAATAAAACCAAATATAAATATAAATATATTTATATTTATATATATATGAAAATACAACTCTATGTCCCTATTCTAAAATATTAAAGTGTGCACTCACCATTTGAATGTGAATTCTGAACGTTGGTCAGTGCTTTGGCTTGCTATTATCAGATGATGTGTTCTTCTAGCCAGGTTGCAACACAAACGACAAAGACAATACAAAAGCATTGTGTGCTAGTTGCGGCATCTAATCCATATCTTCTCCCAGTTGTAGTTCCTCGACCATCTTGTTTAATACTGCAAAATCAAAATGCTGAATCAGAAAAGCAGCCTTGGGTTGCTGATGTAGACAAAGTTGCAGAGGCATTTACTCAGGTATGTTGATGGCATGTGAATTTTTTTATTTATTATCTAAACATATTTTGGAGATACAGTTGGGTTATGTTTTTGGAATTGGTGAAATTCTCTCATTCATGACAATTCGTTGGCTATGTTAATGTTAATATTAATGTACATTATGTCAGTGCGGTGTTTCTCTATCAGTCGTTTCCCCGAGAAAGATTCCCAAACTTATATCGATATTTAAAGCGGTAAGACCTTACCAGTATCAAAGCTTTTATTTGTGGTTGCTGTCTAATGCTATTGTTCTACACTATGATTTCATTTTTTCATATTATATAGCATCTACATGCTCTGAGTATTTTGGTTCATTTTAATTGAAAGTCAGTACACTATTTTAAAGTAGTTAGTAAAATAGTTAAAAATATAACATTATCTATATTTTTTTCCTTCCAAAAGAAAACCAAAGTGAAAACTAAAAATAGTATATTAACTTTTTGATGGTCAGATTGGCCAAATGTTAGACTGCAAGAAATGCTTTCCATGTTTGATTATAGAAATTAGTTTTACTTTTCATCACCAAAATACTAGTAGCTACATTTGTACTTTATGATTCCTATGTAACTTTGTTAATTTTCTGTTCTGTCTTAAGTATTTCCTGTAAATTGTGTGGTAAATCATATCTGCAGATAAATATAATTTCTTTTTAATAATGATATTCTTACATCTTATGTAGGGTAATGGCTATGCTTCAGTAACAATAGATGCAGAGGTGAACAATGCCAAACATTTTACAAATTATTTGTATATGCATATGTTTTCTATTGTTCTTTTCCTACCTTCTATTACAGAATCTTTATGAGCTACCTTAACTAAATAGATTATGATATAATTTTTATTTACCATCCTCCACTGAGCATATGTGCAGATCAATGCAATCTCTTTCTAGTAATGGTATTCTTACATTTTATGTAGGCGGTGGACTTGGTTCTCCTTTCACAGAGGTTTAAGGATGATTGTTCTACAAACCCGGAACCTGCTTTAGAATCTACAGCTACGCATTCAGTTTCTGTTCCACCAACAACGAGACCCTCGTCAGACCAAACAGGTTTCCTTCTCTCTTTTATTTGTACATTTCAAGGTTTATACTTGACATTATGCTGCGTTTGAAATATTGCAAAAATGGTTTAGTTCGATATTAAAGGGAATGGTTCAAACAATTTAACCTATACAATTTATCCAACTTTCTGGACATATTCTTAGATCTTGACATACTTTTATAATGCTTTTGGGTAGTTGTTGGTGCATGCATGTGTGATGCACATGCATATCCCAAGTCACATTCTAGTTTATGCAAAAGTGTTGTTTTGGAAAACAGCATGCTAAATTATGTGATGGAAAAATTAAAATATGCAATGTTCTTAAACTTCTCATTTTGAACCTGTGTAGTTAACTTTTTTTTTTTTTTTTCATATTTTGCTTTTATATATATATATATAAAATCAACACTTCCCCGTTATGTCTTTGGACATAAATATGGTTGTAAAAAGACCTTCTATATTCTCCCATATACTTGACAATTTTTATGTAAATTCTTTGGGAGTCTCCTTCAACTCATACATAACTTTATTCTATTTTCATCCTAGTAAATCTAAATAGTACTTAATGTACAATTAATTTATGATATTAGTAATCTTTCAAATTCATTATACAAGTGTGTAAAGTTGTAGTTTTAGTAGGATGCCACGAGACTCTTCTGTAATATATATATTAATTTCTTCCTGGTGAAGCATGCTTTAATAGATGGTATGAATGTCCCTGTAAATGAAGAATTTGACCTCTATGGTAGAGACGTAGTGATTTCTTCTATGTTTCCAGGTGATAAAATTATGTCGTCGCCAAATACAGTCTCTCATGCAGTAACTATGGACATGGTACTATTACTTGTTCCTGTTATTTTCAAGATGTTATGAACTAAATTTTATTTCATCTATTTTTTAATTTATGCTTTTGTATCTTTGATGGTCAGGGGGTTCCTTCCACCATCTCTATCACATCAGCTCCTCGCTTGCCCACTATGAGTGCTGCTTTTTTTACCAACCCAGAACCTACATCAACTACCCATTTAGTTTCTGCTCAATCGACAGCAAGACCCTCGTCAGACCAAACAGGTTTCCTTCTCTCTTTTATTTGTACATTTCAAGGTTTATACTTGACATTATGTTGCGTTTGAAATATTGCAAAAATTGTTTAGTTCGATATTAAAGGGAATGGTTCAAACAATTTAACCTATACAATTTATCCAAATTCCTAGCCATATTCTTAGATATTGACAAACTTTTATAATGCTTTTGGGTAGTTGTGGGTGCATGCATGTGCACATGCATCTCCCAAGTCACATTCTAGTTTATGCAAAAGTGTTGTTTTGGAAAACAACATGCTAAATTATGTGATGGAAAAATTAAAATCTGCAAGGTTCTTAAACTTGTCATTTTGAACATGTGTAATTAACTTTTTTTTTTTTGCATATTTTGTTCAACACTCTCCATTATGTCTTTGGACATAAATATGGTTATAAGAAGACCTTCTATATTCTCCCATATACTTGACAATTTTTATGTAAATTCTTTGGTAGTCTCCTTCAATTCATACATAACTTTCTTACATTTTCATCCAAATGTTCTTCCTTGGAACTTGAAATGCCCATAGCTGGTACATCTAAATAGTACTTAATGTACAATTAATTTATGGTATTAGTAATCCTTCAAATTCATTATACAAGTGTGTAAAGTTGTAGTTTGAGTAGGATGCCATGAGACTCTTCTGTAATATATATATTAATTTCTTCTTGGTGAAGCATGCTTTAATAGATGGTATGAATGTCCTTGTAAATGAAGAATTTGACCTCTATGGTAGAGGCGTAGTGATTTCTTCTATGTTTCCAGGTGATAAAATTATGCAGACGCCAAATACAGTCTCTCGTGCAGTAACTATGGACATGGTACTATTACTTGTTCCTATCATTTTCAAGAGGTTATGAACTAAATTTTATTTCATCTATTTTTGACATTATGCTTTTGTATCTTTGATGGTCAGGTGGTTCCTTCCACGGCCTCTATGACATCAGCTCCTCGCTTTCCCACTATGAGTGCTGCTTTTTCTACCAGCCCAGAACCTGCATCAGCTACGCATTCAGTTTCTGCTCAACCAACAGCGAGACCCTCGTCAGACAAAAGAGGTTTCCTTCTTTCTTTTATTTGTACATTTCAAGGATTATACTTGGTATTATGCTTCGTTTGAAATATTGTACAATTGTTAAGTTGTATATTAAAGTGAATGGTTCAAACTATTTAGCCTGAAATTCAATTTATCAAAATCCCTCGACATTTTAATAATTTTTTACCTGCTTTGGGATTGTGGGAAGGCAGGGGGTGTTTCTCTTATTCCCAGCAACACACATAGATCACTAAGCTCACAAATTTTCACCTATAGGACTATCTCTCCTGAGTTGCAGCTCACTGCAATCTACAGCACAGTGACAACAAACATTAAGAGCTGACTGTATTCTACATGACTGTTTCAGCTAATAGTAAACTACATGACTGTTTCAGCTAATAGTAAACTACATGACTGTTTCAGCTATGTTTAGATAACCCTTGCATTCATAACACTTGACTATTTCAGCATACTCTATTTCAACAATCAAACACTTTTAACATCTCTATACTCTGTTTCAGGAAATTTTGAAATCTAACTTGCTACAACAAAACTAAACATTCCACAGTCAATCATATATGCTCAGAAAATTACTATGCTATAGCAAAAACATCATTTAAACATTCAACCATGAGTTTACAAACTCATAAAGACAGAGAAGAATATAGCAACAATATTACAGAGTAGAAGCTCTATTTCATATTCAACTGAGAAATTGTATTCCAGTCCATTGTCTCTCTGTGTTTCTCTCCATTTTTCTCTATTTCACACTTGATTACAAAACCAATACTACATCGATATTTATACAACTTGAGATCAGTCAATCATTTAATTCAACTTGACCTTTCGTTGCACCAAAATTGACTGTTCAGAATTTAATTAATTCTCTGGGCTTTCATGTGCTACAACAGGAACACTGGACACTCCTTCAATAATCTGATCGGATGGAATATGATGCCCCTTTAATTTCTGATCATCCTGAACATGTCTGTGGGTGCCCCTTCAAAAATCAATGTAATACTTAGCCCCAATAATCATTCGATGAACTGTAGCAAAGGGTGTAACTGCATCTTCAGAAATAAATGTGGTGTGCTGCCCATAAAACTGTGACAGCAAGACAATATCAAAACGGTGTGGTGGTGGTTTGAATTTTCAACATTCCGGCGGTCACTCAGAGAGGCGGTGGATGAATTTTCAGTCTATGGCGGTGAAGGAATTAACGGCTGCCAACATTCTCCCCCTTAATTACTTCACCCAAAATACATCATACTCAAACAATCACAACTTTACAATCATAACAAAACAACTATAATGTCTGCTGGTCTAAGTCTCAGCAAGGCTTACATCAGTATCAAAACAACTCAAAAATTTGTTTCACATTCTTTGTTGCAACATATTAGTGCAACGTTTCTTCAACTCTTTCCTGAGCATTTCTTTTTCTTTCGACTCCAAACTTTGAAATATGTAAACTTTTTTTATGTTTTGTCTTCATCTTCACCTTGTTCTTCTTCAGCTCGCTCTTCACTTGTGGTTTCATCCATCTCTTCAACTCGACTTTATATCTTATTAATCTGGACTTCTTTTGCTTGGTAGCTCCACAATACTTGTCCTTCTCAGCTTCAGCTGGCTGTTCAAAATATAATATTTCATCATTTACTTCAACACCAAGACCATTTCTTTCAACCTTCTTGGATTTTGCAAACCAATCATCATTCATAGTTTTTATTATATTACTCTCAGCTTCAGCTTCATCATTACTTGGCTTAGAATGCCAAACTTTATATCAAGAATACTTTTGATTCTTCATCTTCACTTTCTTCTTTACCTTCAGTTTTTTCTTTGATTCCTCAAATTCATTATGATTAGCTTCAGCTGCAACACGTTCTTCAATTTGCTTACCATCATTCAAATCTTCAATGTCCTTTATGCCAAGGACTCCAATCCAAATCTTCTTCTTTAAATATTGTAACGTGGGAATACAAAGATCCCACAAGCCATCTTTGACTTCACCAAGAGTAATTAGTTCAGTATCATTATGTAAAGACATTAACTGATAATAATGCCTTATTTCTTCAGGACTCCATAACATGAATATCCTTTCAACTGATTTTTCAACCAGTTCATCTTCTTTGCAATTTTCTTCATTCAAATCAAACTCGCCATCATCTTCAAAGGATTCTTCTTCATCTTCGATTGGTTTCTCATCTGCACACTCAATCATTTTGTCAACATTATATAAATTATCATACTGTGAACCATATTGGTTCTTTTCAATTTGCACTTCTCTGAGAGCTATCACTATCTCTTCATTCAAATATGTCTCTGCTGCTATAACAAGGCAATCAAGTTTCTTCATTTCTGCTTCCACAACACGACTATCATCTTTATCATCATATCTTGGCTTTTCAAGCCATTCTTCCAAAAATTTCAACTGTTCATCAAGAACAACATTCTTTATTTCAGCTGCTCTATCTGTAGCAAAACATACAACATTATGCAACTCTTTTTCTATCACTGCTTCTGCAATCACTAAATCATTAACCTTTTTATTCTCAGCATCCTTATAGATTCCTTCTGCTTCAATTGCTGCAACTTCTGTGCAATCTTCAACAATCTTATCAAATTCATCAACAAAATTAAAATCATCAATATTTTCAAAAAAATCACAAACCGGTTCAAGCACTTCAACATAGTCCACATTATCTTTCTTAACTTCTAATGTTTCCTTAAATACTGCTGATATGGCAGTCTTCATTCCATTATCATGATCATCTTTCACCATTACTTCTCCATGAGCAATTTTACCAATACTGGCTGCTTCATTGGCACATTCTTCATCGTTGTCATCAACAATAGACATCGTTGGAATATTCAAAGAACAAACTGCTACACTGGTTGTCACTTCACCTTCAACTTTTGACTTACAAGGCAAGACCTCATCATTTTCTTCCTTTGTACCTGCACAATCACTAACAAACAAATTATTAGAAAACATGTTCTCTTTTCTGTCCTTATCTGCGCCATTCAATATCGCTGTAGATTCTTCTTCAAACATATCACCAACACTTTTTCCATCAGTAGATACACCATTTTCATAATTGTATTTTTCACCAACAGCTTTATCAGCTTCCTTATGCGTACCAAATGGATCAGTGCAACACTCTTCATTTTCTGCAACATAACTACTGTAAATTATTTCAAGCCCAACTTGGTCTTTGACTTCTATAACACCTTCAGAGTTATCTTCTAGATTCATTGTACCTACATGTCCACAATCATCATATTCAATACAGGAATTATATACCTTCATGGGCATGTCCTTCAAGGACTCTTCTTACACAAATTCTTCTATGTTGTCTTCACACATGAGAAATTTATCATCTTTATCAACATTCTACATGTTAACCATTTCATCATGTTAACAATTCACTTCAGTGACATCTAAATTCGAAACTATATCAACATCTTTATCAATAACACTTTCAACTTCTTCAAATTTTGTTGCTGCAATACAAGATACAACAACCTCATTTTCACCTTTAGTTTCAGCAACATTTTCATCCATTGGTATATCAACACAACAACGAAATTGACTATCTTCTGTTGCTTCTGCAAGCTTATCAGCTAAAATATTAATAGGTTGCGACTCAGCCATATGTCTCCCCCTTACATCAAACTTTCTCTTCAAACTTTTCCAAGCTTCTCTAGTTGTGTTTGCTTCAACAATTACATAAAAAATATTATCATCCAGAGCTTGCTGGATGTAGTACAAGGAAAATGCATCCTTTTCCTCATCTTGGGGTTTCATAACTCCATTCTCAACGAAATACCATAAACCTCTATCATGCAAGAAATTTTTCATATTAACTAACCAACATTCATAAGTTATACCTGAGAAATATGGTGTTGGATAATAGATGCTGCTCAATGCATCCTATAACTTGTCTTGAACTTCATCTACTTCAGTATCCTCTACCTTCTCTTGAAATTCCTCTACTTCAGCAGGTCCCACGGTGGCTTCTCATAATATCTCTGCAATGGAAAAACCAACTACTTTTGCATTAACAACATTCTTCTTCATTCGTTTAAGCCTTTTGCTTTTCCCCGTGTCTCTGCCTTCAAATAAATATTTGCATAGAATTTAAATTTCTTTCACTTGGATACATCCTCTTACTCCTCTTTCATGCATAAGGGTTTCAACTCAAACCAAACAAAATTTTCCAAATAGTGGGAATCAAACTGCTCTACCATTAAACTATATGGGAGCTCTCAACCAGGAAGAATGTCTTCCTTTCAACTCATCAACCTCTATCTGAGGGAACACAAACACATAATCAACTTCTTCCATGGGCTACAACCCTTTCTTCTCTTTACACAAACCACGTCAGATTCAGACTTCTGCTGCTAAATGATGACTCAACCTTTAATTAAGGGAGAACGAGAGCTCTCTTTCAACAGAGAGCTCGACTTAACTTACTTTTGCTCTTTCTAGATAGCAGGAAGGGAGCACTGGAGTAAAACTCAACAGCAAGATCTCCAAACAAAACTCAAAAAGGTTCAACATTAAATCATATGGCTCCTTCATGAAGTGAGCATAGAACCAGCTAACATAAATCATAAACACTTAGCTCTTATACTAACGTGGGAACGCAGGGGGGCGTTGCTCTTATTCTCAGCAACACACATAGATCACTAAGCTCACAAATTTTCACCTACAGGATTGTCTCTGCTAAGTTGTAGCTGACAGGAATGTACAACACAGTCACAGCTGACTATAATATTCAGCACAGTCACAGCAAACAGTAAGCGCTGACTATATTCTACAGGACAGTTTTAGCTAACAGTAAACTACATGACTATTTCAACTATATAACCCCTGCATTCATAACACTTGACTGTTTCAGCATACTCTGTTTCAACAATCAAACACTTTTAACATCTCTATACTTTGTTTCAGCAAATTCTAATATCTAACTTGTTACAACAAAACTAAACATTCCACAATCAATCATATATGCTCAGAAAATTACTATGCCATAGCAAAAACATCATTTAAACATTCAACCATGATTTTACAAACTCATAAAGACAGAGAGGAATATAGCAACAATATTACAGAGTTGAATCTCTAGTTCATATTCAACTGAGAAATTGTATTCCAGTCCATTGTCTCTCTCTGTTTCTCTCCATTTTTCTCTATTTCACACTTGATTACAAAACCAATACTACATCGGTATTTATACAACTTGAAATTAGTCAGTCATTTAATTCAACTTGACCTTTCGCTGCACCAAAATTGACTGTTCAAAATTTAATTAATTCTCTGCCCTTTCATGTGCTGCAACAGGAACGTTGGATGCCCCTTCAATAATCTGATCGGATGGAATACGCTGCCCCTTTAATTTCTGATCAGCCTGAACATGTCTGTGGGTGCCCCTTCAAAAATCAATGTAATACTCAGCGCCAATAATCATTCAATGAACTGTAGCAAAGGTTGTAACTGCATCTTCAGAAATCAATGTGGTGTGCTTCCCATACGAAACTGTGACAGCAAGACAATATCAAAACGGTGTGGCGGTGGTTTGGCTTTTCAGCATTCCGGCGGCCACTCAGAGAGGCGGTGAATGACTTTTCAGTATATGGCGGTGAAGGAATTAACGGCTGCCAACAGGGATACGATCTTAACAAACTTTTATAATGCCTTTGGGTAGTTGTGGGTGCATGCCTATGTGCATGCACATGCATCTCTCAAGCCACATGCTAGTTTATGCAAAAGCGTTGTTGTGGAAAACGGCATGCTAAATTAATGGCCAAATTAAAAAATCCAATGTCCTTAAACTTTAAGAAATTCTTTGACATGGTTCTGAGAAGCACATTCTTTTGGGTAGGGTAATTGAATGAATAGTGTGCATAGTGGTTAGAGAGTTGTGATTAAGCTAAAACATAAATAAATACAAATACAAATTTAGGAAGGTTTCAAAGATGCTTTCCAATTCCATTGAAGTAAAGGATTTCAAAGATGCTTTCCAATGCCATCGAAGTAAATGAAGGTTGTCAAATAATACTTAATTGATTGGACTCAGACTCAATTAACTAGGAATTAGAGGTTATGGGTTAAGAGTTTAGAGGTGAAGGCATAAAGTGGTTAGCAAGTTTAAAGATTTATGGGTTAGGGAGTTAAGGACACAGGGGGTTAAGTGGTTTTATGGGTTATGGTATTTAGGAGTTAAGAAATTTATGGCTCAATGGTTAGGGGGGTAGGGTTTAAGGGGTTAGGGATTAAGGACCAAGTAGTTAAAGGTTTAATTGTTTATAGGGGTTAAGGGCTTAAGGATTTAGGGATTTAGAGATTTGGGATTTAAGTATTATGAGTTAGGTTGTTTAGCGGTTAGGGGTGGACTAGGTCTTAGGGGTTAGAGGTTGTGGGATTAGAGGTAAAGTGGTTTAAGGGTTTAAGGGTTATGGGATTTAGGAGTTATGGGATTTAGGGGTTAAGGGATTTAGTTCTCTAGGGTTAGGTTCTTAGGGTTTATGAGGTTAACCATTAATGGTGAATGGGTTAAAGGGTTAAAGGCTTATAAGGGGTGAACTAGAGCTTAGAGGCTAATGCACAAGCCCAAGCGAGAATTCCAAAGTCAAGAGAGGAACGGTCAATCCCAAGGGAGAGAGATCAATCAAACATAGATCTATCATGCAAACAAAGAGCACACATGCAAACTCTAGTGCACAAGCAAATGCAGGTTGCAATAGCACAAGGGACATCGCACATGCAAACACAATGTAGAGGTAAACAATTATTTTACCTCTATAGGGTAAACTAGAGCTTAGAGTCCAATGGTTAAAGGATTAGAGGTAAACAATGAAAGGACTTAAGGGGTTTAGGGTTTAAGGGCTTTAGGGGTAAAGGGATTTAGAGCTCTGGGGTTAAGGGGTTAGGTTTTAAGTGATGAAGCATTAATGGCTTAGGTGCTATATTGTTAAGGGATTATAAGGGGTTAAGGGCTTAGAGTGTTAGAGGATAAGGAGTACGAGGATCAGAGATAAGGGGTTTATCAAGGGACTGGGATTTACGGATTAGGATATTTATAAGTTAATGGATTTAGGGATTGACTATTAGTGAGGTAAGGTATAAAAGGTTAGGATTAAGTGTCAAGGGGTTAAATTGTTAAGGGATTATGTGTTAAGGGATTAGGTGCTTAGGGGTTTAGGGATTTAGGTTGTTTGGGCCTTAGGAACTATGGGTTTAGACATTTAATTTTATCCCTCCTCATTCCTCTCTCCACCTCCATAAATTTATGTCCCTTGCTCCCCCCTCGCATCCCCCCTCTCTCTCTCTCTCACCCCTTATCTCCATTCAACACTTAACACATATTTTATGTGGTTTATCACTCTAGAGCATTTTGTAACTCAAAAAATCTCTAGAGTTTTGTTTCTCCAAAACGATCTAGATTTTTGTTTCTCCAAAATGCTCGTGTGTTTCGTTTCTCCAAGAGTGTTTTGGAGAAACAAAACGCTAGAGTTTTTTTGTTGACACCAAGCGAAGGAATAAAAATTTGAATTTAAACACAATGCACGAGCATTCCTTACTGCTAAAAATCGCCTCCTCACGTGCCCATGTGTCATCCACGGTCCTATATGGTTGGTTCGGGCTTACCAAACTTGTGCTATGGATTTTGCTAAACCATAGCTAATTGGGAATTTCCACCATTTTTCTCAATATGCATGTCTTTCACCAATCTTTGCAACATGACATAGGCAACCATTTTTTACGAATTTTAAGGCATAGATAGCATTTTTTATGTAGATTGCAAATTTGTAATGTTTTTAAAAAATATTATTTTTTCTATTTTTTTCTTAATTTTCTTGTATCATCACTCCTTAAGTAAAAAAAAAATGTTAGTGTTTCTTACGTAACTTTTTCATTTCACAACCATTTTTAAAAAGAAGTATATGATGCACTAGTAGAGACCAACCTCTACACTATATAAAAAAATCCAAGTCGAAATGATTGCATTTAGAGCTTCAAATGATGCACCCACATTTGACGTACCATTCTCGAGGTTTGGTCACTTAGATAATTAAAAAAAAAATTAAACATTTAATTTTGTAAAAATAGTTTTGCACTAGTGCTACATGTTCTCTACATGTCTACCAATTTTTGTAGCCTAAAACCATCATTTAGGCACTCAAAGGCCGCACCCACAAAAACATATACCTTATCATTTGCCAAAAAAAAGGTGATTGTTAGAAAATATGATATACATATACATATATTTGGAAACGTGATTCAATTTCCTACATTTCATCTTTTTTAGTCAATGCAAGATATCTTGTGTAAGTATCTCAAAAAATCCAAGTAAGTTGAGGGATGATTGATTTTTTCAGTTTTCTATTGCATCTAACGTGCCAAAAGTGACCCTCATTAGCTTGCACTCACCCATATATATATATATATATATATATATATATATATATATATATATTATTGTTGCATAAATAATAAGCATTAAACAAGCTTTGACCATGTTCATAGGAATCTAGGGACTTTAACAATCCTCATAGAGGATTAACCCTATATATATATTATTGTTACATAAACAATAAGCATTAAACCAGATTTAACCATGTTCATAGGCATACAGGCTTTAACAATCCCCATAGAGGGTTAACCCATGTGTAAAACTTCCTTTAAATAAAAAAAAACTATAAGACTAATAAAGTGCATACATAACACTCTTCATATTTAATTTCAGCTAATTCAATGCATATAAGGCTCAACATTGCCCTTCAACAATTCTCGGTATTAAGATTTGAACCAATTTCTTGGCAATATCAATTTCTCATTAGGCTTGGAAACCCATTTCACGCAACAGGTACGATATTCCTTCCTAAACCTAGGAAACATAGGCTACATGAATTATCCATACAAAATGAGTATAATATACTACATAGTTTTCCGTAGCTACCACAAATCCTACAGAATATTTGTAGCTACCGGATTTCTACATAATTTCCATAGCTACCGGAAATTCTGCAAAATGAAGTTTTTGGCATTCATTTAACCATATTCATTTGAGACATTTTAGCATAAATTTTGAGTGCATGAACTATAGTTGGAATTCGTAAATATAAACAAATGGCACATAAGCCTACTTGAGACAAGTTCTACTATAGGAAATAAGACCAATCACTACAAAAAAAATTGAATTTAATTATAAATATGCAAATTGAGGAAAACAATGGCATGCTATAACCATTAACCCGTTTATTATTGCATCCCAACACAAAACCTCTTGTGAACAAAATAAGTACTTATTAATTACTAATTAACTTCAAGAGCATGTGAATAATATTAGTGGATCACAATAGTTTCTTAGACAAGAATTAGGTATCACCAATGTTGCTAATGCCAATGTATGAGAACAAGAATTATTCAAAATCCAACCATCAAGTGCTTAACATAAGTAACCAAACCCGTGTGTGTCAAAAATATTATGAACATAAGCATTGAAGCTGTAATCCTAAGCATTCATGAACTAGAAACCATGAAATAGATTCAAAACATTTAGTGCTCAAATATGTAAATTGATCATGCCAATTCAACCTGTTGCCACCATATATCATTTACCATAAACATCAACAACTTAATTTAAACCATGAAGAGAATCATTTAACAATAGATATCATTTTCCATAAGTTGAAGTATAAGAGAGTTCATAGATACTAGATCATAAGTGTTTAACAACCAAACACAAGATTAGTTAAAACCAAATTTTCATTGAAATATTTGTCAAACATTTTGATGACCATCATGAAAGCAAGTATCCAATTATGAAGCTTTAGTGCAAAGTGATCTTAAGGTGGATCACTAGCAATGAAATGAGCATATGAACCATTAAAATCATTTTCAAAAGAAATCTAAGCATGACATTTACCAAATAGATGGGGTTAAGTATGGGTTGTTTATTAAGCTCATAAAAATGAAATTGGCAAGTGAAAATGACTACGCAATGAACATGTTAAACAATTTACCAATCGATTCAAGCATAAAAAAACATTAAGTGAACAAATAAGATCAAATTTGGGCATGTAAGTGTCAAATTAGCCTTAGAGTATGATGCATTCTCATTGTGTCATTTTGGCAAACACTTTAACAACAAAACCCAAAAATTTATTTCAGCGAGCAAGAAACTCATAGGAATTTATTTCAGGAATTGTTTGAAAGATGATCTCTATTAGGAATTGTTTGAATTATGAATGTACAATTTCCAATGTCTATTAAGACAACGTGTTATAGGAAAAATACCATTTTCAGATTATCTATGTAGCTACAAGAATTCATGCTCAGTGTATTTCTTAAGCTTAAAGCTGATTTGGACACTCATAATTTATCTTCATCTCACCCAAACATTTTAACAAGAACTTCATGTGCAAAGTTTTTAAGTTTTATTTTGACTCTTTGTCAAGCACATTGTGTGCAAACTCAAAATCATTAATATTTCATAAATAGGGCAATTAATTATTAGTTGAATTCTATAGTACAGAAATGTAATTCCTCTAGCTAAATTTCCGGATATAGATATTCAATTTCAACACAGAAATTCAATTTGATTCACAAGCAACATGCCATTCAAGAATTATCATTGGAAAATCACCAAGTATATTCAAAATTTAATACTTAACTATAATAACTAATAATTAGAGCAATTGACTGCTTGTAAAGCCCACTCCACCCATCCATAGGCAAGCTACACTCTTTAAATGTAGCTATCACCCCCAAGTTGGAACCAAGAATTCACCAGGGAAATTCACTCTAAATACTTCCTTTCAGAAATTTCCTCAAGAAAATTGCACAACCCAGACCATGTACAATCAAAAACATTGGCCAACCAACCACAATGAATAATTAGAGATTAAGGATAATCAAGAATAATGGCCAACCAGCCATAGTGTATACTCAGAGGTCATGGATAATCATATCTTAGCAGAGATTTTCCTCCACGAATTCTCTATGAACAACCAAATGAACGACAAAAATATGAATTACCCCACATAAGATTTTTCCCATGAATGACTAGATAACAATGGAAAAAATATGGGTGAATTCTTGTTTGCATGCAATGGGTTATTGCATGGCTCACCAAGACCATGTGCGCTCTCCAATAGAGCCACATCCACCCCCATTATTTTCTTAATAACCTCACTTAAATTTCCCTCTTAACTCATAAGAAAGGTTTTAAGATAAATACAAAAGTTTAACATTTAACTACGTAAAGGTAACTTGTAGGCTCAGGTTATACCGGGGTTGTATTATTGACCCCTTAGGACATCTCACAGCCCCCGTTAATTTCTCACTGGTGAATTCCATAATATTTTCAGTGTTCCACCTTAGAAGCATCCAGTTGTAGTTTTAATTTCAAATTGTTCATGTACATATGATTATGTACCGACCTCAAGGCCATTTAACTTTAATAGTTACATCAAGTACAATAAAACTAGGGATTTAAACTCGGGAGTGTTACAAAACAAAATTGGTATTAATCCTTCAATGACCAATTTATCCAACATGAAGGACTGAGAGATAGTTAGGATAAAGGTTGGTTGATGCCAATTGCTTGACATCATTCTCTTCATGCTCGTGATAGGATGCTTTTTAAAAATTGAATCATCATATTGAATATTTGGACACCTCATGGTAAAGGAGGTGTAGTCATTGTTATGAGTACTTTTCTTTTGAAATGAGATATGATTTTCTAATGTGAACCTTGTGTTTTTCTTCTTCTTTGCCTCATAGTTGAGGTTGCAAAGAACATTGCATATTATATTATGTCATATCGCTCTCCTACAAGGATATATCTTTGACAAAGTCTAAGAAGAGGGAGACTATATATAAGGGTTCAATGATAAAGGGAGGTTATGGTTACCATGGAATACTCAATCACTATGACCTAAGAATATCTTTTTTCCTTGAGAATGGTGAGTGATCCCCTAGTTTCTTGTATATTGATTCATTAGTTTCCTTTGAATTAGTTTTGGCTAAGAGTTTCCTCACTTTCCCTTTAGGTGTAGATTAGGTTTTACAATTTGCCATCTTAAACTTTCCCTTTAGGTGTAGATTAGGTTTTACAATTTGCCATCTTGAACTTGTCTATTAGATCTTACAATTTACCATCTTAAACTTGTGTAGCTAACTTTTGGCATATTTTGTTTATCAAACAAAAAAATATAATTATCTATTTTTTAAAGTTTACATCTAAATAGTAATGTAAGTGACCTATATCTATTGTGACAAAAGATAAACATAACTTTGATTTTAAGTAATCCTTCAAATTCATCATAGAAGTGTGTAAAGTTGTTGTTTTAGTAGGATGCCACGAGACTCTTTTGTAATATGTATACTGCAAAGAAATGCATTTCCAGAACTATATTCAACCGACCGAAAGTTATTATTTATTGGTAGTAAGGCTTAATAAAATTTAGTAAGCAATAGGTTGTAACTAAATTTGGAGATAGCTCACAATGTTGTCTCATTACAATGAACCTTTCTTCCTAGTGAAGCATGTTTTAATAGATGGTATGAATGTTCCTGTAAATGAAGAATTTGATCTCTATGCTAGAGACGTACTGATTTCTTCTATGTTTCCAGGTGATAAAATTATGGTTGAACATCATCCAATGCCAAATACAGTCTCCTGTGCAGTAACTATGGGCATGGTACTATTACTTGTTCCTGTCATATTCAAGATGTTATGGACTAAATTTTATTTTATCTATTTTTTAATTTATGCTTTTGTATATTTGATGGTCAGGAGGTTTATTCCACTGTCTCTATGACATCAGCTCCTCCCTTTCCCACTATGAGTGCTGCTTTTTCTACAAACCCAGAACGTGCATCAGCTATGCCTTCAGTTTCTGTTCAACAGACAGCGAGAGCCTCATCACACCAAACAGGTTTCCTTCTCTCTTTTATCTGTACATTTCAGGGATTATATTTGGCATTATGCTGCGTTTTAAATATTGTACAATTGTTAAGTTGTATATTAAAGTGAATGGTTCAAATAATTTGACATGAAATTCAATTTATCCAAATTTCTAGACATTTTAATCATTTTACTTGCTTTGGGATCAGATCTTGACAAAGTTTTACAATTCTTTTGGGTAGTTTACAATCTAATCCTATGTTGTGCAATATTTCATCTCACTTTTATATCTACTAAGAAATTCAGTTGATCCAAATTTCTAGTCATTTTCATCATTTTACTTGCTTTGTATCAGATTTTGACAAACTTTTACAATGCTTTTGAACAGTTTACAATATAGTTCTATGTTTTGCAATATTTCATCTCAATTTTATATCTTTTAAGTTCTTGAATAAAACAACATTACACATCAATATGCTTGGTTCTCTTTATAACCAAAATGTATTATCAACCCATCTTATTATAATTCCAAATTTATAAATTTATAAACCATTTTCTAAACCAAACTTATTTTGCATGATCATTTTATTTTATTGTTGCAATGTATTTTAGTAAACAAAAACAAGATTGAACACATAACTTCATGTAAACATAACATTATCTATAAATCCTACCCATTCTGTGCTTTAATAGACACAATTTAGGCTCCTTGTTTTCCAGATATAGAATGCCAAATTCCATTGTTCTCTTTGCGTACGAAGATTTAGCTAAATGTACAAGTCAAGTAAGGTCTTGTGCCAATAAGATATGCCAATAAGATAGATAGAAATCTCCACTAGTTTCTTGGAGATTGATTCATGATTTGCCTTTGAATTAGTTTTGATTAAAAGCTTCATCACTTGCTTTTGAATTAATTTTAACTAAAATTAAAAAGTTTCTATAAATGTAAATTAGATTTTATAATTTTTAGTAAATTTTATTTATGAAACAGAAAATATGATTATCTCTTTTAACATATATCACTAAAATCACCACATCCCCATTCTGTCTTTGGACATAAATGTTGGTGTATGAAGACCTTCTCAATCAATGTTCTCCCATCTGCTTCAACTCATAAATAGCTTTCTTCAATTTTTATCCCAATGTTCCTTGGAACTTGAAATCCCCATGGCTGGTATATCTAAACAGTATTTAATGTACAATGTAATTAATTTATGTACAATGTAATTAATTTATGGCTTAGTAATCCTTCACATTCATTATACAAGTATGTAAAGTTGTTGTTTTAGTAGGATGCCACGAGACTCTTCTGTAATATGTATATTAATTTCTTTAATATGAAAAAAGAAATGTATATTAATTTCTTTAATGTGACAAAAGAAGGGTATACTGCATAGAAAATGCATTTTCTGAACTATGTACAATAGACTGAAAGTTATTATTTATAGGCATCAAGGCTTAAAATAAAACTTATTAAGCAACATCTTGTAACTAAATTTGGAGATAGCCCACAATGTTGTATCACTACAATGGTATGAATGTCTCTGCAAATAAAGAATTTGATCTCTATGCTAGAGAGGTACTGATTTCTTCTATGTTTCCAGGTGATAAAATCATGGTTGAACATCCACCGACGCCAAATACAGTCTCTCGTGCAGCAACTATGGACATGGTACTATTACTTGTTCCTGTCTATATATTTAATGGGTCATCATTTACTGTTCAATATCATATCGTCTAAATTTTATTTCATCCATTTTTTAATTATGTTATTGGATCTTTGACGGTCAGGTGGTTCCTTCCACCGTATCTATGACATCAGCTCCTCTCTTGTCCACTGTGAGTGCTGCTTCACTTTCCCATATGACACCACAAGCAATTTCTGGTCGAACTTCTTCCCCCTCTGGTCAGTCCAGAGGAGGCAAAGGCAAAAGACAAGCAAACAAAGCAAACACTGGGAGTGCTGCTTCACTTTCCCCTATGACATCACAAGAAATTTCTGGTCAAATTTCTTCCCCCTCTGGTCAGTCCAGAGGAGGCAAAGGCAAAAGACAAAAGGTTTCTTCGTCTTCTCCTCATTCCACTTCTCGCTTGTCCACTGTGAGCACTGCTTCACTTTCACAACCAATTTCTGGTCAGTCCAGTGGAGACAGAAGAAAAAACGTTTCTTCGTCTTCTGCTCATTCCACTCGATGCAAAAACCGAAAAGTGGATGCACCAGATGCGAGGAACCTTAAACCATTTGTCAACAACACATCACATCAATTTGGTACTGTAACTGCTCCTGCCCAAAATGTAAGCGTGTTGAACAATCCTCCACAAACACGCCAGGTCATGAATTCAGCAGCTTTGCCACAAACAAGTACAACATTTCCAATGCTCCAGACAACAGTCAATGCTCCAGCGAGCATGTATATTTCCAATATTAGATCTGGAATGGCATCTACAGCTACTTCTATTGGCTTGGACATGAGAGCTGGGCAGAGAGCTCGAAATGCTGCTGTAGACAGACTTGGATCTTCTGCCAACACAGTTTTTACTGGTGGAAATGCAGTAACTGGCCTTGGACAATCAGTTCCTGGAGCAGCTGTAGCGCGACCAGAAAGAACGCAAAGTGAAGTTGGAACAAACCAAAGTGTACCGGCTGCCTTGAGACATGTTGGACCAAGTTCCCTTCGATCACCTAATCTTCGGTTGCCATCAGCTACCACTGTCGCTCAGCAGCTGCAAGCAACTGCTCAAGGTAATCTTCAGTTGCCACCAACTACCACTGTCGTTCAGCAGCCGGTAGCAGCTACAGCAGACTGGCAACTAGTGTGGGAGGTAAGGCACTGCTCAATCTCAAAACTACGCCAGCTTAAAGATATGTACATTTAAGTCCTTTGATTGTAGTTGCTTGGAAACGTTACTTGCACAACCTATCCACGAAGAGAGTAGCTACCGTAATTCCAGAAAATTTAAGACTAGTATTCTACATTTTAACAGTCGACTCTATGTTCAAGACAGAAAAATAGTACAAAAGTTTAACAATGAATTTTTTGGACTAGCATATTATATATATATATATATATATATATATATATTGAGTATAATGTCATTTGTGTTTATGCAGGGTGACTTGCAATATATCAAAGACAGAGTTTATCATATTTGCAGACTTCAGGTGAGTTTTGCTACTTGTTGAATACATTGAGAGTAAAGCAGCACATAATGCTTGCGTTTATTTGAGTGCAAATGATCACCATCGGTTCTTTTAAGTTGTTTTGGTATTTGAGACATAACTTCTTTGAGTTTGTTTATTTCGAAGAGTCATAACCTTATTTTGGAGAACATTAAATTTTAAAAATTACACTTTTTCATATTGTAAATTTAAGAGTACATACAAAATTATTTTGAAAATAATTTTTTCAATTTTTATAGTCATAAAAGTGTAGATATTTTATGTGCAGAGCAATATTATTAACATAGCAGAAAATATAACAATAAAGTAAACAATAACAACATAAATATTATAGACACCATTATTTAAACCTTGGAAACTATTTCAAGAAAAATTGGTAGAAAATATCTTCGTTATGCTCATTGGCCTAAACTAGTCAAGACATGGTCAATTGTGGCTCTACAAGCCACAACCACGGTTGAGAGTTTCCATTATGCCATATTGGAACCAATGGGAAAGGATCAACATCAACTAGACTTGCATAGTGTAAAAGGATTGAAACCATGGATCCTTCAGGGTCCAAACGGGCATGTGAGCCCCAAATATCTCTAGCATAGATCACGAAATTTAGATCTCCCTCCAAAATGATAGCAGGTTCTAAAGAATCCCACTTGATTAAACATCTTTCCAATAATCAAGCCTACTAGTGTCCGAGTCGTAACAATTGATTATGCGAATAGCTTGTTTTAAACACCTGTAAAAACCATCAAGTAGGATCCCTACACAAGACAAGAATGGACTAAGCTTTACACAAGACAAGTTCCAAGTCGCCAGAAGGACTCCTGAGAGACCATTAATGTCCATAGAACAACACTCCCAGTATGGAAGCAATTTCAAAAAAAAATCTCTAGCTTTCAAACCATAACCGTAGTCTCTTGTAGTAAGATAACATCTAAAACAACAGAACCAAATAATCGCTTAAGGGAGAAGTATTTGAAGGGACCCCCAATCCCCTAAACAATTAAAGAAAGTATTAACATTAGCTAACCATAACAACATCATGCTCTCCTCTAAGAGTCCCAAACATGGAGGAAAAACCATTTTGAGTATCCAAAGAAACCCCGATCGAAGGTGGAAAGGAAAGGTTGGAATCCCCCAAGTTACTTGGATCTTCTCTCTAAACCACCTTTTAGTGTCGACCACCATTATTCTTCATCCACAAACTGAAAACAAATCCAATGGTTAGGAAGCATATGGATTCTCATACTGTATTTCAATAGGGGCTTCCAATTATCATTAACTCACACCAAAAGCTCTAAACGGTTCATCTTGGAAAACTACATTTTACCCACTAAAGTATGTGCCGATAGACTTAACACCCGCCCAACAACTTGTCCCACTTATGTTGTAGGAAACAACTTATTTTCTTATACATGTTCTTTGTATATAAATGTTTATGATTAACCATTATAACTATAAAACATAGAATATAAAGAAAAACACTAATATTAAAAATACAAAAATATCAATAAAATTTATATTGCAACAAACACTTGAATCCACTTATAAGATTGGTTATTAAAACAACGAACCACAAAATACAAAGAAAAGCAATAATATTTCACAAAATTTAAATTACAACATCCTAACCTTTTGTATATGCCTTGGAATGTTTTGTAAACCTATGAAACAAGCTAGAAATGCCTTTTGAGGTATTTCCATTACCTTTCACGAATTGAAAAATGAACTCCCTTAATTAACAAGGTTTAAAAATTCCTTTAGATCTTAATATAATTCTACTTTATATTAATTCTTAAGGAAAACAGATTTAAAATATGTGGTAAATATAATTCTACTTTATATTAATTCTTAAGGAAAACAGATTTAAAATATATGGTAAATATAATTCTACTTTATATTAATTCTTATGGTAAATATGGATATTTTAATAGTTAAAACTTAATGGTTCTTTCATGATGGTATTAATGTTTATATTGATGCAAGATGAAGTAGATGTTATATGGTTGGTAAAATTATGAGCCTAATGTTGATGCCGAAAATTTTCGTTTCAGGAATGAATGGTTTTCATAAGTTAAAATTGAATAACAATCAATCTTGTAATGATTGATTATATATATTTTATTTTTTTTGAAATATTAGATAATATTTTTTTATAATTAAATTATATATTTCTTAATTTATATTAAATTTAATATATATTTTAAAAAACAATTCCAAGTAATATTTATTTATATAATATTTTATTAAAAATTGTTTTTTAAAATTGTCATATTTTTATTAAAAATTTCTCATTTATTTGAGTAATCTCTCAAATTTTACGGTACCGTGGGTGCATTCACTAAAATAAAACTGTTTATTGTTTAAGTTTAGTTCTTTACGTACATTACATTTTTATTTTCAAAAAAATTATAGTTTATCATTATATATCTCTTTTATCCATGCTTGCTTTACTAAGGATATTTGCTATTATAATAATAGACAATCATATGGTTGTACCAATTATGGATTATATTTTATTCGTCATAAGATTCTAACATTCGATATTTTCTTCACAGGTATTTTCGAGAGAGGGTTCACGGTGAGTTTTAATTTTTTTTTTCGTTTTCATCTCGATATTTTAATTTACTATTTATGCAAATTTTACAAAAATAAGTTATTGCTTTATATGAATACTATTTTTTTTAAACCGTCATTTTTATGAAATGTTACAGTTTGTAGTAATTTATAAATTGTGCTCAATATTTGGGTAATATCGAAAATTTTAAGGATTCATATTTTTCTTAAAGTGTAGAAACCTTGGTGCATTTTACTAATTCTTAAATGTGCAACCATAAAATGTTTGGCCTTGTTTTTGTAATATTCCAATTTTTAAAGATTTTATATAGTTTTGGGGCAATTTTGGTGATTTTTAGAGTGGATGCTTTGGATGATGCATGTGTCATGGAAGGAAGAGCATTAGGGTGGTGCGATACATATCGTGAGGAAGGAAACTTTTGTGCAATGAATTACCTTGTGTCGAAGGAAAGAATGTTTTCTTACCATGACACATTGTAGAGATGAAACATTTGGGGGACACAATGTTACTTAGGTGAAGGAATCAGTTGGTGTGATATGTCACATTGCAAAAATCTACAGATGATGTGACATGGGGTAATATATCGCCAGAGGATGAGTCTATTGGGGATGCAACCAATCACTTCGTAGAGAACAAGTCATCTTTTCAATATACATAGTATATCCAAAATGTATTCTTACATACTGCATGATAGAATGATTAGCCCAAAATTTAAGATCAACGAAAACTAGTAGCAAGATAGGGCTTTCATAATTGGTCAAACTTGCAAGTATAGAAAAGTAAAGCGAGTGAGTGTTGTTGATCATAGGAATGAGTGTGCCTTCCTTTTTATCTTCTTTTTTAGTCCCATCCCATGGGAAATACCATGGGACACCCAATACCATGGGCAATACCATCGAACACCTAATACCATGGGAAATACCATGGGTCATCCAATACCATCCACTGAAATTTACCATTTTTAATTAAATGACACCTTGATATTATAACAATTTTAGGCCTAGGTGCCATCCCATATCCCCTAGAATTATCACCTAGAAAGGGATATTACAGTCCTCCCTTCCTGATATTGCTTCTCCTCAAGCAATGACTCCACAACCTATCACTCATATGAAGGAATCAGTCTGAAAATTAAAATGATACCAGGTTCAAAAACCAACCAAGAAGAGGTGAAGAATCATCTACTTTATATGTGATCCGACAAGGTACTACCACAGGCTCTCAACTCTATAGTAGCTATTGAAATCCCTAGATCCCAAGCAAATCTCAAACAAATACCATCATGATGAATTTGCGCCACTCTGATCATAACTATTTGATTTTCATGCCCCATTTGCATCCTCCTCTCATGGAACTCCAAGCTACAATGCTTGTAAGAGTTATCTCGAATCTGCATGTCCATGGTAAAATCACCAAGGTCCTACATTGGCCTACAATATGTGACATATCCTCCACTCTTAGAGTTGATCTTCTAGAATCTAACAAAACTTCCCCTGATGAGCCAAGTAATCATAAGATGCACAAACTTGGACAACTCCTTGATCCTAGGTAACTTCAAGTTAATGGTATGCTCAATGACTCTGTTAGGATGTCTCCTTGGAGGAAACACTCATAGCCTCCATTGTACACCATCGTGTGTCCATGTACCCCTCTATATACTACTACATACAACCATGACCCCTTGTGCCAACTGGTATCTTTTATACACTACTGCATCCAACACTCTACTGCTGTAAGTTGAATTTGGATCCCTGTGTGACTCCAAATATGTCATAAGCCTATCCACCCAATCCATGGATGCATACACACCCATGTTGGTTGGTCCATATAGAATGTGCTCATCTAACTCCGTTGTAGCTAAACCTTGAGCTTTTAGTGGCTCCTCCTACAGAAGTGGCTCAATATATCCACATGCAAAACAAGTGCATGGTCACAACTCTTTGTGTCCAAAATCTCCTTGAGTACCAGTAACTATGTATGCTCCTCATGCGGAATCGTCATGAGAGGCTCCTCCCTTGATGTCTCAAGGTGCTGTGGATTTCCCCTTAACAGTTCACCCTCCTATACGCTAAGTGTCTCCTCCTCATCTCCAGGAAGTACCTCTATATAGTGCACCTTTCCCTTTCCCTGGCACCTATGGCCTAACTCCCATGGTTCTTTCCAATCGTAGCACCTGTAGGTTTCATACCACTCGAGATGTTTGATTGTGAAAAATTCGTTGAACGATGTGGCTATGCAAAATGCCTCAATGTGTGCCATATACTCCCTTCTACAATTTGTAATCTCCTTAACTCGTTCTCTTGCTTCATTATTCTCTTGATTTTTTTCCATATCCATTATAAGTAAGCCTTACTACCAAGTCATCAATACTGAAAAATGAAAGGTATAGTGCTGGTCACTCAATAGAAACAATCTAAAAATGTCTTCTTTTCAATGTTTTTCCTTCAAGCAAGGAGGATGCACATCTCTAATACCACAGTAATGTCCCTGAACTAGATGGGCACAAGTTATATGAATTTGTCAAATAGATACCAATATTACATTGATTTATAATTTTCACAAACAATTTGCATTCACATCAATATTTCCTCAAACACATTGGAAACATTCAAGAACAAACCAAAATGGAGAAATAATGCTGGCACCTTTATTATGAATAATAGATGGTAGACAATACAATAACTATGGATTCTGTATAAGCTACCAAAATACACTCAACAAGAACCTGGAAGTGATGTCAAACCAAAAGATGAAGCTCAAGTGAAGATCCTAGATGGATCTTCCTCCTTGTCTAGCTAGGGTGGATTTGTCTCACCATTGAAACTAAACAACATTGGATGGATGGAGTTTTCCAACCCCAAATGAAATCTCTACACAACCCCCAAACAATGACAATAAATCAATATCCCAATCAACATGTCCATAATGGATGAGTGCCTTCCCTTTTATCTTCTTTTCTAGTCCCATACCATGGAAAATACCACGGGACACCCAATACCATGGAACACATAATACCATGGCCAATACCATGAGTCATCCAATACCATCCACTAAAATATCCCCTATTTAATTAAATGACACCTTAATATTATAACAATTTTAGGCCTAAGTGCCATCCAATAACCCCCTAGAATGATCACCTGGAATGGGACATTACAAAAAATTTAAAGATTTTGATGTATCATGGGTTGAAACTTTTATGCTCGTGATACATCACAATGACAGAACCTCTAGGTTGTGTTATAATGTAATCATTTACCACTAATACACTTATTGGGGTTGTGATGTGTCGCAACCCATGAATCTTTCTTTCCCATGACACAATGCATGAGTAACGCCTCGAGATAATGACATATCATGAATAGTTAGTATTAGGATTGTGCAATGTGCATGAGAAACATGTCTATGAGTTTTAATTTGACAACAAATAATTATATGTTTTGATGACACATCACAAAGATGAAACTTTTGGAGGACACGATGCCACTCGGGTGAAGACATCAGTTGGTGTGATGTGTCACTTGGGTAATTTATGTGGATAGTGTGACATTGGGAAATATATAGCTAGAGGATGAATCTATTGGCGATGCAACCAATCACATCATGGAAAACAAGTAATCTATGTGATACACATCA
Organism: Larix kaempferi; assembly: GCA_027924585.1. Taxonomy (NCBI): domain Eukaryota; kingdom Viridiplantae; phylum Streptophyta; class Pinopsida; order Pinales; family Pinaceae; genus Larix; species Larix kaempferi. The sequence goes on along the minus strand of BSBM01000074.1, from coordinate 9,480,506 downwards.
CATAGAAAGAATTTATCCTTATCTGCAACAGGATAGCGTGATTAGTCCAAAATTTATGATCATCAGAAATTACTATCAAGACAAGGAATCTTACAGTTGTTCAAGCTTTCAAGTAGATCAAAGAAAATCACGTGAGTGAGTTCTAATTATTGTAAAGAATGAGTGATAATTTAGAGAACCTTCTGAGGCAGATTCATACAACCAATTTCATCACATGGGAATAATACAAAATTCATAAACAATAAAATGCATGTGTAGATGCATAAATAAAAGCACAGTGGAAATAAGTTATATCCACACACACATATCATGCATATGCAAGCATATTCATCACAAGCATAAAATAAAATCATTGAACATCCAAATACAAAGATAATATTTTTCTTTAAAAAAAAGATCCAAGCAACTAGTTGTGTAAGAGCGATTTTCCACCTAGCCATAGAAACTTTGTCCATCATATACTATTTTTGTTGAGAGGACACCCTCAAGCTAGGATATGAGGCCACCAAGGAGAAGGGAACACCTACAAAATTCTCTTTCTCAGCCCACAATCCAATTGCCTCTCAATTCTTATCCAAATGCTCATCTAGAGCTCTACGAGAATGTCACTTAGCCATCAGAACCATGACACTCCTTCCCACTTACCCACACACCACAAGGAATGGATTCCCCTTCATTGATCCACAATTACCTCATGAAATTCAACCCTTACAGTGCTTACAAGTGTGTGCAGTAAGAGTCCAATCTATTGTATGTTGTTGGATAACCTCGTGTAGTATTAATTCATGGCTTCTCAAGCATTCTAGAGTAGAAAAACTCAATGGGTAAAGGTTAATAGCTTTCCCAACCTCTATGCTCACCTAAAACCATATCTTTTCCCCTCAAATATGCATATTTATTTCCAAATTTGAATTTTCATGGTAATACATAATTTGGTAATGGTGATGGAAATGGAATGAATAGTAAGAACAACAAATCTGTATAGTCTAAAAATTGCTAATAAAATAATGCATAATGAAAAATGAATGGAATACTCCAAAATATGAGAGAGTGGTGGAAAGAGAAAATAACATAACTTTTGAACCTAGAAGAGAAGAAGCTTACAGTAATCATAGAATTATATTCATCACGTGCTTCCATAATGGCTTGAGAATACTTTGCTCACCAACCTCATACATGCATTCAAGGATTGGATAAAACAAACAAAATTAAGTATCTGGCTCATTTAAGGGAAATTGCGACAATTGGGTGAGTTCTAAGGTTGACATTTGGAAATAGAGAATTAAATATCCCATAATCCCCCTCTCCTTTTCCCCTCTAGTGGAAGCATAGCCCTTCTAGTGTTTTTACACAACCATCTTGGACCATTTTATTATTTTCTGACATAATATTTACATAGAATTCAAATTGGCATGATAATCCAACCACATTGTCCATAAGGAAATATTTACATCATACATGCCTAGCCATTAAGTAGTAGGGCCTTGTCCTTGAGCTCTGAACTAGGAATCCATATTAGAATATTTACATCATTTAAATGGTTTGATTTAATATATTCCAAGTCAAAACTAAGGTATTAAACTGTGCAAACTAGAACCTATAGTTAAATCTCCAAAGATGACTACTAGTTCATGGTAACCTAAGAAGTGATACCCATTGTTACAATGATAACTACCTCTATGCAAGTCCATTTGAATCTTCTCCAACTCAAGTGGGTGTCCCTAGGATAGGTTTTCTAGGCTATGGAAATGAGGGAACAATATTATTTGCAAGAGATAGCCTTAACAAAACGAGGTTATAGCTTTTAGGATTTTTTTTGAATAGGTGATGGAGAGACTCAAAGATCAATGCCAATATCTAGTTATGGAAATGAATTCAAGGTGCATCAAATGGAAGGTGATGCCAAGAAGAATGGTCCTTCAAGAATTGGTATATTTCCTTCTAAGTTAGGGGTTGAGACTCACTAGTCACATCACCTAATTAAGGACAAACAATCAACTTCAAGGTCTACAAGAGGGAGATCCAATGGTGGAAAGTACCCACGGGGGCTTCACTCAATAAACCGCTATCATAGCACGTTCATCCGTGGCATATGAAACAATACATCTAATTTCATTAAATATTGGAAAATACCTTCAAAAATCGTTTCTTTTAAACCCCCTCCCAATATGCCTTCCCAATTTAAAAAAAACCCTATTTTCACTCGATATTGTATGTATCAATTTTTTCATTAACATTTTTTATACCCCTTTATATTTCTACCTAGTATATTGATATGATACCCCTCTTATGACCCCACATGCATTCTACAATGCACCTTGCTTCTTTCGATGTATATTGTGGATGCACATTACTTCACCCACAATGCAATTACTCAACCACATATCATTATGATTTGCAACATCTAATGGTCTAATGAAGAGATAGGAGATCACTTCTTGTATGTCACTAGAGCCAATCCACATAGTACAACATTTAGATTGCATGTTGTAGTTCCCCAATCGCTGACTAAGCCTGTTGTGGGCTAGGAATCCAAGCCCCTAGGGCCCGTAACAAGCTCTAGGAGGCTAACTAAACCTCCCAAAGCCTCTAATAGGCATGAGTGGCTGGGTATTCAAGCCCCCAAAGCCTATCGAGGGCCTATAACAGGCCCTGGAGGCTTAGAGCCTCCCAAGGCTATTGGTAACAACTAGCTGAGTGCTATTGGTAACAATTGGCTGTCAATGACCACTGTCTCTCGACTATGATCGATTGGAAACCCACTTCACCACGAAACCACTGGACTCAAGCATACCTCAAGACGTGATTTCCCTGCGTACTGGTAAGCTTGAGCCTTGCCTCAACCTGATTTCTCATCCGGTCGTGATCCTGCCATCTCCATTTGGTGGATATTTGTCAGCCCGCCCATATAAAAAAGACCCCAAAGTATTTTTGTATTGTTACATTAAATAAAAAAACCCTTTGCCCCTTAATATATAAGCAATATAATTTTTAGGTTTTCATGAATATTTAATACCGCAATATGAATGAACGTGATATTATATTGCCTTCTAGTGAAGCCCCCATGAAAGTACCTAGACACCCAAGAACAACTATGGAGAATATAAATACCTAGAAACCCTTGGAAAGTATCCAAATGCATATCAAGAGAAGGTCTAAAATACTCACCCAAACCAATAAAGGAGAATGTGAAAGCCTATAGTTTAGGATTCCCTCCTTCCAAGAGCTTTCAAAAACTATTATTTGGATCAATCAGAAGAGGTTTGCAAAATAAATGAACATTCCAACATTAACCCTTAAGCACAATGATAGAACCAAGAAGAAGAAGGTTAAAAATGGAAACACTTTTCACATTACAGAAATAACCCTTAACACCATAAATTGTACAAAAACATATATTGATGAAGCTCCAAAAGAGAGAGAACTCTCAAAGTCCAAGAATGAAAACTAAATTAGGAAGTAGCTCTCTATTTATAGGAGAGAGTAAAAATTCCTTTAAAATAAACTATCAATTGTTTCCTTAGATTTAGCCTAGGGTGTGGTAAAATAATATAAAATCCCCACTTCAAGCAACTAACTCCTAAACAATACAATAATAAAAGGTGGACAAAGCCACTTATACAATGATAAGATACATGATGCCCCTTAATGAAGGGAAAATACCCCTCAAACAAGGAACACATGGTTTTTTATTGAATTTGCCTTAAGAAATGTCCACATGACCAACTCAAATCCCCTTTCCAAGTACGATATTCAACAAAACAAGTCCTCTATGCAACCAAGATGTCCACCTCTCTCAAGATAACTTATCCACCAAGCAATATCTTCAAGGGGGTCTAAAATCATGAAGGTTGTCCACTTTGCCATATGTCAATTTTAAGGCTAAACTAATGTCCAATAGAAAAATGTACTCCATAAAGGATGTGCATGAAAAATTCATCAATTGATACAAACCTTTAAGAATAAAGTTCCCACAACGTTTTCTTAAATCTGGCAAACCTCATATCAAAGATCCTTAGAAAACCTTCCAAAGGCCAACCAATCAAATATAAACCATCCAAACACAATCCTCTGAACACCTTACGAAAATCATGAATGTTGGAATCAAGCTAGGGTGCACTTGACTGGTGAAAGGACATATTTTCTATGGCTACAATCTAGGGAAGTGGCATCTCTCCATAGGTTTGTTGGATAGTTGACAACTTTCCCTCCAATGTTGATTCCCTCTATGCAAACGTGAGAAAGGAGCATTAAGAAGATAGCATGCTCTTTCTCTAAGGCTGTGACCTACTCCACAATGATGAAATATGTAGAAATATGCAATTGTTCCCTAAAGAATGCCTTCCAAACCTGAAATTTTTTCCTTCAGGGTGGGCGTTTCCCTAACATCGTATAAAACACTAAAATGCTACTGAAGATCATCATTTGTGTGATATTTTTCTACTATAAGGTAATAGATAAGGCCTGAATTGCTTCAAATATTTGTCATATCATTGCAAACGCTCTTCAAATAGTAAGTGATAGCCTTCTAAAGTGGATCAGACCCATAAAATGATGACATTACTCTTTCAAAGCTATGGCCTACTTTAAAGCAAATAATCATCCTCAATCCTAGTCACTCCATCAAAGAAAGATACAAATTGTTGTTATTACATAACTATCTAGCACATAGACATGGTACATAAATGATTTTAGGGATTCTCCATCCATAAAACTAGCCCAACATTTAATTGTTTGGTAGATATAAGGTTATCAGACTCAAATGATGAAGTTTGAAGGATGTTACATAATCCAAATTGTCTAAAAGTGTTGATTTGGACAACCAAACTAAAATTGAGGATGCTCTATCCATATGTTGAAACTAGGGCTTAAAATTTTGTATTTAAAAAAGAAGCACCTATATTTTACTTGACACCCCAACTTTAACTATATTGTTGTTTATTGTTAGTTTTGGATTTTTTGATGCGCCTAAAAGTGCCCACACTTGCTATTGTAGCTTGTTGCATGACTGATTTGTCAAACAAATTCCATTGTTGGATGGTTGTATGTGACTACTATAAATTGAAGAAACTACTTAGATCGTTTCTCTTTGATGTTGATAGGTGCTCAATAATGTTGTAGGTATTAAGAAGACTACCAATAATTGGTATATGAATAACTAAGATTGCATTGAATCCTCGAAGTGCTCCTGGTTGGAGTGTTATTGATGTCTTATGAAAAATATACCTAGAGTGCTTTGGACAATCCATTGAATCTATCGATATCCCTTAGTGGACACCCATACAAAATGAGTGATAGTAGAACTCATGGATTTTATTTTGAGGAATGAAAATATTCGGGGGTAGTTGCTTTGATAAGGATAAGTTATGGAAGAAAGACACAACCAATGAAGTGGACATTGCGGAAGCAAGCATGGTGCAAAGTAAGGTGTATCATAAGGATGCCATCTCATAAGCCATTGGCCCATAACCATCTTGATGCGGTAAAAAACAACCTCCCCAACAAGTATAAAGGCATTGCACAAGGAAGAGAAAGGGGCCCCTTAGGCTATTTTGGGTTTTATGGTTCTATGGTTATGTGGGTTCTATTTTTTTCGTTGTTTTGTTATACTACATGTTATTGGACCCTGTTGTGTTTTGTCATGTTAAGTCGGATTGGATCCTATAATGGGTAATTTGATGGGGATTTATGGGTTATGTGGGTGGGTTATGTGTATTTTGAGTAGAACCATGATGGGTCATATTCTATAGATTAGGAGTGAATGTGAAGTGGATGTAGAGCTTGTTATTGTATGAGTTCCTCTAATATGAATAAAAGAGATGAAGATGTTTGGGCCCCCCTCTAAAAGTTTTGCATGTGTCATGAATGTTGCTTCTGAGTATTTTTTACTGTTATATGCTTTATGCACATTTTTGTTTACATATGTTTACCAACTAATACAATGAGTATGTGTTGCAAAATATTAATCTAGTAATCATTATAAACAATGTTCTCCCACTACATCCCTACAACTAACCCTCATTAACACACATAGGTCTAGGAAGCGCTTGGGTAAGACTTTCTTCCCCTAGAAAGATTAAAAATGCCAGTACTCTAGACTACAATGACCCTTTTGTTGGAATCTGGACAAGAACAAGTTCGTCTCCTCCAAATTTTGCACCAAAAATATTAATCAAATTATGTAAAATGATGTGTTGCTAGTATGGATTCCTAGTGCGAAGTTCAAGGCCAAGGCCTAACTAGTGAATTGCTAGGCATGCATAATGTGAATATTTCTATATGGACCATGTGGTTGGCTTGTCATGATTACTGAATATCTTCGTAAATATTATGTTGTAAAATAAAACAAAATTCTAGGGTCATTGTGTATAGAGCACTAGAGGGTGTATGATTCCACTAGATGGGAAGTGGAAAGGGTGATTATGGGAGATCAAATCCTCTTCTTCCAAATATTAGCCTTAAAACTCATCCATTTGTGTCATGTCCCTTAAATGAACCATTTACCTACTTTTGACTTATTAAATCTAATCATTGATTTCACATGTGACGTTTGTGAAGAGCTCTTCTCATTTAGTTATGGAATTATGGGATGAATATAGTTCAATTACAAATGTACGAGTCCTTCATTCTATGTTCAAAAGTAATTTCAGTTGTCTTTAGACCAATTAACTTGTCTCCATTGGAGGCTATCACTCATTTCCATGTAGAATTAATACACTACATAACCTTAATGCTATTTTCTCCTTTCAAAATAATCAAACTATGAAACTAACATTATGACGAGGAAATTGTAGACATTAGAATGAAGAGGATGGTTGTAGATGAGTATAGAGCCTAGAAAAGATAAGAACCTTTACCTGCTATTTATTTTCTACTACAAGATGCTTTAGAAGCTGTGAATTGAGTTTGAATGTGCCGTTCAATGACTTGTGCAAAGAGGATAGTTGGTTGAGTGCTTCGACAATAGTAGTCGATCTATTCAACTATAGTGACCGACTAGAATCCTTCATCCTTGTCAACTAGATGTTGCTCAACCCTTGTGAAACCTCGACTTTTTTTAATGGCCGATTGGCTAAATGGTCAACTGATCGACTGCATTTGGCGTTGAGTCCTCCATTGCTATTGGAAGTTGTAGTCTGAGATAATATTGAATTGATAGGAACCTGTAGTCCATTGGCTTGTGATATGATCGATCTCCCATTGAATTATTGGTGAGTTTTGTTCTTTTAATAATGGCCGGTTACAAAGTTTCCATGTTAATCAATCGATAATTGTCATCTTGAATCTACATTGTAGACTATTGAAGACTAGATTAGAAATATTCTATAAACTATATTACTTGTCTCTCATTTATTTGTTGATGAGACAAATTGTGCTCCTATTGTGAATTAAAATCCTATTTGAAAATGGGTGTGTTAGACAAAGACGAAGCTTTAATTTTGTAGAAATTACAATCTTTTTAAGGATAGAAAGTTGATGCTTTACACGAATCCCACAACCAACTTCGTCAAGAAGTTGATGCCTTGCATTTTCTTGCTGCTAATTTTCATACTGAGAATGAAATCTTGAAGAAGAGATTGGAGACAACCCATACCCAATCGAAAGAAGAGGCTGAGCTCTTTCAAACCAGCATCTTGCAACAGTTTGATGAAAAATCTTGAAGAGTTGTTGTCTTGGAGAATACCATGGAGACCATATTCTAGGGTTTGGTAGACTAATTTGGGACAAGGTAGATTCGATTAATGACTTAGAAGAAGAGGTGAAATCCCTCTATCATGAAGATATTGATGGCTTGAAGATGAATATTTGTAGACTGGAAGTAGAAAATGTTCAACTGATGAATGAGGCTGCTCATTTGTAGGCTTATGTTGATGAGCTTCGTGAAGAGGATGCTCCTCTTCAAGAAGATAATAATCTCTTGTTTTATGAATATAATGTTTTAAAAGCATATTATGATGCTCTATTACTACAAATGACTAAGAAAGATTAGACTATTAAGGGCTTGAGGTATTGTAAGCATAGTATAGAATAGGAGGTTTGTAGACTGTATTTTTTTAGAAGAAGACTGTCGATATACTGACTACTGTCGAGATGTCGACTAATGAGGAGAAGATTGTCGAGATACTGATTGTTTTGCAGAATACTGTTTTTGTTGAGTCGACAAGCTCAACCATTACTTCTTACACCTTTGATGTTCTTGCTTGTAGCCCATTTATTTGTGAACTAACTAATAGTAAGAAAGATGTTGATGATGTTGATATTTCATTACATGATTTGTTGGATACTAATGCTATTGTTTTTCCTAGCTTTGAGAAGCATACTATAGGTATAGGACCCAAACTACTGAGAAAAATGGGATATACCAGAGGAGGACTTGGGGAGAATGGACAAGGTATTGATGTTCCTATTACCCTTGAATTGAAGCCACCAAGAGCAGGTCTTGGATATGATGGTGCTAAACCTAGTTTTGTTGGCACTAGGAAAGTGTTGTTTGTTGTTGGAGGTGTCTAGACTGATTCATCGATGAACCAAAAGTTGAAGATGTTGTTGAAAATGACACTATTGCTGATGTGCATGGATGTTATTCTCCTATTGATGTGTCAAGACTCGACCCTGCTGCATATGTTCTACCAGAACAGAGATCTAGGCCACATTGACCTCCTCACCAGTAGAATTGGATGAAGATTTCCAGGAATCATAATTATGGAAAGGTGGAAACTATTCTTTCAGAACCTTGCATAAAAGACATGAAAGATTGAATTGAGGACCAGTGCTGACTACTCGGATAGATAGTGGTTGGATTGATGATTGGCCATGGAATAACTTTAACATATGCTTGAGGACGTCATACAGATGTCTATCTTTGAATATGTTGTTGTATAGTGCCCCTCTTGCTTTATTTTGATTGCTTTAGAATTCATCGACTGATGCTCTACTATCGATGGTTATTGATAGATGGATTGACTAGAGATGACTACGACTTAATGACTGCGATGCTTGACTGAGACTCGACCATGTACTGAAGTATCAACTAGAATGGTCATGGTTGATTATGATTCGATCAATGATGCCATTAACTAAGCTTCGATGGACTGGAATGTATGTTGACCGAGTTTCAACTACTATTCATGTTGATTCTCCCTTAGTTTTATTTAAAGGGGAGTGTCTATAGTCCTGGATATGAGGTAAACTTGACTATTGGACCGACTGAGCTATGTTCGACTAGATTATTTTTCGAGAGATTTGATTGAGTACTATTTTGGGTACCTAATTGATAGAGAATTGTATCACTAGACAAAGATTGCATACTTGTTGCAATTTTGGCTAGTGGACTACTCAACTAGATTACGCTGTTCTATTTTCTAGTCAACTGACCAACTAGGACAATATTTGGACAACAATGTTGCAGAATATTTGGATGACTGCATTGAGTTTGATGAGGATGGTGATGGTGTTTCAGACTTCTTCGAGGAGCATTTACTATACTAGTGATTGATCAGTTTGATGCAATGATTGTGTCTTGTAGTGCCATGTTTGATCAGTGTTTGTAGTTCAGATCAAATTAAGGAGTGAATGATGTGTAATTTGTTATTTTCTCCAAGCTAATTTTACGGGGGGGTGCTGGAACCGATGGTCTGTTGTACCCTCATCATGTTGGATAAACATTTATTTGGATTTTTTTTATCCATCTTATGTGGACATCTCATCCCATGGTTGTTAGTTTGGGTCTGTTCCCAAACCTTTTTATAGATGGCCTTCTTGGCTAGTCTATCACCACAAAAGATCATGATCAATTGCTTAAGTGCAATTCGGTGTGTATGGACACAACCTATGGTTATCGAAATTATTTTCTCTTTTTCCATTTATTCCTGCCCCAACAAAATATTCATGGGATTCATGTTGAGAAGCTAACCCCACCTCAAGTTGGTGTTTCTCATCCTAAATACATTTTTTTCTAGCTATATTATCTTCATTTCCAAATATTTCCAATTCTGTTTTTTACTCTATCATTTCCTAAAATGAGCCCTCACATTCATAAGTACCACATCATGTCTATAGCATGCTTTTCTAGTCTCAACATCAACTAACGGCTATGCCTTATGACAATCATTGTAGCTTGTGAGTATCATTTTTAGTGAGTATAATTTTTATTCATTTTGCAGTAAGTTTGGTTCTTTTTTCTTTAGAAACCCATATATGTACAACATAACCAAAAATTTGAGTAACCCACTTTCCGTTTTCATCTAAACCATGTTTTTTATGGAGTCTCCTTGTAGATTATTTTTGTTGAGGATTGATTGAGTAGATGCACTAATGTGTGTTTGTTCCACCCAATATTTGTCTTGAACATACTTTTTCTCTAACATACACATTGCCATCTTCATAATGGCACAACCTCACCTCTCTACCACTACACTTATTGTGGAGTGGGTGTGGTATTATTGCCATTGAATGGCTTCTATAGTAAAAAAATTCAACTATTCCAATCTAGTAAATTTTTAGTTGCCAAACTCCCATCGTAGATTGGTAGTTCAGGTTTAGGTCTCGAACTTGCCCCCAATACTGACCTTAGGAACCTGAGCTCTGCAGGTTCTTGAGCTATTTCTTCTGCCTCTGCTGGGGCTTCCTTTTCCGGTTCACTCACATTTCCAGCTTCAAAGTCTCGCTGCCTACCAATCTCTACAGCTTCTAATCGGGCTTGCATTCTCCTCATTTCTTCCCTGAGGTCTTCATTGGCTATATGTCGACCTCGGCCCCTCCGACCTCGTACTCCACCTACTCGAAGAGCCATTCCTATTGACTTCACCGTATAGAGTTCCTGCAAATCTTTAATGAAAAACTCCAAATTAAACAAAACTGTCCTGCTCCGAGACCAAGATTGGTGCAAGCTTCGGGAGGAACAACACACCAATCCAATTTCGAAACCTCAGTTCAGTCTTTAGTGAGATAACCAGCGATTCTCTTCTTTGTCAGAGGCTGGTATGGAGTTCCAACTTCTACCAAGCGTAAACTAACAGCCAACTTAAAAAATAAAAGAAAGATTAAACAGAGTTACAGGCATTCACCAAGCCTGTAATATGTAACAGAGTTACTCTGTTTTGGATTTTCCAGCTCACAATTCTTCCAAAAAACGCTTTCAGTCTCTTCCTGGGAACACTGAACAAGATTTATGCAACTTGATCATGGGTGAAAGGAGCCCCGGTCTTTTACTTTTGTGGAAGCAAACAGTTAATAATACCAAACAACAATTTTCTAAAACAGAGAATTTGTTCAAACAAGAAAAACGTTACCATATTACCAAGCATTTAGTCTTTAAATCAGATTTGATGACACACATTCACAGAGGCAAGCAAATTCATGTTTCCAGCCAAGAACAAGACTCTGCCACTTTGTACGAAACTGGTGTAACCGAGCTCATAGAACCACAGCGTTTTGATTATTTTCATGCCAAGTTACAATTCAGAAACTTCCAACGGTTCCCATTTACACAGGGGTCTGGTATTCCATTCACAAAATTCAAGATAATAAAAAAGAACGAAAGATCTCTGCACACCTGAGTTCCACCAGGAGAACTTTGCGTTTTCTTTATTTTTTTTCAAGACTCTACTCAGCTAACTCCAAAAATGAAGGTTCAGCATACCAAAGATAGAGGGAATCCCTCCTTCTCAAACGAGGGATTCAAGATCTAGATTTAGCATAACTCCCTAAGTACATGAATTTGGCAGTTTTTAAACCAGCTCTGTTTTTGTTTATCAGCTTTACATAATTAAATAGCTTTTCAACACAAAATAAATTTATTACATAATGTCTTAATTATTATAAAAAAATATTTAAAAGTATTCGGATTTTAATTATTATAAAAAAATATTTTAAAATATTGAAAAAGGAAAATAAATAAAAATTATAAATAGAATTTTATAAAAAAATAGGGATAAAATTGTATTTTATTGTACTAACAGGTGTTTATATTTTAGAATTTGGGGATAATTAGAACTTATGCTTTTCAGTAATTGTTGAAGAATGAAACAAGTGGACTCTCTACATTGATTTTATGGCAGTGATTACAAATTAGAAATAAACACTTATAAAAAAAATAAAATATCAAAAATATGGATAAGGACCAGACAAATGTTTAACTAAAAAAAGGTGGGTGATAATAGGTAGGCATAGAAAATGGGTGATTATAACTGAGCATGGAGAGCAAGTAATAAATAACTTGTCCATAACACTCAAGTGGGCTATGAATGTTCATAAACTACAAGTTAAGTAGATATGCTAATTATATAATCAATAAAGATCTTTGAAAATCTTTATACAATTAATAAAAATTTGTTTAAATTGATTTTTTGGTTTTTTAATTTATATATTTTCACCTCAATATCAACAATCACAGTGCAAAAGTGCTTAAATGTCATAGATATTTGTCTTTTAAATAATTCAAGAATTATTGGAGATTTATCATATTCAAAAAAAACATGTTTTAATACTTTGTTTTAATTATTCAAACTTATTCTTGTGCAGAATTGTTGCAGATTGGCCAAGTAAATTGTGCATAAAAACACTTATGCCTCGAAACCCTAAAGTCAGGTAAGGTGTTTTAAATACACTTCTAATAAAATATTTGCGTCTCTGAAAAAAAAAGATTTTGATTTCAGTTTGTTCTCAACCAATGCACCACATAAATACAGAGACTGGCAAGAAAAAGCAGAGTTCCTGAAAATCAAAACAACACCCACTCCTTGTCAATTCTTCACGAAGCTTAAAGAAAAAAAACATGTAAGTATCCTGATCGCTTTTTGTTTCTGAATCGAATAGAAGACATGATGGTGCACTTTATTTTTATTTTTTTTAATAACTTATTTATCATAATTATTTCAAGAAATGGATAAATATATATCCCATTGGTGTAGAGTATATAAAAACTCATAAATATAAATCTGGGTTAGTATTTCAAAGGTAAAAATAATCATAAATATTTAAAGAAATAAGTGAAATATTAATACAATTTATTAGAGTTTTTGTAATTTTGCTTGCAAAAGCAAAATTATCTCTTTGAGACAAATCAGATGATAAATTGTCTATACTATATGTTTCAAGGATTGAGTCAGATGATAAATCGTCTATACTATATGTTTCAAGGATTTAAAATTGGATGTCCTGTCGATCTTCAGTGCAATTATCTAAGGGTTGTTGTCGATATATTAAAAAAAAAACTATTGGATTGACTTGTCGACATAGATTAGCTGTTTAAAAGTTGGGTGAAATTTATTTCCAATATCATGAACACTTTTTATTTTTAAAGTATTTGAAAAATCATCAAATTTCTTAATTTTGTGTTTCTTATTCTTGTTTCAGTGGATACTGATCGAGCTGCCAACCAAGATACTGCTGATCTCTACCTCGGGGGAGCCAGAGCAATTTTTGGGCATAGTTTTCCCTAGTGTAAGTTGGAATTTTAAGATATCTGGCATGAATCTGATTCACTTTCCAAAATCAAAGTGACACATTCTGACTTTTCCCTTTAGGATATTATTAATTACGAGCTGCAACTTCCAAGCCAGCCGCAACAGCAACAGCAGCCGCAAGAGAGGCAACGTCAAAAGACAGAAGGACTACCTTCAACAATTGCCCAAAACCAATTTCCAGACCAAAACAGACCACAGATTATGTCACGTGGGCACAAACAGCAACAACGACAGCATCAAGATGGACAGCCACAAGGAATATCAACAGCTGGATTGAAATTTGTTGAATGCCAATTTCCAGATCAAAGGTCACAAGGAATAGGACAAGAAGTTGCCTATTCTCAATTTCCACCTCACACCGGATCACAGCTTATGACAGCTAGCCAACAACAGCATCAATTTCCACAACAGCTAATGTCCCCTGGCCAGCAACAGCAACCGCATAAATTTCCACCTCATAACATATCACAGCTCATGTCACCTGCCCAGCAACAGCATAAATTTCCACCTCATACCATATCACAGCAAATGCCAAGTGGTCAGCAACAGCAACACCATCAATTTCCAGATATCAGATCACAGCTTATTCAAAATGTTCAGCAGAAGCAGCAGCAACACCACCAACAACCACCACCAGCACGACAACATATGATATCGCATGGTGACCATCAAGAACAACAACATGACCAACAAAATCTACAGGGATTGCGTCCACCATATATGCCAAATGTTCAGCAACATCAACAACAAGAACACCATCAATTTCCACTTCATATGATATCACAGGGTGGCCAACAACAGCAACACCATGATCAGCAAATTCTAGACCCACAGGGATTGCCTCCATCATATATGTCAAATGTTCCTCCTCATATGATATCACAGGGTGGCCAACAACAGCAACACAATGATCAGCAAAATCTACACCCACAGGGATTTCCTCCATATATGTCAAATGTTCCTCCTCATATGATATCACAGGGTGGCCAACAACAGCAACACCATGATCAGCAAAATCTACACCCACAGGGATTTCCTCCATATATGTCAAATGTTCCTCCTCATATGATATCACAGGGTGACCAACAACAGCAACACCATGATCAGCAAAATCTACACCCACAGGGATTGCCTCCATATATGTCAAATGTTCCTCCTCATATGATATCACAGGGTGGCCAACAACAGCAACACCATGATCAGCAAAATCTACACCCACAGGGATTTCCTCCATATATGTCAAATGTTCCTCCTCATATGATATCACAGGGTGGCCAACAACAGCAACACCATGATCAGCAAAATCTACACCCACAGGGATTTCCTCCATCATATATGTCAAATGTTCCTCCTCATATGATATCACAGGGTGGCCAACAACAGCCACAACAACATGATCAGCAAAATTTACACCCACAGGGATTGCCTCCATCATATATGCCAAATGTTCATCAACAACAACAACACCATCAATTTCCTCCTCATATGATATCACAAGGTGGCCACCAACAACAATCACATGACCAACAAAATCTACAACCACAGGGATTGCCAGCTACACCATATAATATGCCAAATGTTCAGCCGCAGCAACAACAACATCAATTTCCACGTCATATAATATCACAAGGTAGCCACCAACAACAACCAGATGACCAGCAAAATCCACAGCCACAGGGATCGCCTCAACCGAATATGTCACATGGCCAATCCCGAGGTCAAGGTCCCGGAAGAATGTGAGGACCTGGATACTAAAATCAAGGGAAAGGTGATACTTTGATTATAATTTTGGTTAATATACGTTAGACTGTCCTAAGTGTGTGGTTGTTTGGATCTGGTTATAAGTTCGATTGTCTAGTAAGTTTAAGTGTGTGGGTGTTTGGATGTGATGCCTTAGAATGTTTAAAAGAGTATCATTTTATTGTATTTAGTTGATATACAATTTTGAAAGATTAAAGTGTGTTTGTCTGGACGTGGAAATTTAGACTCTAAAAACTGTATTGTTTTTTATATTACATTTTTAATATTGGTATTGCTTTTGTGATATTATAATTATAATATAATATTACAACTATTTTTAAAGCTCCTTTTTCAATAGTGATAGTGAATAATGGTGAATAGAACATGGCACTAACATGTGAACAGAAGAAATTATTGTTTTTTTATTCATAAATATGGTTTGAGTATTTTATATTGAATTTGATAAGTAAAATTTAGTTATTTTATTCATAAATATGGTTTGAGTATTTTATATTGAATTTTGATAAGTAAAATTTAGTTATCGTGATAAAAAGACATTGCAATGATATTTTTTATTTGAATTTTTAGAGAGTAGAGAGTAAAGTTTAGGATAAGTCTTTGTATTACAAATTTATATGAAAACCATAAATGATAATCAATTTTTTTTTTACAAAAATTGTAGTTTTATTCTTTTCAAGTGGAATTACATCAAAGAGCTGTAAATGCATTTTTCAACCCTCATTGGATTCTTACCCATGTTTACTCTTTTACGATTTCTTCTTCATCATCGCAATTATCTTAAAATACTTTTTTCTCAATGCTTTATTCCCACCTCTTTTTATGGAGACATGTTTTTAGTCACTCAATGTACATTTTCTTTTGTATTTTTGGAGTTTTTTTTGTAGAGATGCCATGTTCAATTGTTTATAAATTGTGTTTTTATAAGTCTTATTAGTTGGTTTTGGCTTGTTAAATTTAAATATTTAACTTTAAATGTTATTTGGAGCCACATCCCATTTTGTATTTAGATTTTTTTCCTACATGATTTAAACCAAAAACCTTGCTAAATGTGGAATAACAATTATTTTGAAAATGTACGAGTGATAAAATGTTTCAATAATGTGACTAATACAATTTTATAAAACTTCATCATACACACTCTTCGATTCATTCCATTAAAAACAGTAACACTTGTGATCTCAAATCTTAGATGACCTATGTGACAATTGTTGTGGCACATATCTTGGACATAACAATATAGTTGTACTACCTAATCTTAATAGGATGAACTTGAATGCTAAAGCATTTAATATGAAGCAACCATTGTAGGACTCCCTACAATAGTGAAATGGAAATGATAATGTCATTAGAATACTCTCGTGGATTGATCAGAGAGTCGATCAATCCAATTCGGTCTTTGTCCAGATTCGATGAGAAACTAGAGATGGAAAGAATCTATCTCTGCTATGCATTAATGGGTTGTTTACAGAGGACTTGGGTGTTCTTATTGTTCATACAAACACAAAGACAAAGATTCATTCACACAGACATCAGGTTAACATTCGCACACAGCTCTACCTCATAGAATCTGGGCTTATCTCTCATCCAAATGCACAGTAACACCATGAACACATAGAACTTGCTCCTTTCATTAAATGAGAGCAAAAAAATCTATACAGTCTTATTTTTCTCTAGTGTGTGGGAAAATATCCCACCGAATCTTTCTTACACAGAGCTCTCTCTTGCACTGACTGAATTCCTCCCCCCTATTGAGTTCCTATCTTCTCATATTTTACCCATTCGAAAATATCCTTAACCGAATGTATCACATAAAAAAAACTAACTAACAAACGTCCCTCCATCACTGAAGGAGTCACTATCATTCAACAACAAACTGGCTATCTGGCTTGATATCCACACAGGGTGTATTACTCGCCACTATGTCTTATTTCTCAAAAATTGACAATGCACTATTCGGATACACACTTGCAAATATTTCAAATTAATTAACAAAATGAATTCCTTTCATGACAGCTCGTCCTCCTGCTAGCCACAACATGTGAGCAGGTAATCACATTGCTGACTTAGCATTGATGCCCCTGCATCAGACTCCCAAGGTTAAAATTCTGAACCCCTTTTTAGTAGATCAGTTAGGTTGAAACCCTTTGTCTCCAAGTCTTTGACATTCATCCATGTAGAATATTCTGTTGGATGTCCTTTCCATTTGATCAAGTATTCAAATTAGTCTCTCTATCTGGTGCTCTTTGCCACTATAAATATATAAGATAGACTCAGCTTCTGATCGTTAGGCCATAGGCCTCTGTTTCAGCCACTGAAGATATTCCATAGGATTCCTGTCTTCTGGAATTTTTCCTATATTATCAGCCACATAAGTATACAAGTCTACAACATTACAAATAGGTGAGATTCCAATCCCTATTGGCATCTCCAGCTCATAGGCATTCACTGAAAAATTTCTGAGTATTCTGCAGGGTCCAATCTTTTTCATTTTCAACTTATTGTACTCTCCTTTTGGAAATCTCTCTTTCCTCAGATGTGCTAAAACCTAATCTCCTACCTCATAGTTTTTCTCTCTTCTCCTAGAATCTGCTCTTGCTTTGTAACCATTGTTACTCTACTGCAACCTTGCTTTAACTTGCTCTTGTAGCTCACTAATCCTTGTTGCAAACTACTCTCCATCTGCACTCCTCTTTTCCATTTGACCCAAATTAATAAGTTCACACACCCCTCTTGGGTGCATTCCATATAGAATTTGGAATGGACTCATTCATTTACTTCGGTTTGGTGATACATTATATGAAAATTCAACTTGAGCTAGCACCTTGTCCCATTGTTTTGGATTTTCTCCAATCAGACTTCTCAACATGTTACCCAAACTTCTATTCACCACCTTAGTCTGGCCATCAGGCTGTGGATGATATGCTGAACTGAAGTTCAACTTGGTCCCAACTTCTTCCACGAGGTCCTCCAGAAATTACCTGTGAACTTTACATCTCTGTTAGATACAATTATCTTAGGTAAGCCATGTAGCTTCACAACTTCATTGAAAAACAAGTTAGAAATGTGTGTGGCACCATTGGTCTTGTAACATGGAACGAAATGTGCCATCTTAGTAAATATACCCACCACTTCAAGAATAGAATCATTCCCTTTCTGAGTTTTTGGTAAACCCAAAATGAAATCCATAGTCACAGAATCCCAATGTCTAGTTGGAATAGGTAATGGTTTGTATAAGCCTGTGTTCTGGCTTCTCCCACTGGCATGCTGACATACCCTACATCTGCTCACAAAATTTTCAACCTCAGACCTCATCTTTGGCCTAAAATAGAAATGGCTCAACTGTCCAAAGGTTTTATCACTTCCAAAGTGACCTTCCATCCCTCCATTATGTTTCTCTTGTATCAAATTCTCTTTCATGGAACATTTGGGAATACAAAGTTTACTGTTTTTAAAGAGTAAACCATCTTGCAACATATAATCCATCCATGGGTCTCTGTCCACTTCCATAGGATTCTTACAAACTCTGTATGCATCTTGAAAATCAATGTCAGCCTCATACAAACCTCTCAAATATTCAAATCCTACGACTTGGATACAATTTTCTTGCACCATCAATTGCCTCCTGCTTAAGGTATCAGCTACTCGATTTGATTTCCCACTGATATGCTTCAACACAAAGGTAAAGCTTTGTAAGAATTCAACCCATTTGACATGCTTTTGATTCAATTTAGGTTTTTGCATGATGTATTGCAATGCATGATTATCAGAGAACAAAACAAACTCTCTAGGCATTAGATAATGTCTCCAATGATTCAATGCTTAGACAATAACATAAAATTCCTTGTCATAAGATGAGTATTTTTGTTTTGACTCATTCAATTTCTCGCTGAAATATTATATAGGTTTGTCTTCCCGACTGAGTACAGCTCTAATTTCTACTCCACTGGCATCACACTTTACTTGGAAATGGTGTTTGAAGTCTGGTAGCTTCAATACTGGTTGCTCAGTAATCTTTCTCTTCAAAAACTGAAAGCTTCTTTCAGCCTCTGCTGTCCATTTAAATGGTTTTTTTTCCTTCCTAATTGTTTCAATGATTGGTGCACAAATACCACTGAAATCCTTTATGAACTTTCTATAAAAACTTGCCAATCCATGGAAACTTCTTACCTCAAATATGCTCCGAGGTGAAGGTCAATCAATGATTGCTTGCACCTTTTCTGGATCCATTTTCAATCCATGTCTTGAGATAACAAAACCCAAATACACTAGTTCTGATTTTAGAAATGTACACTTCTTCACATTCACCAAAAAATTTTCCTTTTGTAATTTCTGCAAGACACATCTTAGATGCTTCAAGTGTTCTTTTTTTGTTTTACTTAAAATCAAAATATCATCAAGGTAAACTATTACAAATTTACCTATGAAATCTATCAAGACTTCATTCATTAATCTCATGAAAATACTTGGTGCATTGGACAGTCCAAACGGCATAACCAGTCACTCATACAACCCTCCATTGGTCTTAAAGGATGTCTTCCACTCATCTCCTTCCTGAACTCTTACCTGATGGTATCCACTCTTCAGATCTAATTTTGAAAAACATGTTACCCCACTCAGGAAATACATCATGTCATCCATCTTGGGTAATGGAAACCTATATCTGATGGTAATCTTGTTGATGGCCATGGAATCAATGCACATTCTCCATTTACCATCCTTCTTTGGCATGAGAACCGTTGGTACTGCACATGGACTCAGACTTTTCTGAACCAACCCCTTGTCTAACAATCCTTGTACTTGCTTTCTAACTTCTTCGTTCTCTTGAGGTGTCAATCTGTATGCTGCCTTGTTTGGTAAGCTTGCTCCAAGAATAAAATCAATATGGTGACTTATATCCCTCTTCGGTGGTAACTCATTGGGAAAATCATCTACCACAATGTCACTAAACTCCCCTAGCATCTCCTGGATCTCCTCAGGTAGGTCTATAATATTGGTCTTCATTACTACCACTCGAGGTTTACATACCACAACATAATTAAGTTCTTCCTCTTCAATTTGCTGCAAATACTCTTTCCATGTCAACATTAGGACCTTAGATGCTTGTTGTTCTGTCGCACTCCCTTCTTGTAAAGGAAGAAGAACATGTCTTATCCCATCTTTATCAAAACTATTACAATTTCTCCTACCATCATGTATCACCTTTTCATCAAATTGCCATGGTCTCCCTAGAAGAATATGGAAAACATCCATGGTCATAACATCACATATGATTTTATCTTTATATGTGCCTATTTGCAAATCAACTTCACATTGTTCACTTAGTAGGATTTGATGTCCTTTATGCAACTAGGATACCTTGTATGGAACAGGGTGTTTGGTTTTCTCCAAACTCAACTTCTCCACCATATATGTGGAAACAAGATTGTCAATGCTCTCATTGTAAATCACCATCTTACAACATTTCCCCTTGACTTTACATATGGTTTTGAATAAATCCTTCCTTTGAGCAGGTTCCACCTTCCCCTTCTCAGGATTCAATAAGACCTTGTTCATCATCAAAGCCTCTCCCATCTATGGCAGATTCTCAGTCACTGTCATTTGCTCTTTCTATTGCTCATTCTGAGCTAGATAGGCTCCTCTTTGTCCTATTTCTTCCTTCTGAGGACATTCAAAGGATCAGTGTCCCAATTTGTTACATTTGTAACATCTGTAGACAGTTTCTCTGCCTCTTCCTCTACCTCTACCTCCTTGGTAAGGTATTCTCCCTCTTGGGTTATCTCCTCTACCTTGCTTCTCCTGCTGGCTTGAGTTGTTGGATTCTTCTTTTTGGGCTACAAACCTTCCTCTTCCAGCTATTTTCCCCATTCCTCTGGCTGAACCTCTTCCCCTATTGAAGTTTTGTTTTCTCACTAATTTTTCTTCTGCTCTCAAGGCACATTGGTATGCCTCTTCCATGGTTCTCGTTGATATCATGATGATCTCATCCTGAATCTCTATCTTTAGACCATTGACATATCTATCATCCTTCTCCGTTGATTCTTCTACATAACCCGCTCTTAGGTTCACCTTGTATAACTCTTCAGTATACTCTCTTACAATCAATAATATTTGCCTAAGGTTATGCATTTGTCTATACAAAGTCAGTTGGTAATCCTTGGGAAATAATTTGGCTCTCATCTTAGCTACCATCCTATCCCAGCTCTTTATCAATGGCTTTTTCTTCCTTCTCCTTTCAGCTTGCACACTATCCCACCATAGGGATGCATGTCCTTTCAATCTTGTCACTACCAACTTGACCTTCTTGTTCTCTTCAACTTCCTCATACTCAAATTACTTTTCTAACTCGTTGATCCAATCAATGAGGTGCTCAGCAATGAGACTTCCCTCATAGGTAGGCAACTCAGGTTTTGGTCTTAACGTTGCTCCAAGAATTGACCAAAAGTATCTTAACTCAGGTGTCTCTCACATGGGTGTTGGTTCTTCTCCTTGTTCCTCTTCTTCAGGTTCACTCACATTCCTTGCTTCTGGGTCTCTTCATCTACCCATCTCCATAGCTTCCATATGTGCTTGTAGTTCTCTCATTTCCTCCATGACCTATGCATTTGTTGCCGGTATTCCTCTGTCACGACCTATTGCTTGGCCTACACGTACCTCCATGTCTTTCTTCTGCTACGTTGAGAAAATCCCGCTCTGATACCACAAATGGTGCAGGCGGGAATGACCAAAAGCCAATCCAGCCTGCTTCCCAGGAATTATTGCGATTCGCTAAAATCGAATCACTAACCTTAGCTAACAACCAGCCAGGTTCTTCACAATTGGGATCCTCCCCTTCAAAATGGGATTTCCGTAAAGATCTGACAATTAGAATTGACCTTCCGCAACAGCCTTGCGAAAACAACTCCTTTCCGCAATTGCAGTGTTCTTCCACAACAATCTTTCTGCAATCGCCTTCCCGCAACGACCCTTCCACATGCTCCTTTCCGCAGCTTGCGGATTGCGGGTGCACCTTCTATGCTTTCTTGTAAGAGCTTTCCGCAAAGACGCTTCCACAATGTGATTTCCGCAACTCTAGCCGTTAACTCTCGGGCTCTTTCCTTCTGCAGAACGTTATGCAACCGTCAATCTCTTGTGGATGGAATCTCATCCATTGATCTATGATCAACACGGAATACTTCATTTTGGATTATGGAGATGCTAACTCCGATGCACGTTCGCTTGATCGATTCTTTCCCTACTGTCGATCTTCCTTTCGACTTTGATCTGAGCCATCCAACCTCTGTTGTTTGAATTGATTGTGACTCTGCGATTTTCTCTTCGATTGATTAGAGAATCGATCAATCCAGTTCGGTCTTCGTCTAGATTCGATGAGAAACTAGAGACGACAAGAAACTATCTCTGCTACGCATTAATGGTCTGTTTACAGAGGACTTGGGTGTTCTTACTATTCATACAAATACAAATACAAATATTCATTCATACAGACATCAAGTTAACATTCGCACACAACTCTACTTGATAAAATCTAGGCTTATCTCTCATCCAAGAGTCGGTGGGAAAATATCCCACCGACTCTTTCTTACGCCAAGCTCTCTCTTGCGCTGACCGGCTTCCTCCCCCCTACTAAGTTCCTATTTTCTCCTATTTTACCCATTCAAAAATATCCTCAACCAAATGGCTCACAGAAAACAAACTGACTAACAAAATTTCCTCCATCACTGAAGGAGTCACTATCATTCAACAACAAACCAGTTATCTGGCTTGATCTCCATGCAGGGAGTATCACTTGCCACTATGTCCTATTTCTCAAAAATGGACAACGCACTATTCATATACACACTTGTAAATATTTCAAATTACTTAACAAAACGAATTCCCTTCATGACAACTCGTCCTCCTACTAGCCACAACATGTGAGCATGTAATGACATTGTTGACTTAGCATTGATGCCCCTACATCACCATGATTATGGGAAGTATGTATGACATCACCCATACGTAAATTTGAATTTCATAATAAGCGGGAAATTTGAATTTGAATATCTCGATGAGACATGGTGTTACCAAAAATTATCACTGCATTTAGAAATCCATACACGAAAAGAGGAAGGAGGCTAAGGTGAATCCATCATAAAAATTCAGAGTAGATGCCATGCGAATCATACAGACAGATTTCTTCTGCAAATACAGTTGTAAATTATAGTGTTGACGTTTTTATCGATTAAATTAGTTTTGTAATCCTCTACTCTTTCAGGGATGCGACGACTCAGTTCGAATCAAATTTGACATCAAGTACCAGGTTAACTACTGCGCAAAAGGCTGATTTAAATAGGCTTATTTGATGTTAAAACTGTCTTGCTTAATAATTTCAATGGCTAGTGCATTTAATTTTTTATACAATCTGAGGAATATTGGAAATAGTTGTGACTAAGAGACAAGAAATGTAAGTAATGAAAGAGACTGACTTGTCCCATAAGGACTCCATTGGTGTGGAATTCGCTATTGTCCCTAGACGAGAATTCTACTTTTTTGGATGTTTGACTGTATAACTTTAATCGGTTGCACAATGCATCGGCTTCTGATTTTTGATAGCTTGATAACTACAATTCTTCTCCTTTGTGGAATGGCAATTGCTGGTAAATATTGTGAGTACTGTTGCATTTTATGAAAGCAATTAAATAAATAAACTGAAAAATGAAAACACACTTCAGACATGTGCCAAGACATTATTGCATTAAGAAGTCATTAGAAATTGAGCCAAAATGGTGGGAACAACGGATTACCTAGCCAAATCATATTGATACAGGTTGCAGATTCCAAAGAGTGTAATCCTAATGCTTGTTTTGAAAGTGTATGGTAGTGAATGACTTTTTGTTCTTCAATCTAGTAGGGGAATTGTATTCTGTGAAATGTTAGTTTATATGGACGCCTTGGTAAGAGGACAAAGCTTTTAATTCATCGTACTCCCAGAAAGGGCAGTTGGATATTTTTGGTCATTCTATTCAATAGGTTAGTTCTGTTGGTTTGTTATTCCTTGAAAGGGACACCTTGATGCTTCATCTCCTTCATTCCATAAAGAACCTCAGCATTTCAGCTCATATCATCATATATTTCAGGTCCTGCTTTTCTAGATGGGTTGAAATAGAAAACAATTTTTACAAAGTTTTTCGACTTTGGAAATTTGGATGACAAGCAAATGAACCTATGTTCTTTTTCAATTTGTTTTGCTTCCTGTTATCTATCTGCAATTTTTACTTTATACACTCATGTTAAAATATATGTTTTTATGAAACTATATTATTGTGATGTCACTTGTCTAATTTTTTCATAAGGCAACAATTTATTTTAACTATAACTATAAAATAAAAAAATGCCAAATTATAGTGTTTTTTAAGATTTTTTTGTTGTTGTTAAATTTAAAAGTTAAAGAATAAAAACTACCAAGTTCTTGTAATTGAGATTATTTTTATTGTAAAATTGAGATTACATTTTCAAAGTGTTTATTGCATTTACATATATGAACACAAAGGTAAAACCTACAAATACATCTTCATCTTTAGGAGCCTATAAACTTCTCTTTAAAATTTTAAGTATGAAGCTCTTTATACGCATTAAAAAAAACAAATTGTTTATCAGAAAAAAAAAAAAAAAGCGTTTCCAACAAAGCGGCGCCATCATAAATGGATTAAAAAAAAACTATGTGTTAATCCCAGAGGTAGACTAGGTTGAAAATAGAATACGCCCATGTATGATAGAAGCTCAAATTTTATAGATATTAGAGCCATTTATGAGTTGAATTGTAATTTGATTTCATTCTTGTCAGTCTGATGGTAACAAAATGATTATGAACAATCTTTGCAAGTGTAAGAGTGAATTGCAAAGGAATTTTACAGAGTATAATAGAACAATAAGGGAAATGACGGTGTATTTAACAAATGAATAGTCTATGTAGATTTAAGAAGCGCTTGAGGGTGAGTTTCCTAAATCAAGAGAAAATGTGAACATACTGAGCTTAAAAAAGAAGAATTCATTAACTCTTTGCAACATGAAAGACATTATATGAGAATATGGTGAATCTTTGAGGAACAAGGCATTCATGTATACAATACTGGCAGAAACATTCTAACACTACTGTATCCACATAAAGATTTAAAATCATGCCAAAGGAAAACAAAAATTTGAATCTTTGTCATAAAATTCAACATTGAACCACAATAAAGCATCACCAACAGTCAATTGGGACCACGGAGACTTCACTAGAAGGCAATATAATATCATGTTCATTCATATTGCAGTATTAAATATTCATGAAAACCTAAAAATTATATTGCTTATATATTAAGGGGAAAAGGGTTTTTTTATTTAATGTAACAATAAAAAAATACTTTGGGGTCTTTTTTATATGGACGGGCTGACAAATATCTGCCACATGGAGATGGCGGGATCACGGTCAGATGAGAAATCGGGTTGAGGAAAGGCTCAGGCTTACTACTATGTAGGGAAATGGCATCTTGAGGAATGCTTGAGGCCAGGGGTTTCATGGTGAAGTGGGTTTCCAGTCGATCATAGTCGAGAGACAGTGCTCATTGACAACCAACTGTTACCAATAGTACTCATCCAGTTGTTACCAATAGCCTTGGGAGGCTCTAAGCCTCCAGGGCCTGTTATAGGCCCTCGATAGACCTTGGGGGCTTGAATACCCAACCACTCGTGCCTATTCAGGCCTTGGGAGGTTTAGTCAGCCTCCTAGAGATTGTTACAGGCCCTGGGGGCTTGGATACCTAGCCCACAACAGGCTTAGTCAGCGATTGGGGAACTGCAACATGCAATCTAAATGGTGTACTATGTGCATTTGCTCTAGTGACATACAAGAAGTGATCTCCTATCTCTTCATTAGACCATTCGATATTGAAAATCATAATGATATGTGGTTGATTAATTGCATTCTAGGTGAAGTAATGTGCATCCACAATATACATCGAAAGAAGCAAGGTGCATTGTAGAATGCATGTGGGGTCATAAGAGGGGTATCATATCAATATACTAGGTAGAAATATAAAGGGGTATAAAACATGTTAATGAAAAAATTGCTACATACAATATCTAGTAAAAATAGGGGTTTTTGTAAATTGGGAAGGCATATTGGGAGGGGGTTAAAACAAACGATTTTGGAAGGTATTTTCCAATATTTAGTGAAATTAGGGGTATTGTTTCACATTCCCCGAACGAATGTGCTATGATAGCGGTTTATTGAGTGAATCCCCCGTGATTGGGACCAAATCTAGAACATTCCCTTTCTTGCTGAAAAACATTTTATGTTGGAAACATTATGTTAACTTTTATTGTAAAGTTTTATATTGGACAAGTGTCCAAGGATGACTGTAATTGCACAATATTTTATTATTTAATAAATTAAATAGGAGACAAACACCTAAGGGGACTGTTGAAAGAGTGGTTACTGACCCACTAGGTGGAATGGAATCTGTGGTAGAAGGAAATGGACAAGTGGCAGCATCATGATGCAACTAACTAGTCGTTGGTATCGGACAACTCCCTTGAAATGTGGTCATAGTGCCCTGGAAGGTGGGACTGGAGCTTGAGGCTCATTTATTCAAAACTGACCACTAAAGACCTAGGTAGTCTATATAAGAGCCATCAAATTATGAATTGAGGTTCATCAATTTTCCTGACGTGGAAATTTACCTTGGGGTTTTGCTATGCTTGCACCCAAGAGATTTGATGAGGGGATATGCTAAGTTTTGACCATGGTGTAAGTCTTCCTATTATACTACTGAGTGCATAAATTATACTATTGAGTGCAAAAGTTATATTACTGAGTGCAGAAGGCATATTTTGAGTGCAAAAGTTGTTTTACTGAGTGCCTTGCTTCTACACAGATTCCATCTACTTAGTGGTTAAGTAAATAGGCTCAGGGGTTCAAAAGAAGCAAGTAGTTTTGGATTCTTCTTCTAGAAAATGTTGGGAGGAACAAGCCTCCTTGGGTGTTTGTCGGCCCTATCTTCATTTACAGGTTCTACTTATCTTTTCTAATTTTAAGTAGTTAAATTCTCTATCTATTATTATTTATTTACTATTGATAAGAGTATTATCAAACAAATTTAATTATTTTAGTTTTCTGAACTAATTAGAATTCTGCATAGAAATGATTATGTAAGATGAAATGAATAAAATATTCTCTACATTTTTCTCCATGCTAATGGATCTGCATCGTACTCTAGTACAAAGAAGAAATTAAGATATATAATTTGATAGGCAGATTGCCAGATGAATGAGAAGACCAATATTGTTGTCTTTTCCTAGCTTTTCCTACCATCAATATTCTGTACATAATTCAATGTTTCCCTTATCATTCCTTTATCAGTTAAATGTTTCAGGTTGACTGTATTTCTTTCATCAGTCTGTATTGAAAATAACAACTGTAAAAACATTTATTCCTAAGTACACAGTATTGTTTCTCCTTACTGTTAACAAGTATTTTTATCATGACAACAAACGGTCTTCATAGCTAAGTATAAAAATTATCTTTCTGTTATACAATATTTAGGAGATCAAAATAGCTACCAAGTTAATAGTATCAACAAGTACTACATTACTTTTTCTTTTAAATAATGCATAATTGTTGAAGCACTAATCTGGATGCATAGCTTTCATATCTGTTAAACTATTTATTCATTTTAAACAAAGAATCATTATATTATATGCAAACAAAGTATCATTTACAAACCTCTGATTTATGATAGGTTCGTTCCCTTCACTTATCAAACCCTAGATTCATTATCTTTAAGTGTTTAGTTAAGTTTTCCATTACAACAAGAAATGATCACGATTCATTTCCTAATTGAAAGTAGAATATTACTTTATGGCTCACGGCCTTCACAAAAACCAACAGAAAATAATAGCAAAGAGAAGCCCACGATTCCATACACGTAGACAAAAAACTAGTACCAATTACATTTCTTAGAAATGGAAGTAAGAACCATCTCAGCACTATCATGATCCTACATCATCACTTTTTAATTTAAAACTAGTAAACAACAAACCCTACGATTAGTTGCGGTAGATATCGACCCTACAAAACTAAACTTTAAAATGACATAACACTTGAACAGTTCCGAGAACCCACTTAAGGGTTTAAATCATTTTAATACAGATCCAAACCCTAAGCCATCGAAGCTTTACTTAAAATACATAGTGGTGGAATGATTGAAAACATAAAATGCATACAAACCAGAGCCCAGCTCTTGACACAAAAACAAACACGATTAAGTGGGTAAACAAGTTATCATATTTTCATTTACACAGTAGATTGCAAACATTAAGTTTCACACCTTACACATAAAATAGTCACAGTATCATCATTTACGAACACAGGATTGAACGAAACATAAATCCTTCTATTAATGAGAGCAGTAGTAGGGTGAAACTCTTCCTAAGTAATTCCTTATGGATTTTACAATAGAAAACAAGCACTATTGAAAACAATGACGAATGGGTTGAGGTTTTTATCCTCCCCAAACTGTCAAAAACAAGCTCACAAGTATTTCGATGAAGATCACCCTCGCAGCCCAAGCAAACATTGAATCTCGGCAAAGAACACAGTAAGGACCCAATAGCCATCTAACCAAAGTAACCAGTAACCACCGAATCTTACTGGTCTTTTAGTAGTTTCCAGCTACCAAACACTTGAACTAAGAAGCCATCAATGAAGGTACCTAGCATTCAAAATGTAGTAGTGGTCAAAAAAAGTTTTACAAAGATTTTTGAATACAATATAGCAGTAACTAAACTCTCAAAATAGAATGCAGATACAGGGTTTTCGAATCGAGATCCATTACCTTCAAAAGAATTGCACCGAAGTTGAATGCCAAGACTGTGCCTACTAGAACCATTCTCCACCATCAAATACAAAGAAGTATGAAAACAACTCTGGAAAACCACCTTTGAACAGGCATGGAAAGACGAATGTCGAACCAACCACCACTAAGAATTTATCACAAACCCTGGAACTGCCATTACAAAACTGCTACTGTAAAATGCTTCAATGTCTCGGCTCTTAAACCACTGACAGGTCACGGTTTTGAACTGTGGGCACTCCACAAAATACACTTCTCAAAACCCTGAAGGCTATCGGCCTATTGGCCTATCCTCAGAGCCATAACGCCGAATGTCAAGGCAAAAAATAACTCCGTGAGCATAGTGGAGTTAGGGTTAGGACCTAGATCCCAAAACCCTCGCTGGATCGACGGTGAAGATCACAAGAGAGTTGTCACGTAAAACCAAGCATCAACCACATTAATTGACTTATCATTACGATTACTCTTCTCAGTTAAAATCCAAGATGGCTGTCTGGAATGAAGAATTACTTTAATATTTATGATGACTCTTCTCAGTTAAAAGCCAAGATGGCTATTTACAATATGATAAGAAAGGAGAATATCTGGTGGCAAGACCTTAAAAGAATTAAGAGAATAAAGGAAAGGGACGTAACTTGGAATATGTTTAAAAAGCTATTTAAGAAAAAGTTCTTGTCAGAACAATACTATGAAGATAAATCAAAAGAGTTTTATGATCTAAAATTGGGTACTATGAACATGAAGGAGTTGTGCAACAAGTTTCTTAGTTTGCTAAGGTATGTACCTTACATGGTCGATGAGAAGCCTAAGGTGCAAAGGTTTCTAAGTTGTCTACCTTTCAATATAAAAGACAGGATTGAGTATGATAACCCTTCCACTCTGGAAGAGGCTATGAGGAAAGCCAATTTCTGTTTTTACCAAAACAGAAAAAGAGAAGAAACAGCTGGCTGGAAAAGTAATAAGTCTAATCAATTTGAGCATAAAAAGAAGAGCTTTAATCATAACTCTGGAAGTTTTAAGAAAAATTTTAATAACAGAAATTTTCCAAGTAATAATAACTATAGAAATAATACACCACAGAATTTTACTGCTGTAAGAATGCACTTAATAACAATAACAACACTAGGTATGCTAAACAGAAAGGACCTTTGAAGTGTTTTGATTGCGGTGGACCACATAAGAAACCAGATTGCCCATCCAACAAGTCAACAAAAGCCATAGCATACAAGCGGAGCCAACAGTAGGTGATGTGGCAAGAGAAATGCCAAGGATAAATGCAGCGCTGGAAAATCGGCAAGCAGACCATCAAACGTCCATGGTCGAAATTGAAGGTATGCTACAAAACCGATCTATTTCTGTTTTGATAGATCCAGGTGCAAGTTTGAGTTACATTTCACCTGAATTAGTAAAAAATTGCAAGTTGAGAATATAAAAGTTTGATAATTCTTGGTTAGTTCAGCTAGCAATAGGCACTAAAAGAAAGGTTACAGACTTTGTTAGAAATTGTGATGTATTTTTGAATCAGCTGAAAACCCAAGTTACTCTGAATGTTTTACCCTTACGGTCATATGACTTGTTGATTGGCATGGATTGGCTTGAACATCATAGAGTAGTGCTAAATTGTTATGAGAAATCATTTACTTGTCTTAATAATGAAGGTAAAACTGAAACGGTAAAAGGAATTCATAGGAATATTTCAGTAAGACAAATTTATGCGTTACAAGTTAAGAGAGCTGCCAGAAAGGGCTGTAAGATGTTTGTTGTAATGTTATTAATGATGAGTGTTCATCTAAAGAAGACAAGTTAAACTGGAGGATATTCCCATCCTTAGGGACTTTTCTGATGCATTTCCGGAAGAAATTCCAGGATTACCTCCGAAAAGGGAACTTGATTTCACCATTGAGTTAGTACCAAGTGCGGTACCAAACTCAAAGGCTCCCCACAGGATGATTATTTTGGAGTTAAATGAGTTAAAATCTCAACTGAAGGAATTAATAGATAAAAACTATATAAGGCCAAGTGTGTCTCCTTGGGGAGCACCAGTAATCTTTCGTTTGCATGGAATTCCAAAGGTAATCATTTCTAACCGGGACTCTAAGTTCATTGGAAATTTTTGGATAGCACTGTTTAAAGGTTTAAATACTAAACTAAATTTCGGCACTTCTTTCCACCCACAAATTGATGGTCAAACAGAAAGAGTAAATCAGATTTTAGAAGACATACTAAGAATGTATGTCAAAGATCAGCCATCTAAGCAGGAGGATTATTTACATTTAGTAGAATTTGCATACCATAATCATTATCAAGCATCTGCTAAGTTAATTCCATTTGAAATTTTGTATGGAAGAAAATGTTGCACTCCTATTTCTTGGGATAATTCTGTAGACAGATTAATGCTAGGACCAGATTTATTGAAAGAAATGGAGCTAACCGTGAAACAGGTTCAAGGTAACTTAAAAGTTGCCCAAGATCGGCAATAAAGTTATGTAGATTTGAAATGCACTGAAAGAGAATTTCAGATTGGAGACCATGTTTTTATAAAGGTAAAATCCAAGAAAAGTTCTTTGAAGCTTGGGAGTTGTGCTAAACTAGCACGAAGGTACTGTGGGCCATTCAAAATCCTATCAAGGATTGGAGCTGTTGCATATCAATTGGCCTTGCCATCTAATTTAAAAATCCATAATGTTTTTCACATTTATGTTTTAAAGAAGTATGTGCACGATGCTACGTATGTGTTAAATTGGAATGACATACAGGTGGAGGCCGAAGGAGATTTTCAGGTGGAACCAGACTGTATTCTTGACCGGAGGAAAATTATGCTTCGCAATCGTACCATAGGGCAGGTAAAGGTGCAATGGAAGCACCTTAGACCTGATGAAGCTACCTGGGAACTGGAAAGTAAAATGCGGGCATCATATCT
This sequence comes from Larix kaempferi, assembly GCA_027924585.1. NCBI lineage: Eukaryota > Viridiplantae > Streptophyta > Pinopsida > Pinales > Pinaceae > Larix > Larix kaempferi. Next base: position 9,448,488 of record BSBM01000074.1, on the reverse strand, counting down.
AGTTCTGTTTCAGGAAAGTGCGGATGATGAATACGCAACATCGAGGACGATGTTGAGCTTAAGGGGGGGTGTTTGTAACATACCCTTTCTTGCTAAGAAAAATTTTATGTTGGAAACATTATGTTAACTTTTATTGTAAAGTTCTATATTGGACAAGTGTCCAAGGATGACTGTAATTGCACAATATTTTATTATTTAATAAATTAAATAGGATATGAACACCTAAAGGGACTGCTGAAAGAGTGGTTACTGACCCACTAGGTGGAATGGAATTTGGGGTAGAAGGCAATGGACAAGTGGCAGCATCATGATGCAACTAACTAGCTGTTGGTATGGGACAACTCCTTTGAAATGTGGTCATAGGGCCTTGGAAGGTGGGACTGGAGCTTGAGGCTCATTTATTCAAAACTAACCACTAAATACCTAGGCAGTCTATATAAGAGCCATCAAATTATGAACTGACGCTCATCACTTTTCCTGACAAGGAAATTTACCTTGGGGTTTTGTCGTGCTTGCACCCAAGAGATTTGATGAGGGGATATGCTGAGTTTTGATCATGGTGTAAGTCTGCCTATTATTCTACTGAGTGCAGAAGTTATACCACTGAGTGCAGAAGTTATATTTCTAAGTGCAGAAGGCATATTTTGAGTGCAGAAGTTACACTACTGAGTGCAAAAGTTGTTTTACTGAGTGCCTTGCTTCTACACAGATTCCATCTCTTTAGTGGTTCAGTAAGCAGGCTCGGGGGTCCAAAAGAAGCAAGTATTTTTGGATGCTTCTTCTGGAAAAGGTTGGGAGGAACAAGCCTCCTTGGGTGTTTGTCGGCCCTATCTTCATTTACAGGTTCTACTTATCTTTTCTAATTTTAAGTAGTTAAATTCTCTATCTGTTATTATTTATTTAATGTTGATAAGAGTATTATCAAACAAATTTAATTATTTTAGTTTTCTGAACTAATTAGAATTCCGCATAGAAATGATTATGTAAGATGAAATGAATAAAATATTCTCTGCATTTTTCCCCATGCTAATGGATCTGCATCGTACTCTAGTACAGAGAAGAAATTAAGATAGATAATTTGACAGGCAGCTTGCCAGATGAATGAGAAGACCAATATTGTTGTCTTTTCCTAGCTTTTCCTACCATCAATATTCTATACATAATTCAATGTTTCCCTTATCATTCATTTATCAGTTAAATGTTTCAGGTTCACTGTATTTCTTTCACCTGTCTGTATTGAAAATAACAGCTGTAAAAACATTTATTCCTAAGTACATAGTATTGTTTCTCCTTACTGTTAACAAGTATTTTTATCATGACAACAAACAGTCTTCATAGCTAAGTATAAAAATTATCTTTCTGTTGTACAATATTTAGGAGATCATAACAGCTCAAGTTAATAGTATCAACAAGTATTACATTAATTTTCCTTTTAAATAATGCATAATTGTTGAAGCACTAATCTGTATGCATAGTTTTCATATATGTTAAACTATTTATTCATTTTAAACAAAGAATCATTATATTATATGAAAACAAAGTATCATTTACAAACCTATGATTTATGACAGGTTCATTCCCTTCACTTATCAAACCCTAGATTCATTATCTTTAAGAGTTTAGTTAAGTTTTCCATTAGAGCAAGAAATGATCACGATTCATTTCCTAACTGAAAGTAGAATATTACATTATGTCTCACGACCTTCACAAAAACCAACATAGAAGAATAACAAAGAGAAGCTCACGATTCCATACACTTAGACACAAAACTAGTACCAATTACATTTCTTAGAAATGGAAGTAAGAACCATCTTAGCACTATCATGATCCTACATCATCACTTTTTAATTTAAAACTAGTAAATAGAAAACCCTACGATTAGTTGTGGTAGATATCGACCCTACGAAACTAAACTTTAAAATGACATAACAGTTGAACAGTTCCAAGAACCCACTTAAGGGTTTAAATAATTTTAATACAGATCCAAACCCTAAGCCATCGAAGCTTTACTTAAAATACATAGTGGCAGAATGATTGAAAACATAAAATGCATACAAACCAGAGCCCAGCTCTCGACAAAAAAACAAACACAATTAAGTGGGTAAACAAGTTATCATATTTTCATTTACACAGTAGATTGCAAACATTAAGTTTCGCCCCTTACACATAAAATAGTCACAGTATCATCATTTACGAACACATGATTGAGTGAGACATAAATCCTTCTATTACCGAGAGTAGTAGCAGGGTGAAACCCTTCCTAAGTAATTCCTTATGGATTTTACAATAGAAAACAAACACGATTGAAAACAACGACGAATGGGTTGAGCGTTTCATCCTCCCCAAACTGTCAAAAATAAGCTCACAAGTATTTCGACGAAGATCACCCTCGGAGCCCAAGAAAACACCGAATCTTGGCAAAGAACACAGTAAGGACCCAATAGCCATCTAACTGGAGTAACGAGTAACCACCGAAGCTTACCGGTCTTTTAGAAGTTGCCAGCTACCAAACACTTGAACTAAGAAACCATCGACGAAGGTACCTATCATTCAAAATATAGTAGTGGTCAAAACAAGTTTTACAAAGATTTTTGAATACAATATAGCTGTAACTAAACTCTCAAAATAGAATGGAGATACAGGGCTTTCGAATCGAGATCCATTACCTTCAAAAGAATTGCACCGAAGCTGAATGCCAACACTATGCCTATTGGAACCATTCTCCATCATCAAATACAAATAAGTATGAAAACAACTCTAGAAAACCACCTTTGAACAGGCATGGAAAGCCGAATGTCGAACCAACCACCACTAAGAATTTATCACAAACCCTCGAACTGACATTACAAAACTGCTACTATAAAATGCTTCAATGTCTCGGCTCTTAAACTACTAACAAGTCACGGTTTCGAACCGTGGGCACTCCACAAAATATAGTTATCAAAACCCTAAAGGCTCTCGGCCTGTCGACCTCCCCTCAGAGCCACAATGCCGAATGTCAAGGCAAACAATAACTCCGTGAGCATAGTGGAGTTAGGGTTAGGACCCAAAGCCCAAAACCCTCGTTGGATTGACGGTGAAGATCACAAGAGAGTTTTCACGTAAAACCAAGCATCAACCACATTAATTGACTTATCATTACCGTAGCCACCAAGGAGGACAGCTAGATCAAGCTCGAACCAGATCACTTACAACTTGTCACAGCATTCGAACCACCACCTTTCTATCATGTGCCTAGTGCCACGAAGAGGTCCATGAAGATATTCCACTGTCTCGGCAGTTGGAAATATTAAATGCAAGAGGAAATCAAGTGCTTGCTATCACGTACATCAACAGTGTTAACATTACACATTTCTCACAAATTCATCGAATTATTGATAACACGTATCATATGAATTTGTATCAACACCTTGTGGTAAGTCAAGGTGGTGTTGGACGTATTTCTAGGAATCACCATGTTTTATAAGGGCACATAGATGCACACACGCATCACCATATAGTTATTGTTCATAGGACCTTGTATAGGGTTTTGCATATGCATATTTCATATAGTATAAAAATCAATAAGAGATTGCATATAGTTCATAGGTTTACATTTGACTATGAATTGTCATAATTCATAAGTTAACCAATAACTATGATATGATATTTCAATATTTCCTAGAATAACATTTAATCAAAACATGCATATAATTCTTAGGTTGTAGAATATATTAAAAGAATGGCATATTGATTATTGCATGGTTTAATTCTCCTCCGTTGCATCAAATAGCAACTCACGACAACATTACCCATAGGGTTAAAGTAGGGTTATAAACCCCATTCAATGTTCGAACAAAACAATACAAGTTAGTACAGGGTTTTCTGAATATTACAGTGGTTATACTTCTGTTTGGTAAAACTAGCCTGACTAAAGATCTCACCATTTGCACTTACGACATTATGTCTCTTAAATAATTAAGACTTGAGAATCACGGAAACTGTGAAGAACTCTTTGGTCATATGTTGTAAACACAATACCTGTAAATCTGCGAAAACGACGATTCAAATGCTTTAGCACGAATGCTAAGTAAGCCTCCGGGAATCCGTAGGACCCCTTCATCATCAACAAGAAGAAACAATAGTTAACACATATAAATTTATATCTTAGAGCAGAAAAACAAAAGACTCTGAAAATTACAGTCGAGTAAGTCTAACATCAAAGCGAAATGGTTAAGCATCTGGTCACAACATTTCACTTACGACTAACAAACATCATTTAGTACAGCAAGTCAATAATTAGACACTTATGTTATTCCTCACAGTTAGATTTAATATTAAAAGCTATATCTAAATTTTTTTAAAAATTTTGTAAATTTCAAGATGTTACAAAATCTGCTGTGTCAACTTTGTTTATCATCTCATGGATCCTCACATGCACAATGTAAGAGTATTACAATGGACAAAAACAGAAAGAGAACCCTCTGTGACACTCTGTATCATTAATCACTGACAAAACAATAATATATGGCAAAAATATTCACCGACTCAATAATGTAGACATAAAAATTCTAGATCTAAAATTGCCAACCACGAGCTCATGGCTCATATTACAATATACAGGCCTTCAACTCTCACTGAATATGGTTGAGCCTAAAGTGACCTATAATAGATTTTCACTTTATGAATTTTACAAAATTGACCTTTTACATTTAACTTTTCTACTTTGGCTCAAATACACGCTACTTTTCAAATTTTTTTTGGGACCCACATTTCCTCTTTCCTTTGTCAGGCAACTATTGTCCACACATGTACACTTGAGGTGACGTTGTTGGGTAATCTGGTGGGATGCTAGCTTGACTCATTGTTTGCTATAATTCTGCATAGGTTGGACCTCCGAGTGGCAACTGACCTCCAGGTGGCTGCTGATCTCTAGGTGGCATGAAGGCTAAGGGAGTCACTTGTCCTACAAATGGTTGGGTTACTTGATATGTCTGTTGAATGTTGGGTTGTTGAATTGACCCTGATGTATGTCTTGTTGGCTTCGTTTTGGGAGGAAATGCAAATTAGGCTAAGGGATTCACTTGTCCTACATATGGCTAGGTTACTTGAGGTGTCTGTTGAATGTTGGGATATTGAGTTGACCATGATGTCTATCCTGTTGGTTTTGTTTTGGGAGGCAATGCAAATTTTTGATATTTGGTTACCAATTGCTATTCCTTCCCTAGAGGGATCTTATGTGTTTTCATTTTTTCTAAATGCAACTCTTCCTTTGAATGTATTTCATATGATAGAGGTTCCAATCCATGAAAATGCTTTTCAATCTGATCCACATATGAATTCTGTATTTTAATCTGTTCACTTCCTGATCACCATTGATTACTCCTTCTAACTCCTCCTCCCAAGGATCTTTATTTCTCTTCCGCACCATAAGGGCTTGGTATTTCTCTTTAGAATAAAAGTTTTTGATTTCCATCCCAGAGTGACGACAATCCCAACTTTATTACTCCATTAAACATACTTTTGTAGGTAGTAATATCATCTTTCAAATTGCTTGCACTATTCTGCATCACTCTTAAGAGAGTCTACTTCAACAACATCTGCTTGGCTATCTTGATGACCTAAGTTCTGTTTGTGAGCTGCAAGTCCTCTATTTTCTTCTTACTTATGCTATTCAGATATTCAATATTTTCTCTACCCTGTTTTGGCTTATCTCCCAATGTAGTCTCCACCTACTTCATCTCTTCTATGGCTGCTTTATATGTCTCCAATTATTCTATGAATTCCACATCCAATAATTTATTTAACTCGTTTTGGATCTATGTTAAAGCAAAGGGTGTATCACTCTAAGTTTCTACTGAAACGGTTTTGTACCAAGATCCAGGGGTATAACTGGGAGAAATCTCTCCACCCTATGTGGAGATGTGTGATATATCATAATAGTCTCAATATGTAGAAACATATCAATATCAACAATCTCTAGGTAAACTCAAGCCTTAGAGATGGATCTGAGAAAGATATAAATAAATAGTCTTAAAATTTTAGATTCTATGAATAGTTTTTAGTTCTTTTATATAATTAAAATAAGACATCGAACCCTTTTGATGTGCCTTTAATATGAACAAGTCAAAAAATTGCATGGAGCAATTTTTTGTTGTGCAATAAAATAATACATTAAACACTTTCGTGGAACCTTTACCATGAACAATGCATTAAACACTTTCGTGGAACCTTTACCATGAACAAGTTGGGAATTTTACTTTAGCGAAAAGAAAATATATGAACTATTAATATCACTAAGACATTATGATATATTGAGTGAAAATATTCTTAGGTGTTCGAACTACTATGACATTCCATTGCTAGAATTTAAGTTTAAATACTCAAAGAGAATGGTATGTAGTATCAATGTTAGGCGTGGTATATAGAGTTTAATCTTGAAATTGTTAAGGAGATAATCAAGGAAGAGAATCTTATTTAGTACCTCTTCATGATGACCATCTCATTAGGCACATATGACTCATTTTAGGATGATCTTATCACTCATATATAAGAGGCCTTGATATCCACTTACAATCTATACAAAATGTACAATTTTTGCTACCTAGTCTCCGCAATTATGAGGAAGATACTAATCCTAGGGACAAGCATGACAATGATTTGAATGATGTTCATTATGAAAACATGTGGGGAAGATGGGGTTTAACTCCGTATGATTTTTCTTTATTCACTTTTGTTTGCATTATGACGTTGCATTATTATATTTAAATTAATATTTGTTATTTATGTAAATCAATATTTATTATTTATTTAAAATTTAATTTACCAGTGTAAGAAATATTATAAAATCAAATGTGTTAATCAATAACTTTCATATCTTAATGTTGAAGTTGATCCATGTAACATTCATTTTAGCAACATTTGAAATTGTTAGTTGGGGATTAGGGTTTGGTCTATCTTATTTGAGTGATGGTGACTTCAAGTTTTTTTGAGGTGAAGCTTCCATCATGTGTGATTTATATGTTCATTTAAAGAAGAATAGAATATATATTTATTTATTTTTCTAAATTAAGAAATATATGAAAAAAACTTGTGATAAACCAACCTTAAACCAATAGCTACTCAAATTGATTCTTCAAATGATATGATGACTCTTGCATTCAATGCTCCTCCAATAGCACTTCAAATCGCCCCTTGGCCTTATGGAGTAATACAACCCAAAATCATTCCTTTTATTGAAGGAGTCTAAACATTCGACGATTTCGCTCGTTTGGTTAGTTTTTTATCAGAATTCGGTTAAAGTTAAAAAAAAAGAATTGTGTGTTGTTTAAATCACCGTTTTGAATGCATAAATAGATTTAGCACCCAGGCTCGAATACCCCTAGGGAACCCATATTAAGTAAGTTTAAACATTGTTATTTGAGATCTAAAATTGTTTTACCGTCCATTCAATCGAAAGCATGCTAGTAAAAGTTGCCAGGAAATAGTGAAATCGTCGAACATTTAGTCTACAACCCTTTTATTAATACATAGAGGAACACATGCACATTATTAACGCATGGGCATTCTTATGAACACACATGTTCTTTAAGCTATGACTTGGCATTTTATGTGGCATGCATAGAGAGCATTGAAGCTCTAGGAAAAAGAATATGAGTGTGTTTATAGGTGAGCACACTCATGTACACCCCATTGTCACTTTTTTAACCAACATCTTCTTGTTAATTCCCTGAATATGTATAGTGTCTTTTTGGTGATCTTAAGTAAAGTTTTCGAACTAAGATGTTTTTAAGTATGTTGAATTTTAACATCAAAATTTTTTTCTCAAAAGAAGTTTAAATTTCTATCTTCAAACCATAAAGAATTTAAATTTCTATGTTCAAACCAAATTATAGATATGTTTTTAGGTTTTTTTTATCAAAATATTCTTATTAATAAGTTTTTTTTTAATATTTAATTTACCTTACAAAGCTTGACATCTAATAAAGTATAAATATAGTTATAGGTATTAAAAATTTACACATCCTAATATAATGTTTCATCTTCATTTGAATTAACCAAATTATAGATATGTTTTTAGGTTTTTTTTATCAAAATATTCTTATTAATAAGTTTTTTTTTAATATTTAATTTACTTTACAAAGCTTGACATCTAATAAAGTATAAATATAATTATAAGTATTAAAAATTTACATATCCTAAGATAATGTTTCATCTTCATTTGAATGATATTTAATTAGTAAATATTTTCTTATTTTCTTATTTTACTATTTACCTTTAAAATCTACACAGTAAACCATATAAATATTATTTTCATTTTAATATTTCACTTTATCTTTGGAAGCTATAAAATTATGATTATAATATAAGTGTAATTTGTCATTTAAAATGTATATAATATATCTTGATATATAAACATAAAACATTATGTTAATAATGAAAACAATAGATTTATTTTTTGTTTTTATCTTTTATTTATAAAAATTAAAACTTTGAAATTTTTAATATTTATATGGAATCCTTTGGCATTAGTTATGAATTGCAACACTAATAGAAATTGCGAACACATCTCTAAGCCCAAACTTGCTGAAATAATTAGAATAGTTAAAATCTTTATAAAGTTGAATAAGTTTATAAATAATCTTGAACTTATAAATTTTATAAATAAAAAAGTTAAAGATTAAATTCTAAATAAATAATTTTAATTTATCACATTAGGTTTATGTTAAAGTAATTTAAACAAAAAAATTCCAAATATATTGAAAGTTTGATAAAATAAATTTTAAATTAAAATTTTAAAAGAAAAAGTATTTTTAAATATTTAAATTTTTTATATCTTAGATATTATAATTTTTTTTAATAATGATTTATTTTTATATTTATATGAAAAAAACTGAAAATCAAATTAAAATAAAAGTTAATGAGATATTAATTAAAAAATTGTAATGGATTTTATTTAAACTAATATCCATGAATATAATATAACAATTTCCATTATATAAAATTTGGTATTTTTTTTTATAATTTTTATTTTTTATTAATTATATATATTAAATTTCTATATTTTTTATATAAAAATTTAAATAGATTTTTATTTTTTTATTTTAATTGATGACTATCAAAGAAAAAATTACTAAACTTCATTTTTGGGAAATTTACTTTCAAATTCTGGTAGGGTAACACTTTTCCTCGTTATACATAAAACTTTGTTTATCTTAAATGTGAAGGAAAAAGTTTGGAGGTGAAGTGTCGAATTACACTGGCTTTAGGAGAAAAAGAACTGATGGTCAGGTTCTATGTTAAATTTTGCACCGTAAAATTTAGAATTAAATGAAAGAAAAAGTTTTGAAGTTAAGTGTCGAATTATATTTATTTTAAGAGAAAAATAATTGGTGATCTAATTTTGAAGTTCTTAAACAAACATTTGGGACATCTTTCCAATCATACAAATTACATTTGTTATCACAACAAAAAACTTCAATAGATTCATGTTATATTTTTCCGTTTCCCTATTTATAATAACCATTTCCATTTAAATATCAATATTTACATTTACATTCCAAGTAACATTAACAGAAAAAACCTCACAAACGAAAAATAATGCATTCAAGTTGAACTACAATTTGCCATAAACTACAATGCTAATGCATTCAAGTTGAAGCAGCCATTGTAGGACTTCCTACAACAAAGTGAGATGGCAATGAAATTGACATTAAATAACAAGTAATGAAGTTGAAAATGTAAATTTAATATAAATATTACAAATACATAATTTTTAGAGTGATATTTGTTAGCAAATATTTTGTAAATGCTCTATAAATAACTTGTAAAGTTTTATCTAAAATTTTAAAATATTATCATACCATCATGTGTGTCTATATGTTTATATGCTTTAAAGTCATGGGTACCCACCCGGTTGGGCATATTACTCCATCTCCTAGGTTGAAGGTATAAAAAGGTAAGGGTAAGCTTGGATCATCTAATCCAGTGTTTACTTATACTTCAGAATATAAGGGGTCAACACCAACAAAATAATAAATATTTGTCTTAGCAGCAGCCTCTTTAGTAGAACCAGCCTTTCTAGTTGAACTTGTAAGGTTTTACCTAAAATTTTAAAATATTGTCATACCCTCATGTGTGTATATATATTTATATACTTTAAGACATGAAAATATGTTGTAATTTCTATTGATATTTGTATAGGGGATGAGTTAAATATTATTGTTAAAACTACTAAAAACAAAGAAACATTATATAGAGTAATGTGATCTTCAGGTATATAAATTTTAATATTTTGGTCAATAATTAAAATTAATACAGTAGATAAGTATAATTATTTCAACATATCATATTTAGCATAAATAGTTATTCTTATCACAATGTTAGAAGTACCACATCTTGTGCCAATCAACAGATTTGAAGTCTTCACATCCTATCAATGATCATTTTATGTCATAGTGATCAAATTTACTTGCCCACAAAGAGAGAACATTTTGGAAAGAGCTACTTATAATGCCCCATGTAATTGGAAATCATGGATTGGCTACCATAGACAACTTATGTCAGGTAGAAGGATTGTGTACCTGAAGCTAAATTATATTTGTAGACAAGTTTGGTCCAAACATCATGTTTTATTACTAAAAACATAGAAACATTATATAGAGTACTGTGATCTTCATTAAAGGTATACAAATTTTAATATTATGGCCAATACTTAAAATTAATATAGTCCATAAGTACAATTATTATGACATATCACATTTAGCACAAATAGTTATTCTAATCACCATCTTAGAAATTACCACATCTTGTGCCAATCAACGACTTTGAAGTCTTCACAACCTATCAATGATCATTTTATGTGATAGTGATCAAATTTACCTACCCACAAACAGGTAACACTCTGGAAAGAGCTACCTATAATGCCCCATGTAATTGGAAATCATGGATTCACTATAAGAATGAATGCATACCTAAAGTTAAATCATATTTCTAAACAATTTTGGCCCAAAAATCACGTTTTATTTCTTCCATTTCGCTTGTTTTTCCAATATATATCTGAATTGCCTTTATAGATAATATTGACATAATGGAAATGCTCACTTATTGCAAAGAAGAATGTTATGATGGTTATTCATGAGCAATTTTTCTTGTACTTGGACACCTCCACAAGACAATGGGGCACAACAAATTTTCAATAGAGCTCTGACTTGGAGGTGATCTTCATCAACTTGACAGTGCTTCAACAATTCAATGAACTTAGTCTTTTACAATCTTTATCACTAGCAAATAGTGAGTTCTACCAAGCCTTCTCATTGGAACTCAAGGAATAAAATTCTGATTTGTTGATAAATATAACAAATTTATTCAATTTATGTAGTTGTATCAAATGCATTAATCCCACAAGTTAGCTCAATTATTTCAACCAATTTTTTCCTTGGAAAAATAATAGAATACATTATATAACCTTGCATGTATTTCAACCCAACATATAAACTCAACACAAAAACTATGTACATTTATCACAATTTAATACTTGTTTTTAAAATAGTCTAGATCACACATAATTGTTGCCAGGGAATAATTTTTCACCTAATCATTGGTGATTATTTCAAATTCCATCCCCAAACCAATTCCATGACTTGATAAGGGTGGTCCAATTTACTCTCACGTTCACAAATACTTATCACTCAACAAAATCACACAAGAAACCCAAAAGTGCACAAACCCAAAAGTGCACATATAGGAGACAACACATAACAACTCAAGCATACACATAAAACAACATTATGACAATTAGTTAAACACTTTCTAGCCTATGCAATAATCAAGAATTCACTAACTATCCTTTTCATTGCATGAGAACTTGTATTTTTCCAACCTATGTGATATTCAAAATGTTGTAAGTGGATCATGTGTTTCTTTTTTTCTTCTCTTGAATACCATCCATCCATAGATGTAGGGGATATATTAGAGGGAGGTAAACCTTAGCAAAACTAGCCCACTGAATTGGGGAATATTTTCATCATCCCTATGTGTTTATCAATCCACACTCATCATAGTGGGAGGTTCTATGCATAAGGAAGACAACAACAATGTACCATGAGGGTAGACATTAAGCCAGGAAGTAATGAGAGTGTCAAATGGAATAGAGAGGAACAGAGAAATCCATAAAGAATGTGATGATTGATATAATTACTTGTAACATTATATATAACATTCAATGATCACATGTATAACAATGTACATCTTCTAAGGACTTATTTTAAGATGATTTATTTATATTTGTAATTTATTTATACTTGTAATATAATTTATATAAATTATGTTCACTTCATTTCACCCCTCTAGCTGATTAACCCTTGAACTAAAATCAAGAACATATTCTCAACAATTCATTTCGATTGCAAGTCAACAACATATCATACCCTTAAACATGTATATCAAAACCATTAATTTTTATGAAGTGGGTAGCTAATTTTGTTGAGAAATGAGGAGGATGACATATATATTATATGGATCTAAAAAATAGCGAGTTGAAGATGAAACAACAAAGGTAATGTAGCATAGAGCTTGTTCTTCGAATTTGTTGGTGACATAATTGGTCCAATTAAAACTGACTCATTATTATTAAATTTTTCTATCAACCTAAAATGGAGTGACTAATACTTCCTACCTTCATGTTGAATTATCTTCTAATGTCAATTTTTGAAATTTAATTTTATTCTTGTTATGACACTCATAGAGGATCTATCTGATCCTTTCGAAATTGCCATTGATTTTGGAAATAAAGATGAAAAATCCATCAATGGATGTAGTGCACATTATGTTTTCAAGTAATGGTTTGAATTCAATTATATTCACAAGTTTATTGAATTAATTTATCGTCTAGTGAATGGATTACTCTTGATTTTGGTTGTTGATGTTGGTTTTTTATTTTTTAGGGGTACTTGGAAATATTGTAGTGATGCACACATAGCTCTAATAATTTTCACTCTTCTATATTTGCAATGGTGTTTGATATTTTGGGATCTATTGAGAATGTTAGTAATAATCATAAGCCAGTTTCTTCATATCACTTTCATATTATCATAGAACCACATACACCACTCATAAAAAATTCCATGTGGATATTTTGGCACTATATAATGTCATTCTCTTTTTGATACATCTCGAAATATTTTTTAGATTTGTTGACCCATATTGTGCTCATGGGGGCTTCACTCAATAAACCGCTATCATAGCACGTTCATTCGGGGAATATGAAACAATACCCCTAATTTCACTAAATATTGGAAAATACCTTCCAAAATCGTTTGTTTTAACCCCCTCCCAATATGCCTTCCCAATTTAAATAAACCCCTATTTTCACTAGATATTGTATGTATCAATTTTTTCATTAACATGTTTTATACCCCTTTATATTTCTACCTAGTATATTGATATGATACCCCTCTTATGACCCCACATGCATTCTACAATGCACCCTGCTTCTTTCGATGTATATTGTGGATGCACATTACTTCACCCACAATGCAATTACTCAACCACATATCATTATGATTTGCAACATCTAATGGTCTAATGAAGAGATAGGAGATCATTTCTTGTATGTCACTAGAGCCAATGCACATAGTACAACATTTAGATTGCATGTTGCAGTTCCCCAATCGCTAACTAAGCCTATTGTGGGCTAGGTATCCAAGCCCCCAGGGCCTGTAACAAGCTCTAGGAGGCTGACTAAACCTCTCAAGGCCTGTAATAGGCACGAGTGGCTGGGTATTCAAGCCCCCAAGGCCTATCAAGGGCCTATAACAAGCCCTGGAGGCTTAGAGCCTCCAAAGGCTATTGGTAACAACTGGCTGAGTACTATTGGTAACAGTTGGTTGTCAATGACCACTGTCTCTCGACTATGATCAACTAGAAACTCACTTCACCACGAAACCCCCTGCCTCAAGCATGCCTCAAGATGCGATTTCCCTGCGTACTAGTAAGCCCGAGCCTTGCCTCAACCTGATTTCTCATCCGACCATGATCCCACCATCTCCATTTGGCGGATATTTGTCAGCCCTCCCATATAAAAAAGACCCCAAAGTATTTTTTTATTGTTAGATTAAATTAAAAAAACCCTTTTCCCCTTAATATATAAGCAATATAATTTTTAGGCTTTCATGAATATTTAATACCACAATATGAATGAACGTGATATTATATTGCCTTCTAGTGAAGGCCCCATGATTGTGCTTCATACTAATATCATGGTTGTTCATTTCACTATCTTCCTAAATATTAAGCACATGACAAAGGGTTTCATAAAAATTAATGATATATTTTTTTGGTTTGTTGATTTTCAATTGATGTTGGTATGCTTAGGTTCACTTTGTGTGTGTGTGTGTGTGTGTGTGCACGTGTGTGTATCATTTTAAGGTCATGAACAAGCCATACACCAAATTGGTGTATGAGATCCTCTTATTTGTTGGGAAAGGGACCCCCAGTCACACATTGATTTGACTACTAAAGTATATGGAGGTGTACATATCCTATCCCCCCACTAATCTATAATTATTGTTTTCGTGTTATTAAAATGTTTTAAATGATGATAAGTCATATTACAGGAGATAACCTCGAAGTTGCAGGTTGCAGTTTGTGACAAGTGTCTCCTTTGGCTTAAGTCTGATGTCTCTTAAGTCTGATGTCTGCATGTTGTCTTCTACCAAAATTGCTAATTTTTGCACACGGACTCAACTCTTTTTTGAACATGCTATTTGTACTTTAGAAGAGAATTCGGAACGACAGCTTAATGATCCATCCGCGTAGTACCCAAGTTTGATTATCAATTGAGTGATTATTGTTAATAGAAAATTTGGGCATTATTGCTTATTTTTAGCCTAGAAGTGCATTTATTTGCTTTGGTGGTACAAAGGAATATGTGTTGTTATACATGAAATTTAGTTCATCCCACATCATATATTATTGTACATTTAGTATCTAGGATATATTAGTTTTTTCCAATCTTCTCAATGTGGGCATGCAAATGGCTTCTGCGGAATGCTTTTTTCTTGTTTTGTTTATACGATACATTTATTATGAAAGGGCGCACTTGTGTTTCTCAAAGTGACTCCTATTGGAATTTTTGTGGAACCTATGACATTCAGTGTGGTTGTGAAGAAATGAAAAGGCCCTATCTAGGAGGGTGCACTCACCATTTGGGGAAAGGAGGGGTAGACTCATTAGTCAAGTGAAGACCAATAATGCTATCATTGTTTCCAAGGAAGGAGATGGGGTATTGTTTGGAGGATGATGGGTTAACTCCCACTCATTTTGCAAAGAATACTTCTTTGCTTACAGTACAGGTGTTATAAGAGGATGTTCATTGTTGTTACTAGATAGTCGCATCACCATTCTATTTAATAGATAGAGAGATCACACTCACATTCTGAAAATATTGGCCGAAAATGAACCTTTAGTTTGGGACATCTTCTCATTCACTATATAGACTGTATTCTACTCCAAAATGTACTGTGATTTGACTCTCATTTTATTCACTGGTGTACATTCATGCATAAACAAGAATATATCAGTTCACAAAGAAATATTCCATCGAAACTTGACATCCTTTCTTAAGGAGACTTCCAATCATATTGATTGTTACTGTAGCTTCCTAAAGTACCGAGACCATTCAACAATTATTTCCACCCAGTTCGTATCAAATATTGAAATTAGGATCTTACGTTGTAATATTTTGATTTACAGGAGGTATATTGGCTCTCCCAATTAATGTCACAATATTATTAGTCATGAATATATTATTGGATTTGATACCATTTACTAAAATAGGCATTGATCCAATTCCCCCTATGTTGTTGAAGTCAATGATTACATTGTTAGTCAAACAATTTCTAATCAATCCATTTACACCTTTAAGCATTGCATACCCATTACCATTTTGGACAAAATTATCCATTTAAATTATTCATCTCACTCCCTATGCCATTATTAACATCTAAACTACCTCGTTTATTAGCTCCCCCGACACATAGCTAGAAAGGAATTCCTCCATTAATTTGAGATGACATCATCATCTCCTGTATAATGTGTTGAACAAAACTTTTTGAATCACTTCGACCAAGATCAATATTTGGGAAAGGTGGTTGTTGCAAAAGGTTAGAAGTTACACAAATAGAATCCAACTAAATAGACATAGATGTTAAGATAGAAGCAAAATAAGTTTGTATATAAATTGAAACAGATGTATCTGAATTTGTGAAAGATGGCGCTACATGAATTTGTGACTCTTTGGCATCGTTCAATGCGTCTAAAAAGTTTTAGTCATTTATTGGTTGTTCTAATTGATGAGTTTGGTCATACATTTAGTCATTTATTCTGTTAATTGGTCATCCATTTAGTCATTGATTGATGTTAACTGGTCATTTATTTAGTCATTGATTGATGTTAACTAGTCATTTATTTAGTCATTGATTGCGGTTAACTGGTCATTTAGTTAGTCATTACGTGTAGTTAACTGGTCATTTATTTAATAATTAATTGTTGTTAATTGGTCATTTATTGTTTTTAACTAGTCATTTAATTAGTCATTGATTTCTATAGAAGGGCATAGAGTAATCAAACCACCAAACTCCTTCCTGTAAGGAAGGTGCTCTTCCATTGAGCTAGCATCCTTAAAAGGAAGAATCGAAGTTCACACTAAATCAAAGTTGACACTAAGAAATAATTTTAGTGAAATATATATAATGAAACTAGAATAAATGGAGATCCAATAGGAATCCCATTAACATATACAATGTAACTATAATAATATTGTTTAGCAATACCCTTACCAACCATTTCATAATTTGATATTCTATCACAATTGAGTTCGTGTGATCAACACAAATATAATAAATATTAGCATCAAACAAAAATGACATAATTTAGACCATTCTCAATAATATTAACAACAAAATTTGTCTTATTCCTATCAAACTTGGGAATAGAGAAAATGCTTTAGACTGCTTGATTGTTAGATTGCTATAAAGAGTGCATTTGCTAAACATCTTAAAACAAAAAATTGAAGAGATTAATTTATTTACCTTGGGATGCAATGCAACAATTGCAAATATAAATACTAGACTTAATATTCCCACAATAAATAATGTATTGAGATTACAATCATGGACTGAAGGAATGAACTAGTGGAAAAGAAATCTTGAGGATGGAAATATTGTGACGTAATAGACAGACAAGTGACACAACAAGAAATGACATATACCTACAAAGTAACATATTATCACTCATAAAAAAATGGGTTTAAATATTTTCATAGTTGAATGAATTCTACACAAGATCCAGGTATCAATGAGAGGGAAAAAATACTAACCGGAATTGTTCATCCATTGAAACCCAAGTATTTTTCCATGTATGAGTGAAGTCCAGCTGGTAAAACCACTTGAATAAGAAAAAACAATCCATAACCAAATTTTGATAGTGTCTCTGTAGTTCAACAATGTAAAACATCAAACAAAAAGATGAGGAAAAGGTAATAGGGATGCTTTCCAAGCCCTATAAAAGTGAAGTTTCTACTTGCTTGAAAAATAAATGGATTAATCTTGGGCATTGTGCACCATTATTTAAATTTTCTTGTCAGAGAATGAGTGAAATTAACTTAGTTTCCATTGCAAATCCAATTCTAGTCTTTAATTTTTTATTTATTAATTATTGTCATTAGCACTGAAATAATGTTCAAAATAATGTTCCAAAGTGCCATTACTCACCATAAATACCAATAAGACCACTGGGAACAAAAAAAATCAATACTACTAGAGTACACCAAGTCATGATTATTGCCATCAATTCACCATGGTGCAAACTATATTGAGCATCTTGTTGGTCCTTAACTCCAATCATGAGAAGTGCAAATACTGCAAAAAAAAGGTGCCCAGACTGACATGTATAAAAACATCTATATGAAACTATTCTCTACCAGGAGTGCGAGTGAAATAATTAATCCCTGTAGATATAACTTATGTATAATAGTCATTAACTCAAATTCCTATCTTGATTTTGATTCCCAATAGCACACACGTGTAGACATCCTTTCTTTTAAATGTTGTTTGAATAACTTTAGCTTAAATTCAATTTCTAGGTGGCACATGCCGCATATTCCCCACAAATTCATTTCCCTTAAAACTTACAATTTAATGAATATGTAAGAACAAATAAAAATATATACATAGCTAATGAACATGTATTTCTCGAAGAGATGACTTTGGAAGAAGAAAAAGATATGATAAAAGACCTGATAAGGATTTTTCCGAGTCATTAAAAAGAAAGAAACAAGAAAATGGCCTTCATATTTTTACAATATTTTATGTAAAAGAGTAATACATTATATCCCATATTCATTATGGTAAAATATACTTTCTATATTCATTATTATATAAAGAGATGTTATTATGGAGAATTATATTATCCCACATGTAATTTGTGAGAGTAATTCCTCCTCATCTCTTAGTATATAATAGAGTCAAGGGAGTCACATCACAAAGTTCATGATCTATACTTATTCACAAGTATTGCTATATTGTCTTGGGGTTATTGGCATTGCTCTCTTGCAAACTTGAGGGAGATATTACGGAGATAATAGAAGACTACTTTCCCATGGACATAGCCCAATTGGGTGAACCACGTATATTTGGTGTACTCTTGTCTCTCGTTCTCTTTTTGTACTTGTTGTTGATATATTATTGTTTTGTATAGATAGGTAAGCTAGTTTAGTTAGATCCATATCTCTTACATGGTATTAGAGCTTGTTGCTATGATCTAGCACCTTCTATTGCTTTCAAAAAAATATTTTTATCATTTGGGCATTGTTTATTTTTTGTAGATTTTCTTTCTATCTGGTAGCCATTAGACTTCTCTTCAGATCTGGGCATATTTCTGCAGTTTTTTACTTCTAACCCTAACCTTGTTGTGTAGATTTTTGTAGAACATTTTCAAGGGTTTATTGATGTTATTTTTGTAGATCTATATGTGTTTTGGATTCTCCTCAAGGAGATCTACCTTCCGATTGTCAAAACGACAGTTTTTTGTCCAAGTTTGGTAGAATTTGTGTAGGTTTCCGTGTTCGGCATATTCAGAACTGTTTTCGGCCTTAAACTAGACACTCGTTACTTTTATTCGCAGAACCCGTAGTTAACCGTGACTGTTCCTAGTGCGAACCTCCGAATACACTACAGACTCGCGGCATCCCAGTGCGTAGACCCGCGTATGCTTCAGCATACTCGCGACTGTTCCAATGTCGAACCCATGTTTACTGTAGCTTATTCGCAACCCTTCATGTGATGAGCTCGCAAATGCTTCGGCGGAACCGTGACCTTATAGTGCAAAGACCTGTAAGTAGCCACGACTCCATTACACCACAACTTGCAAGTAACCGTGACCCTTGCCATACAGAACCCGTGTTTTTCTAGTATTGTTAGCAAGTCCATTGTGGAAAAACCCGTGAGTGACTTTTCTTAGCATTTTTTTTTTCAAAAAGGCTATAAGTAAAAGTTTATTTTCCCTTACTGTTTTTTACTGTGTTTCTGCATATCAGTATGGGAAAGTATATCCGTTTTTTGTTATTCACTTTCTTTCTCTTGTCATTTCTAACATTTGGGTTTCTTGTCAATATTTCTATCATTATGACTTCGGAAGTAGCTTCTGTTCCTGAATTTATTGGTTCTAACTATCTTGCATGGAAGAGAAAAATGATTGACGTTCTCATGAGTAAGAATCTATGGAGGATTGTTAATGGTGAACACATGAAACCTGTCCATGCTCAAGCTTTGGCTATATGGGAAGATAAATGTGATCAAGCAAGAGGGCTCATTGGTCAAATGGTTGCAGAAAGTCTTCAGGTAAGTATTGAGGCAAAAGACAACCCCATTGAGGTATGGAAAATTATTGCTTCTTTATTTGATAAATCTGATGATGTGTCTGCTTATTACCTTGAAAAGAAGATTTTGAGCTAGATCCTACTAACTTTGAAAGAGTAGAATTATATCTTGCTGAAGTGAAAACTTTAAATGAAAAATTAAATAATTGTGGTAAAGATTACAAGAAAACAGACACTGCTCTTATAATTCTTGTAGAACAAAAATTGCCATCTTGTTTTAATATGTTCATTCAAACTAGGAATAGAGCTCTTGAATTGTCTTCAAATACCACAAAACCTACTTTTTATGATTTTTGTAAAGGATTGATAAATGAGCAAGAAAGGTTAATTGTTTCAGGACAAGTCTCACCTAATATGGCTCTTATGGCACATAATCCTAATTTTTGTAAAAATGTTAAAGATTCTAATTCACACACTTCAAATCATACTAATAAAGCCCATCATGAAAATAGTAAGAAGAATAAAGTGTATGATCCTTGTAAGTATTGTCGTAAAACTAATCATCCTGAAAAGAATTGCTTTAAAATGAAACGTTTAATGGCTAAAGCTAAACAGAAAGATTCTGATGAATTTCAAGTGGCTTTAAGTGCCTCTATTGTTGTCATCTAGCAGTTCTTCTTCTAATGTTTCATGACTAAATTCGATGTTTTTGTTTATGCTTAATCATGTTGATTTCTAATCATGTCATGTTTATTTTGTTGTTGAGCAATTTTATAACGCAATCTAATATTTGTCTTTTTTGTGCTCACTATTTATATCTTGTGGCTGACACTTAATATGTAAAAGTAACTTCATTTTCCTTAATTTTCAAGTTAATCTTTTGTTTGATCATATCATGTTGCCATCTTTTATATGATGTTTGCTAACCTTTGGTGTATAAGCATTTTCATTTATGTATGAGCAATGTTGTTTTTATTATCTTTATATGCTTTAATCTTGGAAGTTCATATGTGCAGGTAAGTTCTCTGTTTATGTTTGCATTCCATAAATAATGAAGCACCATCTTCTACTGTTAAAGTCATGATGTTCATCTGTATGATATCATTTTCGATGTATAGACCATTGGGGTCTTTTTTCTTCGATGTTTGAGGTCTTCTACAGATATTTATATTGCACCTTCATTGGAAGAATGTCTGTTATCTACGTGTATTGGCCATCTAAGTATCTCTACCCTGGTGTGGATATTATATCATAGTTCTTCAGCTATCAGTTATGGTTGTGATGATTCTTGTGGTCATATGGGAATCTTGCTGTTGGATTGCATCACATGTCCTTGGCATTTTACTGTTGGGTATTTCATCGTCCAACCTGGTTTGTGTGCAATTTCATGGTTCAATGAGAAGCGGTTGTTCTTCATCAAATTCCATTCGCCGAAGTGTTCTTCTTAGTTTGCAGCTTATGGATTCTGGAAGTGGTCATCAAGGGGGAGCAGTAATGACTCCTCCATTCCTTTGTTAGTGGGATTTTCTCCGAGCCATTATTAAGGGGGAGTCTTGGAATATTTATATTCCTTGGAAGCTAATAATGTCTTTGTATTATGTCGGAAGATATCCACAATCTTATGTAAAATAGTAATACATTATATTCCATATTCATTATGGTAAAATATACTCTTGATATTCATTCTTATATAAAGATATGTTATTATGGAGAATTATATTATCCCACATGTAATATGTGAGAGTAATTCCTCCTCATCTCTTAGTATATAATAGAGTCAAGGGAGTCACATTACAAAATTCATGATCTATACTTATTCACAAGTATTGTTATATTGTATTGGGGTTATTGGCAGTGCTCTCTTGTAAGTTTGAGGGAGATATTCTAGAGATAATAGAAGACTACCTTCCCGTGGACATAGCCCAATTGGGTGAACCATGTATATCTGGTGTACTCTTGTCTCGTGTTCTCTTTTTGTACTTATTGTCGATATATTATTGTTTTGTATAGATAGGTAAGCTAGTTTAGTTAGATCCATATCTGTGGCACAAATTCTAATGACCTGGAAAATTATTTAGATACAGATGGTGTGTTTGCAGATGTTTTGAAGGCTAAGACCAAAAGAACAAACACATTTACAAACAAACCTAAAATAATTTTTAGTTTCTTATAGGGAACAAAAACTAGCGATTTGGATGCTAATATTTCATATGTTGTAGAGTGTGACGATGTCCAGGGATTCCCTATAGGTCCATGTTGTGGGTACAAAAGAGTTTCAGTCAGAAACTCGGAAGAAAGGTTGGGTATTTAATGAATTGGGTCAGAATCTTTCTAATAAAGATCTAAAATATTATGTGTTAGAATATAATTACACCTAGGACCATAGTCTCATAATATATTTTGATGATTAGTTGGTCCAAAACATGGTTAATGATGATTATCCAAGGTTGTTAGGCATTAATGACTACTTCCACCACCTAAGTGCCCATTTTTGGTCAAATAGGCAGTTAGGAACCCTCATTTATTACCACTACCTCGCCGTGGAATTCCCTTATCCCCTATTTTATGGAGTTGAGTTTGACCTGAGGTGCCCATGCATTGAATGTGGCCATTTCCCCCCCCTCCTTGACAGGTTTGTCCTATCCTTTGCCACCTACACTCCACCAAATCCTCCACCACTCATGTGCTAGCATCATTGATGACTTACCATGCCCTCCCATCATTCATATTACGAATTCATGATTGTTTGAGGTGATTTGGGAGCCCATTGGTCAACCTAGGGGGGATTGAGGTCTAATGTAAGCTATCCGCTTGTAGCTCATTTGGATGCCTCCAAAGGCTCACGATTTTTCCCAAATGTTATATAACGATGTTCACAACTCATTTCTGGGTTGGATAGTAATAAAATAACCTGCTATTTGATAATTTGTGTGTTTAGAGTGCCTCTTTTACATTATTTTCTGCATAGTTAGTCAAATTTCTTGATTGTGAGGATATCCTTAGCTAGTAGATCCTGATGTGAGTTGAATTTCACATGGAATCAGATCCATTGGAGCTTCTAGTCGAACCATTCTGCTTCAAAATTGTACCAGAAGCAGTGGAGCAACCACATAAATCCCCGTTACCATTTCCTTAAAGCCATTGGATCAATCCTTTGGAGTCTACCCAGGGTTCCATGTGCTCCCAAATGTGCCTTCTGTCAATGCATGGTTCAAATTAGCTAGTTAGGATCCCCTCTTGAGGGATTGAGTGTTTGCATTATAGGTTTATAGTGTTCTTTGTCACCTAGTGCGCAAGCTACAAAATGGAGCAGTCTCATGTCATATTGCTCGCTCCATTCAACTACTTTGTGTGGAAGGCCGAAATGATAATCCAACTGAGATCCAAGGGTCTCTTTAGAGTTACCATGGGGGATGAGAATGAGTAGAATTCTGTAGTAGATAAGTCAAAGTTCTTTAACAGAATGGATGAATATTTTGGCATGATTTGTCTCAGCATCTCAAGAGACCTCTTGTTTTATATTTACAATCTCACTACTCCAAATGAAGTGTGGCTCAAGATTTGCGCATTTGTCCAATTAGAATAGTAGTTGTGCAGTTAAAGGAATAACAATAATTCAGTGAAGTCTGTATTGTTAGAACTGTGAAGTGCACAGTCACGTATTTGCACTGTTATATTATGGTAAATGCACAGTTATGAGTAAATGTGCAGTCACAGTGAATCAGCGGATCCTGTAGGTTGTTGAGGAACGCAAGTGCATAGATACATGCTAAGGAGTGATCTGCGAAGTAGATGTTAAGTGAGATGCACATCTTCACCCCACATAACATAACCACACCTCACCATGTCACAGAAACCTGATTCTATAACCACCCATCTTCGCTTCGGATGAGACTTCATTTTGCTCGCAGGTTGATGCCAAAAGGAGTAGTGAAGTGGATTTTGTTGGACTAAAGAAAGAAGAACCTCGCAAACCCCATGTCAGCCCCCAAGAAAGTAGTGAGAAAGGATAACAATTCCAACAAAAGGTCATGTTTCCACACTAAAGAATGGCGAGAGGCGATGTTGTTATGTTATGAGACCGTGAAGAAGGAAGTATAGCTAACAAGTGGTTTGTTGTCGTGCTTGAACTGGTGTTGTGCTTTGATAATTGGAATCTCAGGAGAACATAGATACAGAATTGGGTGGCTAAGACAAAAATGGAGCTTGCAAAGAAAGAAAACAGACACCCGTGCTTATCTATGGAAGAGTGGTTGCAGAATACCTATTTTTTGGCATACACGAAATATTCTTTGCATTTTTCGGTAACAAACTACATGAGTGGATATCACGACTTGCAGAAAGAAAAAATTATTTTCAAGGTGGAGAACCTACAATTTGGACTCTAGAACTGATTCAGAGGCTTAAAGAGGTTGATAGCCCAATTTCAAGAGCAGTAGAATTTTGGATGGATACGTACTGGAAGGATATGTTACAGAATTTTTTGTGGACACTCTGAAGTCTTACAGCATAGCAAAAGGAGATTTCTTCAAAGGATTCAGAGGTAAGTACCTAAAAAATCTCAGCTTATATATTAAAATGTTAGCAAAGAAAGGTGTCTTGAGATTGAAATAGAAATCCTAGGGATTTGAATCTGTAAAGTTCAGTAATATAGATAGTGATACTGAGTAAAATATGTATACTTTGTGAATTGGAAAAATATATAAGCCTAGCTCTAGACAAAGGTCTCGTGAAGTTGAACCTTGCATACCCTTAGAAATTGAGTTAGGTGGTGTCAGACAGTCATATCAGGGTGAGTTTGATAGTGAAACATAGCCTAGACCGACTATCTATCAACCTATCACTCCGCAGAAACCTCTAGTTGATGGAAGAAATACTACTAATTCACAGAACACCAGTAGCAGTAACACCGTGAGAGCTAATACTCATAATCAGTCAAGTAGTGGTATACCTTATTCGACACAGAACACTACACCTCCTAGAAGAAGAATGGAAGATGACATTAAGCTACCCATTTTTAAAGGAACTGGTCTAGAAGACCCATAGCAACATTGGTTTCTCTTTGAAGATGTGTGGAATGTTAAGCAATTCCAGGATGAATTTATAAGACAAGCTCAGCTAGTTACAGCATTTAGAGACAGAGCTCTAACATGGTTTATGAAGTATTCTGTTGGACATAATAGAACACTAGTTGACACTAGAACTGCGCTTATTAGAGAATTTAAGAAACCTAAGTCAGAATCTCAGTGCATTACAGAGCTAAAAGAAATCAAACAGAAACCTAATGATATTGTATGGGAATTTGATCAGAAATTTAAAGCATTGTTAGATCAAGTAAGTTTTGACATAGCACCGCAACAACATCAAGTGGTTCATAGCTGCGTTGTTGACCAATATCAAACTACCGTTGATGCAACAGAAAGTAGCATCGCAAACATAGGCATTAGAGATTGCGATGAAGCTAGAGGCTTCGCCTATAGGAGAAACTAGCACAGGGATGGTACAGATACAAACCCAGCTAGCAAACTTGACGTTGCAGTTGCAAGATATGAAAAAGGGTAAAGAAACCAAAGAAGAGGTTTGGTGTACAAAGTGTAAAGGAGAAGGAAATTCCAAGGAAAACTGCCCAGTATTTCAAGATTACATCTCTAGTGGCGCACCAAACCCATTGAATCAACAACAAGGACCATAGTGTGAGATTTGCCGATGTAGAAGACATCGCCCAGAAGACTGTTACCTACT
The DNA here is from genome assembly GCA_027924585.1 of Larix kaempferi. Classification (NCBI taxonomy): domain Eukaryota; kingdom Viridiplantae; phylum Streptophyta; class Pinopsida; order Pinales; family Pinaceae; genus Larix; species Larix kaempferi. Next base: position 9,422,891 of record BSBM01000074.1, on the reverse strand, counting down.
CCAGAAATATGTGTAGACACCTAAAATCCGATACTATACATTATGTAAGTTAGTTGGCCATGACGATATCAACTGTAGAGCATATGATATGATATCATGATAGAAAGAAAACATGATGTCTATAGAGTTCAATGGGAAACACAGAATAATAATGAAAACATGTAGTATGATCAAGGAACATACAGAGGATGTGGTGGATTCAGAGGAAGAGGACGCAACACTTGCCAACAAGGAAGAGGAAGAGGTCAGATTGTATGCTATAAATGTGCTCAACCAGGACACTTAGACAGAGATTGTCAGAACCCTTGTACTACCTATAAATACTGTAATTCATTTCTCCATGTCATTAAGGCATGTCCTGTTTTTGCAAGAGAAAAGACTAGAAGTGCAGAATCAGAACATATAGATGATTACATCTGAAGAACGAAACAAAGATTGCAACATCCATGTTGTGACACGAAGCGAAGCTATGATAGGTGGACACCATAGAACTAAAGCTTCGACTTCTGAGGAACACACCACGAAACATAAGCCTACTAAAGGGGCTTGGATAAGAAAAGCGACTGGGAAATGCCTGATTTCAACCTTAACAAAGAAAACAAATCCTTTATGGAAACCAAAAAAGTCTTACAGAGCTTAGACCCTGTGACCCCAAGAGTCCAGTTGCGAAGTGAATCAACGCCTATGGTGAATATGCCAATTTAATATGATGGATCACGTACTGCAACAGAACCCATAAGTCCTTTTGCGCAATTCTTACAGAGTTGCATGAAGTTGTTAAAGCAAGGAAATGCCTTAGAAGATTTACAAATCGTATTCAGTCATTACGAGCAGCGTAGTGCCATAAGCGAAGCACATAGCGTAGTTCACCATATCAAGAATCATAGAAGGACCGGAAGAGAGATGAGATTAAATGCGTAGATCAGAGGCTTTGAAATGGACCAGATCATTCTTGAATTAGGCTCATAAGTGAATGTTTTGACAAAGAAGACATGGGAATAGATGGGAAAGCCGAAGATATCATGGTGACCAATACAGTTGAGACTATCCAATAAGAAAAATGTTCTACCTTTTGGGAGATTATCAAATGTCCTTGTTGACATTGATGGAGTGCGAAGTAAAACAAACTTCGAGGTTATTGAAATTATAGATGAAAACAATCCTTATCCTGCACTGTTAGGGATTTTCTAGGCAATTGATAACTTCGCGATCATCAATCTCAAGAAAAACGGATGATATTTGAAGGATCAGATATCAGGGTCATCGCACCGTTAGACCCTAAACAAGGACCTAGATATACTAAAATAGTAAGAGAAGAATGCAAAGCTCAATATATTGACCATATCTACAAAATGACAGTAAATCAAGCAGACTACATCAGTCCTACTAATGATGGAACATTGAGCTGGAGATGCGACAACTCTTTCATATCAGAGAGAGCTGCAGGAATGAATAATTGGCAGAGCAGAATGCACGAAGTATCAACAATACGATGTGCGAAGATCACAAAGTCACTACGTTGGATTGGAACAGAGGTAATCCCAATCCCTAATTATGATGGTTTAGGAAATATACATGCATTCCTTCATGAATATGTAGTTTCAATTCCAACAGAACACACAATAGTTGCTCTAGATACAACACTGCACGCTACACTTGCTAGATGGTGGGATGGGCATAAACAGAACTTGAATACATGGGAAGAATGTAAGCACATGATGGAAATCAAATTTACAGAACAAACTGAGATTGTGCAAGTAAAATATAATGGAAATACTGATCCTAGAGATCACATAGAGGTTTGTTTGAAAACATGGATACATACACCTAACCAAGAATGGGTGCACATGTTTATACACATATTAGAGCGAATTCCAAAGAGTTGGTACACATAAGTTGAATTTCACAGCGGAACAATAGATTGGCACATACTAATAATTGACTTTCAATCCACTTTCATTTTTGAGGATGATTGTTTGAGTATCAGTGAGGATTTGTAGATCATTAAAAAGCAGGTATTCAATGATACCTTGTTGCCAATATATGAACAACCAGAATGGGAAAAACAGTCAGAACATGCCCTAGAATGTTATAACTTCGCATTATATGAAGACGAAGATCCGTGAGATGTAAACATATCCAAGTGAGAAGGAGAACGCGGTGTTTAAGGACCTAACTTAGAAATTCCAGAACTGAGAAGTCCTGTGAATTCTAGAAAGATCAACATTGGTACTGAAAATGAACTAAAGTTCGCTTCTATAGGGGACTACTAGGATGAAGAAACAGTAGGACAGATTGCAGACCTACTGTGCGAATATCAAGACCTATTTCCTACCAAGTTCTCTAAAATGAAAGGCATTTTAGGTGACTTGGGAGTTATGAAAATACCTCTCAAGCTAGATGCGAATCCTATCAAGCAAAGACCATACGGATTGAATCATAGATACAAAGAAAGAGTAAAAGCGGAGCTTGATAAGATGCTTGACGCATGAATTATAGAGGTAGTAGAAGAATCATAATGGATAAGTCCCATGGTTATCCAGGATAAGAAAGCTTAAGGTGAGATCAGGATATGCGTAGATCTCAGAAAGCTAAAGATGCCTCGTTGCATGACCCATTTCCTACTCCATTCACAGATGAAGTGATAGATAATGTTGGAGGAAACGAAGCATACTCATTCTCTGATGGATTCTCTCGATATCATCAGACCAGAATCGCTACAGAAGGAAGACATAATACAACATTTGGTATTGAATGGGGATCATATCAATACATAGTTATGCCTTTTGGTTTGAAAAATGCACCTGCTATCTTTTCCAAAGTAGTTTTTGTTGCATTTAAAGATTCTATCCACAAATTCTTAGAAGTTTATTTTGATGATTGGACAGTATTTGGTTCACTAAACAACCATTATGCGAACTTAATAATAATGTTAGCGAAGTGTAGACATCATCATATTTCCTTGACTCTAAAGAAAAACATCTTCTTTGTTCCTTATGGAATCCTACTGGGACACATTATATGTAAGCAATGATTGATGGTTGATCCAGCAAAGATCGCATTTATTGTGAACCTACGAGTGCCCAAATCAGTAAAATAGCTACGCACTACATTGGGACACACAGGATACTATAGGAAGTTCATCAAGGGATATGCACAGATCATTGTTCCTATGGAGAAATTACTGAAGAAAGAAGTGCACTATATTTGGACTGAAGAATGTCAGAAAGGATTGGATACACTAAAATAGAGAATGGTCACTGTGCCTATTCTAGTCTTTTCGGAATGGAATAAACCATTCCATGTGCATGTAGATGCTTCATCTATAGCATTGGGCATTGTGCTAGATCAACCAGGCGAGGGAGGGATTGATCACCCCATTGCATTTGCAAGAAGAAAGCTATCTTCAACAGAAAAGAACTATACCACGATAGAAAGATAAGGTTTAACTATGGTATATGCATTGTAGAAGTTCAGACACTATCTGCCAGGTTCACATTTTTGTATGTTTACTGACCATTCATTTTTGAAGTACTTGGTCAACAAACTAGTGTTAGGGGCGAGAATATGTAGATGGCTACTACTCTTTCAGGAATATGATTTTGAAATCATTGTTAAGCCAGGAAGATTGAATTCAGGACCCGACTATCTCTCTAGAATTGAATCAGGCGAAGAACCGAGTAACTTGAAATACAATTTACCAGATGCACAGTTGTTTGCTATTCACATAGAAGATGACTATTATAAGGACATTGTAGACTTCCTGACTACATGTCTAGCACCTACAAATTTAACTACGCATCAAAAGAAGTAGTTAGTGGTAAGAGCGGCTGAATTTACCATAATTGCAAGTCAATTATACAAGTTGGGACCTGACGAAGTATTGCGAAGATGTGTATTGGAACATGAGAAACCTATGGTACTTGATGAAGCACATTCAGGGGTATCTGTGGGCCACTACGCATGAAGAGCTACTGTGGAGAAAACTTTAAGAGTGGGGCTATGGTGGCCTACCTCACACAAGGATTCAAAGGAACATTGCTGAATTTTCAGTGTTTTTCAAAGGACAGGGAAGCCATCTCATAGAGATGGATGTCATTGATGCCACAACTGACCTTGCAAGCGTTTGATAAATGGGCTATTGATTTTGTGGGACCTATTAACCCACTAGGAAAGTGAACTAGTTGGAGATATATCATCACAGACACAGAGTATCTAACCAGGTGGGTATAAGCAAAACCAGTGAAGGACGGTAGCACAGTTATTGCTGCGCGGTTCATATTTGAGAACATCTTGACAAGGTTTGGATTCCCAAGAATCCTAATGAGTGATCAAGGAACTCATTTCTTGAACATGACCATTGAAGATTTGACCAAAGAATTTAAGATCTACCATCAGAAGATCACACCATATCATCCACAAGCTAATGGCATTGTTGAAGCGTTTAACAAAGTATTGGAAAATACGTTGACCAAGGTATGTAATACAAATAGGGATTATTGGGATATGAGAATACGAGCAGTGTTATGGGCGTATAGAACAACTTGTAAGAAGTTGATAGGTCACACACCCGTCAGATTAGCATATGGACAGGAAGTTGTCATGCCCTTGGAATACATATTACCAAGCTTGATAATTGCAGCATTCACAGGCATGGCTGATGAAGAGACAATGGAAGAAAGGATACTACACTTAGTCGGGCTAGAGGAAGATTGATTCATTGTAGTCTTTCACCAACAAGTACATAAAGGAAAATAAAAAGTGTGGCATGATAGTCACATCAAGTACAAATTCTTCCAGGTAGGATATCTTGTCCTCCTCTATGATAGCAAGTTTGATCTGCATGCACCTAGGTGCACGAGGGGGACAACAGTTCGACTGAATGAGACGGCTATATTATGGCGGAAGCATAAGAAATAAAATAATCTAAGTAGGAATACACTACACACATGAACCTACATTCACAGACAATATGTAGGAAAGTGAACTGATTTATCTATTACTGGATGTAAAGATCATAAAGTTGTATATTACAATAGTTTACATGCTTATATAGAATGTTGAGACGCTTGGGTGCCTTCTCGTTACGTTTAGTTACAAGAGAAGTTAGAACGGTTTCGGAAGTTCAACCGCTACAGTTGACTTGAAGACAGAGAGACAATTTGTCGTAGTTCGACAATTGCAAGTCACAAGTCAGTGTTGCATGTCAACGTCGCGAGACTATTGAGGTCGGTGAACTTGTTGAAATTGCTGAGCTTATCGAAGTCGAAACTTGTCAAAGTTGTGTCGAAGTCGATGACCTATCATAGTTTATTTTAGCAATTGACAATAATTGTAACTGTTGAGTGGATCATACCTCCTTTTTAAAGAAACAATGGTACCCATTGTTTGCTCGGTCAGGTGAGTAAACTTGTTGGTCAGTTCAGTAGGAGAGTACCATTTTCCTTGGGATGGGAGTTGTCCAAATTTGTCAACCTAAAACAAGGAAATTGTGTTCATCCTTGTACGCCATACTTGTCGTCCCAGAATGATGTCGCAAGGAAGAGGTTCCTAAACATCTAGATGGATGTCTTCGGGTTCTTTTGTTTACAATTTGTGTTGTTCCAACAGTGGTGCATGGTATGGTCAAAGTAGATCCACATTAAATAATGGATGCAGACCCAGGCATGAAGGAATGTCGAGCTGAAATTTTTTTTCTCCAATCTATTGAAGAATATTGTATGGACCATTGCGCAAAGGTTTCAACTTCTTGTATGGTCCAATGAAGCGTTCCTTCTTGAGATGTAACCAAACCTTATCCCCAATTTGAAATGAATGAGGGATAGGATGATTATCATGTCGGGCCTTAGCTTTCACATTTGCTTGTTGCAACATTTCATGTGCTTGTCTCTAGATGTCGCATTTCTGATCTCAAAACATCAATGCTTTGTCAACTTCTCACTGGTTGTGGTCGATGTCGTTCGAATGTGTCGAGGAGTTGATCAATTCCATAGGCGATGAGGGTTGAAATCCATAACAGATATCAAATGGAATCTTTCCTGTAGAACTGTGCTGAGCACAATTGTAGTTGTGTTGTATGTATGGAAGGATATCATCCCATGTTCGTTGATGCTTGTGGTTGTACATGTGAAGCAGTTGTATGACCAAGCAATTCACAACTTTCGTTTGTCCGTCTGTCTGAGGATGGAAATCTGTCGACAATGAGAATCTTGAGTCTAGCTACTGCCAAAGAGTCTTCCAAAATATGTTGACGAGTTTGGCATCTTGTCAGAAATGATGGTTGTCAGTAAACCATAGTGTTTCCAGACATGTTTGAAGAAAAGTTGAGCAGTTTGCTGCACTTTCGTAGTCTTCTTGCATGGAATGAGAATGGCCATCTTGGAAAATTTGTCAAATACTAATAGGATCGCGTCATGCTGATGTTTGGTAGTAGGATATCCCATCAATTAGTCCATAGAAATAGATTCTCATGTTCGACTAGGAATTGGAAAAAGTGTGTACAATCCCTATCGTCGATTAGGCGGTTTACAAATGGCACAAACAATGCATGATTGAATGTACTTGTTGACGTCGGTTTTAAGTGTAGGAAAACATAAATACTTCTGGAGGATAGCAAGGGTCTTTTCTACTCCAAATTGTCCTACATTCTTGATGTAGTGCGTGTCCAAAATGAGCTGCTATCGATGCTCACCGGTCGGTACACAAATTTATCCAAGCTTGTTTAGCATGGTGTCTTTCAGGAAATAGTCGGAGATCGATGACTTGTCAATCTGAAGTTGTTGGTAGACAGGTGAAAATTCGATGTCTTGCTGATACAAATGAGGCCAAGTAGTGGTGTCACATCCCTACATACTCATCACTGTTAAAAAGAGAGTAATGGGTGGTCAACTTAGATAATTGGCAGCAGCATTGGCTTTACCTTTCCGATACTTAATTACCAACTGAAATTGTTGTAGGTAATTAATCCACTTGAGTTGTCGAGTTGTTTGTAACTTTGATTGGGATGGGGTGAACTGTAAAGGCTCATGGTCAGTGAGGATGACCGTTTCCTTGCCAAGGATGTAATTCCTCCATTTCTTAAGACCTTGCACAATAGCATACAATTATTTTTCATATGTTGAATATCTTCTAACAATGTCGTTAAAATTTTTAGAATGAAAAGTGACTAGGTGACCAGACTGAGTGATCACTACGCCCAAGGCATAGTCCGATGCATCCGTCTCAATCTCAAAGATTTGATGCAAATCAGGTAACACAAGTAATGGTGTAGTGCAAAGCTTGTGTTTGAGCTATTCAAAAGCTTCTTATTGTGTAGGTGTTCATTTGAAGACAATTTTCCCATTTCTCTTCATCAACTAATTCAAGGGCCAGGCTATATGACTGAAGCCGAGTATGAATCATCGATAGAAATTCACCAAACCCAAGGAAACTTCTTAGCTCTTGAATGCTTTGATGAATGGGCCAATCTTTGAGAATTTGTAATTTTTCTGGGTTGACGTGAATGCTTACAGAGTCAATTACAAACGCCAAATATTTGATGGTGTTCATTGCAAAGGAACGCTCGTCTATGTTCAAGTAGAGTCGATGTTGTTGGAGAGTGTCGAGGACTTGTTGAAGTTGTCCAACATGTTCTTCCCATGACTGAATGAAAAATAGTATGTCGTTGAGATAGACAATGACCCATTTGCCAATGAAAGGTCAAAGAATTTTTTCTATGTATCGCATGAAGGTCTCCGGTGCATTGGTTAAGCCGAAAGGAATGACTAACCATTCAAACAATCTTTCCTTGGTCTTGAAAGCAGTTTTCCATACATTTGAGGGCTTGATTGGAATTTGATGATATCCTTACTTGAGGTCGAGCTTAGTAAAGAATGTAGCACCTTTCAAACAGTTGATGTGCTTGTCTATCCGCGACAGAGGGTAGCATTTCTTTACCGAAATTTTGTTGAGGGCCCGGTAGTCGATGCACATGCTCCAAATCTCGTCTTTATTTGGAACAAGGATGATTGGACTTCTACAAGGAGATAAATAGGTCGGATATGACCTTTGTCGATCAAATCTTGGATTTGTCTATGCAATTCTTCATTTTCGAGAATGGATCTTTTGTAAACAGATGCATTAGGTAATGAATAACTAGGAGAAAGTTCAATAGAGTGTTTTACCTGGAAATGTCGAGGTACTCCGTCTAGAACTTGGAACAGATTCTGGTACTCATCAAGAATGTTGTCGATCTGCTGCTTCTGTCAGGATCTGCACTAGTCGGTGACTCGACTGGTTGCTACAGTATCCCTAGAATGTTGTGGCTTTATCATAATCAATGTGAAATTCTAAGCATGATTGATGAGCTTCTTTTTCTGTTTAGCAGATATCATTGCAACCGTTGGTGTAGGTCGTTGTTCTGGTATGTTGTATCGTTGATTATGAATTCTGACAATCACTTTCGACGGTTGTGACTAGTAACTTCGATGTCTATCCCGAAGGTAAGGTTTCCCAAACAGGGCATCAGCTACTAAGAGAGGTGCCACATCACGGAGTAATTCATCTTCAAAAGGCTTTACGAAGTAGGTGATTTTGCATTTTCCGGTGATCCATAGTTCCTATCCATCCTTCATCCAAGCGATGTTATAAGGATGAGGATGTGGAGTGGTAACAAGACCTAGTTTCTTCACAAGTTCTTCAGAAACAAAGTTCTTATGGGTCTCGTTATCCACAATCAGATGCAATGGATTGTTTTGAACCCATATCTATGTATGGAACAGGCGCTCTCATTCCTCCTATTCAATGATAGTCGAGCCTATTGGGGTTGTCGATGTCAAAAGGGTCATTACGTTTGGGTTAGATTCTACCATAGTCTTGTCGAACACATTGGATGTCGACACTTTTTCCAAAAAGGTCTTTTGATATTTGCATTCAAATGTATCATTCCAAGATGAGTGATGGTAATCACACCATTTCCGGGTAGGGGGTTGTTTTCTATGTTCCCTTTTGTGAAAAGGATTTTTTTTGCGATCTGGCTTTCACGGAGTTAGCTGAGAAGATTTTGACTTGTCGAAGTCAGTTGGTTCCTTCTTGTCAAGTGGTCATCCTAACGGTTTAGTTGTGAAGCACGTTTTTCCATTCTGTTTGGGTTTGAGTTTGCTGGCATAGTGGAATGCATCTGCGAGCGTATTGACAGTCAGAAACTCCATCTCCTACTGAATTTACTGGGATAATCCACTAATGTACTTCAGAACAAGCATTTTTTCTTCTTCTTGAACGCCAAGTCTAGCCATGAGTCGACAAAACGCGTCAGTGTAACTCTGTACGGACTGGTCTTTCCATTTCCTTAACTACTGCCACTTCTTATACTTTAGTTCAAGGTACTTGGGTGAGTAAAACTCCTTTCGGATGTATTCGACAAATTTCTCCCAAGTGTCAATGGGGTCTCCACTTTTCTCCATATTTGTCGAGAGGTTCTCCCACCAACAATGCACAGATGTTGACATATTTAAGGATGCAATGGTGATCTTATCGGCTTCTAAGAGTTGATTCACAAAGTAATAGGATTCCAATTGTTGTACCCAATTGTCGACGTATTCTACGTCTATCTTGCCTTCTAGATTCGATATGTCCAAATTCATTTGCACTTTGAAGGGGCTGGTTTTGTCGGAGTTATTTCTCGTCGGAAATCCTCCTAATGTTCAAGAAAATTGCATGAGAATCTCAATGATACCAATGATCTGCACATGCCTAGGTGCACGAGGGGGACAACAATTTGACTGAATGAGTTGGCTTTGTTATGGCAGGAGCATAAGAAATAGAATAAGCAAAGCAGGAATACACTACACACATGAACCTACATTCACAGACAATATGCAGAAAAGTGAATTTATTTCTCTATTACTGGATGTAAAGATCATAAAGCTGTATATTACAATAGTTTACATGCTTATATAGAATGCTGAGACACTTGGGTTCTTTCCTGTTACGTTCAATTACAAGAGAAGTTAGAACAGTTTCGGAAGTTCAACCATTATAGTCGAATGGAAGACAGAGAGACAATCTATCATAGTTCGACAATCGCAAGTCGTAAGTTGATGTTGCATGTCGACATCGAGAGACTGTTGAGGTCATTGAACTTGTCGAAGTTGTTGAGATTGTCGAAGTCGTGTCAAAGTCGAAACTTGTCGAAGTTGTGTCGAAGTAGATGACTTGTCGTAGTTGATGTTAGCATTCAACAACAATGCCAACTACTGAGTGGATCAAAGTTCATGAAATTTCCTGGAAAATTTAAAATGCAATGACTAGGATCGTATGTTGTCACTCATGTTACTAGCAGTGGCACAGTTAAGTTATCCATGCTACTTAGAGAAAATTTGAAAGGACTTGTTAATGGGAGTAGAGTAAAGTCTTACATGGATAGTCCTACCCCTCCAAACATCATTTAACCGCCACAAGAAGTTTCTAAGTGTCATGTGTAGTTGAAATTGGACACTAAGAATAAAAGGATAAAGAGTCTACACACAATTTTGTTAAGATGCGAAGTTTTCACACAATTATGGTAGTTGTGCTGTGAAGCACACATAGCAAGCCAAGTTGCGAAGTAAAAGAAGGTTCGCGCTATGAAGTTAGCTTCAAAGATAAGGAAATATGCAGTGATCCTCGCAAATCACATACCTGCTAGAAAAAATAAGACTTGCACTGCGAAGTTAAAAGCCAACAAAGCAAAATGCGCAATGAACATCGCAGTTGACATGACCAACAGTGAATTCAAGGGAAAACTACCCATTAAAATGTCGATGAGAAAGTAACCATTATACAATGTTTTGGAAACCACATGTATCCGCAATTAAGGCATATTCGTCTGTTGAAGGTGTATTCAATGAAGGGAAAGGACCAAGATCTACGATAGATTTGGCCAACGAACATATCATTTAATGCTAAGATAGCCATTTTTGGGCACACTATAATGGTGATATGCCGATAAATAGTAAGGATTGTCTGCTTGTTGGTTTTACCACAACTTTTAAATTTTTAGTGCCTGTAATTTTCTGAAGACTTTACCAGTGAAAGCGATAGTTACTCGACAGTATATGTCTTAGCAGTCGACATTAGAAGAATTTTTGAGTGATTTCCGACAGTCTGGTCTAGATGGAGTTATGAAGACGTCAGTGAAGCCGTCTATCTTAGAACGAGGTGGTTCATCTAGTTATTCACCGAGGAACCAACCACAACAAAAGAAGAATAAGCAGAAGGCCACTCAGCAGGGAAAGCCGAAGCCTGCGAGTGCTCAGAAGCCAATCCCACTGCCAAATACACAGGAGAGACCTATCTAGATAATTCTGGAGTACATTCCACCTAGGAGAAGTGACGCGCTAGACGTGCTTCTCATAAAGAATGCTCAGTATGATATTCCAATGCCGCTTATGTCAAGCCATGTGCGTCTTAAAGACAATATGTTGGGAAAAATTCCTAACTGTAAGTTTGCTGATCATGAATGGCTACACCAGGACAAGTACCCAAAGTTCCAGCACAATCAATATATGTACAGGAGATTGGATGAAGTTACCCAGATAGTGACAATTCACCCGCAGGAGTGGGCTGCGCCGTTAAACGCATCCGAATTGTTGAATCTATTGCGCATTCCACACTTCGAAAGAATTACTGAGCTTACAACTGTGGTGTGAACATTGCTGTAATGTACGCACCAGGGATATCTATGGTTGGACCGAAAGTTGGATATAAAAATTGAACTCATCGTCAGGATCACGGGTCTATGCAAAAGGGTTGTTGATCACGTCGCTGAGTTCGTGGGGAAAAAAGGACAATGAGTTAGTTGTGCAAATGAAGAATGAATTCGTCATAAGTAAAGGAAGTCATGGTTATGTGACTGTACGAATCCAAGATCAACCAATGTACTTTACAGTGCAGCTGCTCGTAGGAAATATCTTGAGAAAGTGTAGGCCAAATGAAGTTCCAGCTGTTGTAGTATCCTTAGCTGTGAAGGATAAGGATGTATTTCAGTAAAATTGGGTGAGCTACTTGCTCAATGAGTTTTTAGAAGACATCTGTGAGACACAAGAAAACGGAGCTCCATTCCACTACAGTTGGTTGCTTGTATTGGTTTCCTTTGTGGGGTGGAAGGAACCTCGCTACCACCAAGGTCTTTCGGTATTCCTTGGAGATTGTCGGGCAACTAGGTTTGCTAACATGTGGGCGAAATTGAAGCCAGACCACCAAAGAGTGAACAACATCCAGTTCCTCACCTACTATGAGAAGCTATGCGAAGTCATTAAGAAGACTTCGCGTATCACCAAGGACGTCACGTCCCGTTATAATCAAAATATGACGTTCAAAGCCGGACTGCACTTCATATACATATAGCCATGAGTTATAATCATTTCTCCTGAGTGGTTTGAAGGGTTGTATCAGCTTGATGCATAGAAGATCGAGTTGATCATGGAATACTGGCCACCAAAGTGGAAGGTTGAGGTGCTAGCTACACTAATCACCACTTCCAAAGAAAGTGAAGCGAAAGTTCAAGGAGCTAGAGGTGATAAGACCACAAGTGTGAAAAATCCTGAACCTCACCAAGGAGCAGGAGAGAAGAGAAAGGAACCTGCCACAACCGTACTGGAAGGAACGCATAGGAATAAAATGAAGGTTACCAAGCCTCCATTGGATGTGCAGTTGCATGATGATGACTATGAGCGCATCGCATCAAGAGTTTTAATGCATCTTGAAGAAACACATGCATTTAAATAAAGGAAGGAAGAGGCAGCACAGAAAGCCATAATAGAGGGCCTCGCAAAATTGAAAAGTTTGGTCACAAGAGTCGAAAAAGTCCAACGAGACTTGTTAAAAGAACCGGATTCTGATCATTGGTCCATAGAAACAAGTCAAAGGAAGAGGAATCCTCCCGCCTTTAACATGAGATCTCGGCTAGTGAGAATTGAGCCGATGACTGTTATCTTTCCCACTGACAACCTTGTTGAAAGTGCGAAGCAACTCGCACATCTAGATATCAATGATGGGATGTTACCCATAGATGGGTTACATAATCTGCATACCCGGGTTGTAGAAGAAATCATAGACAAAGACTTAGTCTCTTATAACCACAACTTGAAGCTAGAGGAGAGTTATGAGGAGCTAAAAGATGAATGTGCACTGAAAACCAAGGAGCTTGAATATGCGCAGGAGAAGCAGCAAAAGCTACATGAAACTGTTTCAACGGTTTGTGCGAAGATACCTAAATGCGACAAAGAGACAGAGACCGAGGCAACTATAGTTAAGATTGGGGCCACTATGGAAAATATTAAGGCAGAAATGATGGACATGGAAATTGATTATAAGGAGAATGTTGTTGATTTATAGGTGCGAAAGCAATATGGAACCTCACAGAAGGATAAAGAAATAAGCACTGAAGCGTTGTAGGTTTCCACAGAAAACATATCCACAGAAGAGGTGAGATATCAAAACCTACTGGATGAAATTTCTAAAGTATGGGCCACATTGCGAGAAGAAATAGAGTTGCAGAAAGTCTAGGATGAGGTATAGTAGTGACATAAAGACCTAGATGTTGTGAATATGGCCATGAAGGATTTGCCACCAAGGCAAAGAATCCGGAAATTCATAGAGAAGAGGGAGATTAAGAAAGAATTGGAAGTATTAAGGGCAAAGGAAGCTAAAACTTTAGAAAAGTTGCAGCCACTACAGAAAGAAGCGCTTGCACTTTCAGATTAAATTGAGTAGAAGTTGAAAGAACTCTGGGAAATAGAAGATACTGTGAAGGAGCAACTTCTGGAACCCATTTCGAAGGAGATGCTTGAAACAATAAAAGAGTTTAAGAAAGAGGCCGAGGATACAGTTCCAAAGTTAAGCGCAACTTTTCAAGAGTTCACTACGAAATCAAACATCTCAAAGGGTGCACAGATGGAACAGCCTAGTCATAGTGGCTCTGGGATGAGCCACATGTGAGTGTTAGGGGCATGTTGGGTGCAGTCCAAGTGGGACATTTTTGATGGCGCAGCCAAAGGAAAAGGACAATTTTGATGGCAAAAGTACAAGTTAGGTGAGGCCTAACATCACCCAATTTTTTGAGAAACAACTCTGCAATTCCCGGGAGCAGGGCATGGAGCGCGGCGAAGTGACATATAGGGATCTGTCCCCTTACTAAATGTGAAGTATTAAGGTGCAAGGAAGTAGTTGGAGCAATTAAGAATGAAGCGACAGACTGTCAAGCTATAGGAACATAATTATAGTCGCGGAAGCGATGCAAAGGACGTGCCACCGTAGCGTCAGAGCCGCATGGTCAGACTGTGAATGTCAGAGAAGTGTCAGATCCTGAAGAAGTGGTGCAAAGGACAACATAGCTCCAATGAAGTAAAGGAAAAGCATGGTCAATAGGAGAACTTTGTCGTTTTGGGTTTAATGGTACTATGGGGTTTCGACCAATAGTTATTGTAAAGATGTGACCTTCGGGCACAATCTATAAAAGGGGATATTTTGCATATGTAAGGGTTATATTTTGTTAGATCTTGTTAGGTGAGAATAGATATTGAAGAACTGGTTGTAAGATCTATGCTAAGAAATCTCTGAGAGGAAAAATTCTCTGTAGCCGTGTGCGCAGAGATCTATTGTAGAGAAGAGTCTGCAACTGAGTGCGTAGACTGGAACTATTCACCCTTCCAAAAAATAAACAATAGTCCCCATGGACGTATCTCCCATCTAGGGGGTGAACCATGTAAATATATATGTTGTGTGATTGTGTTTGAGTTATTTCATGTTTATGAATGTTATGCTTTTATATATTTCCATGTATTTGTTGATGAGAATGATATGCTAAGTATGAATGAATGGGAATGGAAATGATATGTTAAGTGTAAGAACACGCATGCATGAACATTATGAAGTTGTGTGGAATATGCTAAATGTGTAGTTGTCCAATTAGAATAGTAGTTGCGCAGTTGAAGGAATAACAATAATTCAACGAAGTCTGTATTGTTAGAACTGTGAAGTGCACAGTCACGTATTTTCACAGTTATATTGTGGTAAATGCATAGTTATGAGTAAATGCGCAGTCAAAATGAATCAGCGGAGCCTGTAGGTTTTCGATGAACGCAAGTGCGTAGATACATTCTAAGGAGTGATCTGTGAAGTAGATGTTAAGTGAGTTGCGCATCTTCACCCCGCATAACATAACTATGTGTCACCAGGTTACAGAAACCTGATTCTATAACCACCCATCTTCGCTTCTGGTGAGACTTCAGCCTGCTCGTAGGTTGATTCCGAAAGGTCTAGTGAAGGGGATTTTGTTGGACTAAAGAAAGAAGAACCTCACAGAACATGGTTCAACTCCCAAGAAAGTAGTCATAAAGGATAAAAATTCCAACATTATTGTATAGTTGAGCTCCCTTGGCTAAATGTTTGCTAATATAATAAATTGCATTGGGATACTTATGCTCTTGATGTCCTGGGACTACTCCAATTGCATATTCAGAGGAATTTTAGTGGATGTAAAATGATATGTCCTAATTTGGTCCTCGGAGTATAGGAGCATCGATGGCCTTTCCCTTAATCTGCTCAAATGTAGAAATGCAATCTTCTATCCACACAAAATCTATATCTTTAGTTAATAGGGAAAGCATGGGAGCTGCTATTTTACTAAAGCCTTCAATAAATATTATGTAGTATCCCATTTGTCCAAGGAAGCTTCTGACATCTCTTTTCTTTACTGGTGGAGGTAAATTTTTATAACCTCGACTTTAGCTTGATCCACTTGAATTCCTTGTGCAGATATATGGTGTCCCAACACTATTCCCTCACTCATCATCATTTCACATTTCTCATTTCTTAGACACAAACTCATCTCTATACATTTCTTCAGGACAACATCTAGATTATCCAAGGCCTGCTGAAAAGATTCTACACATGGTGTAAAATAATCCAAGTAGATTTCCATACTATCATGGAAAAAGTATGCAAATATATTTAAGACAACTCATTGGAATGTTGCAAGAGAATTACATAGGACAAATGGGAGGACTCTGTAAGAAAAAATTACCAAGGATAGGTGAATGTGGTTTTGTCTTGGTCCTCTAGATGGATATGGATCTGGTTGTATCCACTTAAGCCATCTAAGAATGAGAAAATTTTCTTGCGAGGCAGGGTATCTAGGACTTGATTGATGAAAGGAAAGGGTAAATGGTATTTCTTTGTTGTCTTATTAAGTTCTCTATAGTCCACAAATATTCTACATTCCCCCGCTTTCTTTGGGACTATCGCCAGGGGGAACACTTACTCACTTTCTGATATGGGGTAGATAAAACCAACATCTAGTAATTTTTGTAACTCTTGCTTGGCAATGTCCTTCAGTACTAGATTCATCGTCCTCTATGGCTGGCTTATTGGAACAATTGGGTGGGGGAACAAGACCTTATAGGGACTCAAAGTAATCCCAATAAAGACAATGAAGCCTGAATGTGTTGAAACACACATCATCCTTTATGTATCTGGCTTGAAAACATATGGATGTATGCCTTTCATGTCAGTGTAACTCTAGGAAAAGGTTGCACTATGGTTTGTAAGGACATTAATCAACTTTTTTTCTTGATCTACTTCGAATTTATTGTTGATCTTCAAAGTTTTCCTACGAATTATATCCACAACTTTGACTATGGTAGGATTCTATTACAAAGAGAATACTCGTTGCCACATTGCCTCTAGATCCTTTGGAGCACCAATTATTTCTTTTTCTTCACCTAATGTAAAAATATATTCAAGTATGTTAGTGTTAGGATAATTATTTTGCATAAAGTTAGATAGTATTGTGTCTTCATCTTCATTCCTCAATGTCAGGGATGTTTCTATGTTGAGAACATAAAAAAACTTTGTTATCATAATTATCATAATCTTCTAACTAGAGAGGATCTTCTATATTGACAAAGGGTTTAGTAGGGGGATAAATGGTGATTCTCTTTTTGGATTTTCCACTAGTAATGGTCATATTCCTTGTTCAGGAAGAAATGTATGCATATGTTGTTTCTAACCATGTCTTACCAAGGATAAGAGGATATCTAATTTTGTTTTGACCTACAAGACCACAATGTATGCAGGATACTCCCATGATTCAATAGTGATGATGACCTCCTCCAATATCCCTTTTGGTTGCACAGTGGAAGATTCTTCTAACTACAGAACTGTGGGTGTTTGAGAAAGTGAAGCAAGCAAATCCAAAGCCATCATGGTGTATAAAGTCATTACATTGATTGTTTATCCTAGATCTCTCAGGGTGTTTTGAATTAGATCCTCCTTAATATGGACATTAACCATAGGGATTCTTGGATCCAAATACTTGGGGTTAACAATATTTCCTAGCATCAAATCTGCAAGCTTCCCTATAACGTTGATTGTGGTTGGATCTTTCTTCCTTCTTTCAGGCCTTTTAATGCAAGTGTATTTAATGAACTTGTTGCATATGGGAACTTCCTTAATTGCTTGGAGAAGTGGAATTTGTATGTTCAATTGTTTTAGCTCCTTGATGATGGCACTCCAATTTTACTTTTGAACCTCTCAGGAAATGGGGGGTTTTACTCTATATGCAAGGGTAGGTATTTATCAGTGTTCTCTTCATCATGTTGATTCTTATCATTTTATTCTTCCTCATGCATATCCAGGTCTATTGGACATGTGTTTTGAACTTGTAGATGATCAACCACCGCAAAAGGTGTAGGATTTTAGACTATCCTTACTGAGCATAGATTTACTTCATCCAATTCCAAGTTTTACACAACATATATAGGTTGGAAAATGGACTACTTCATTGTTATAAACTGGTTGATTATTGTTGGGGTTTGGTGCGGGTTGTGCTGGAAACTGAGGTGGCCTTGGTGGTTCTTGTTGTGGAGGGATCAAATCTTGGGGCTACTAAGGCCTCCAATTGGATGAAGAAGGATAATGATTCATATGTGGTTGTTGATAATTACTAGGATATTTATGATTCTGATGGTACTATTGATATGGATAAGGATAAGGAGGAGCATATAAGTTTTGTGTGTTTTTCCATTGGTTTTCCTCCCCTTGTGCTGACCATGCTATCTTCCACATTTGGCCCCAATTAGGTGGTTGGTATTGGTTTGGATATGGGTTGAAATAAGGCTAGTTTTGTGGTTGAAATGGCTTTGAGAAATTAGGCCTTCTTTGATTTACAAAGTACAACTACTACATTGGATCACTTGAACCTTGGTCTTGCATAGCTACCTTGCAAGATGGTAAAAGTGGGAATTTATCAGTTGGATAGTTTTCTACAAATAAGTGTAGACAACTCCTACATTTAATGGGCACTGGTTCCTCTCATGTTTCTTTCTGCATTTAGAGAAGAATATTGCTAGGGATTCTGTAGCTTCCTCTTGTTTTCATTTAAGCTGCATGTCATCCAGTTTCATTGCAAGGGATTGGATAATATATGTCTTCATCTCATCTAGTAGGTTCCCTAGGTTGGATTTAGTCAGAGTTTGAGTTTAAATTGCTGACCTATCTTGTTGAAAGACCATGCTTCTAACATTTTTCTCTTTTTTAGACCGCAAGTAGTTTCTCAAAATATGCCTAAGATGTCTCCATCAGGCAATAGATTGAGTATATCCAAGAGGTATTGTATCACTCCTCTGAGTAGTACTAGATTAAATGATTCTTCATCCAAGTTGCAGTTGTGTGCTCTCTTATAGCTTAATTGGAACCTTTGCTCATAATACTCTAAGGACTCAATTTCCCCTTGTTGCATCCTAAATATTTCATCCCTGATATTATTGGACTTAGAGTAATCCTTGTACTTTTGTAAAATGGTTTGTTTCATTTGATTCCATGAGAATATGTTGTTCTCTTCTAGGATCATTAACCATCTTGGTGCTAGATCTTTTAAATTTGAAGGGGATAGATTAAGTTTTTGTGCGTCTGAGGAGTAGTCATAAGTTCTATAGACTGCTTCAAATTCAAACAAAAAATTATCAGGGTAATATGAAGTTAAGCTGTGGAAATTTGACAGGATTGTGGTGTTTATGTTTTTCATATGAGCTTGATCATTGGTTACTCAAATAGGAAACTCAAAGATCCTAGGATGGTCCTAATCAGCCATATTATGAATGTAAAAGTTCTCAAAGTCTACAAGAGGGTTGATATATGAATCTTCATATTCTTTGGAAGTAAGGGATTCAAACCTACTATCTTCTACACTTGTTCCTCTCATAGGTCTATTACGTAGAAAGCATCCAAACTCATCCCTTCTTCGTCTAGGAGGCATGCATATTATTCAAGGCCAAACAACTTTTAAACTTTTTGTTTTTTTTTCCCATTTTTTTGTGTAATATATAAAAAATTTAGGGGTTTTTTGCCCCTGTAGTTTTAGCACCTCCCCGAAAACAATGCGAAAAAGTGGTGGGTCTCTGAAATGATAACCAATTCAAAGGTCAAACAAATAGGATTCCTACTTTACTTTGTAAATCCAAGATCCTACAAACTTAAGAGGTGTTGACACTATATGTGCAACTATCTAGAGCGTTTATTCTACTTTGGGAGTGGAATGATCCTTTTTTGAAAATAGAGTATTGATGCGACCATGATGTGCCTAAACTAGATCCAAATAAAACAGGCAAAGTTTCTTAACAATCAAAACTACCATTCAACTACTAATCTCAACTCTATAAATTAATCAAAAGCTGCAACTCAAAACAATTGAAAAAACATCCATCAGAATAACCACATTAAGAAGGAAATTGCACAACTATTTATCTACAAAGCAAATACTAAAACTATGTAATATAGAAGCAAATAACTATTCCGGAAGATATAAGCAAACTAACTACTGCAGACTTGATGAAATAAAGTAATTATATGAAATCATTTAAACTTAATTTAAATCAAGTGACTCTATGAAAGCAAGAAAATTAAATTTATGAAAGTGTATAAATTGGTCTAAACACCCTAACTCATAGAATTGGATACTGGGAAACACATGGCAATCTATGAAACTGATTTAGTTTGTAGAAAAAACAATTCTATAGAAAACTATGCTAATAAATGAATAGTACTACAAAAACCACTAATCTACTATTATAGAAAGCGAAACATAAATTATGGTTGAATCTAAATAACTGAAATATAGCCAAGCATGAACATGAAATATCTAAACTATTTTAACTAATCAAGAACTCATGTTATTATAATGAGGGGAACCTTCCCCAAAGCAAAACAGGAGTACTGAAAGGAACTAAGCACACACAAAATGCAAGGAACATGCAGAAACTGTCATTAAATTGGTTAAATATTCATAACTTAGAATATGTATAATAAGGAAAAGCATGCAACAAAATGTTGTATCTGATTGTTTTAAAATACTTGAGAGCTAGAGCCTCATCTAAGTGACCGAAGGTATATTTATTATAGAAAATAAACGATCTAAAACCTAATACAAAAATTAACTTAAGTCTAAAACTTGATCACAGTTGAGACTTCATTCTTGAAACACTAGAGATAACTAGTAGTTAGTCAGGATCTCAAAATGTATTGGTGGCTAGTGTAATTGCCCTTCATCGGCTGTACATTCCTTCATTAATATCTAAAACGTTTCGTACTAGTTAACCTATGGTAGTGGACTTCAGTTGTGAGTTATAATAATTGGAGCTTTGAAATCAAACATGCAAAAAGTGGAGCTCGACTTTGATTAATGACTTGATCTTCAAAACAGGGAAGCACTGGAACTTGACTTTAATTCCCAACTCAATCCTCTATAGTTCACAATTACACGCTAATACCATGCATTAGACTTCTTTAGTCAAAATTAAAGTAAATCAAACAAAAGAAAGGATAAACACTTCTATCATCATCATTCTATTTATTAAAGACATAATCAACCCCAAAATGTGTAACCAATCCTTTAAATAATACTTCTCTATCTGCATGGTTAAGTTCTAAGATTTGTGTTTTACCTACAAAAATTGGGACTCATCACTTACCTTATCAACAGGAGAAGTTTTGATTGCAAACCCAAGAGTGGACCCATTATCAAATTATTTTCAACAATTTTTTCAAAGGGAAAATATGATAAATGCCGGGCCTACTAAATTAGGACCCACACGGAAGAATGGTCAAAGGGGGTATTTTGGTGTGGGGAAAAGGATGGCTGGATTTTTTATTACTGACAATATTGCAAATTCTATGCATATGTATAGATCTTGGTCTATATATTCCGGTATATCAGACCATTCTCCAATATGTTTGCAGATTGAAGGGAACCAAGAAACTCAGCTACCCCTTCAAATTTAACCACACCTGGCTTGATGATGTTGATTTCAAAAATATGATGATGAATCAATGGGCTGGCCAAGAATATTATGATACTGAGATGTTAATGAAGTAGATGGTTGAGAATATCAAAAGATTGAAAAAATTGGTTCTCCTCTGGGAAAAATATAAAAAATAACAACTCAGACATGAATTGTTAGAGGTGGAAAGTGAATAGGAGCATCTTTATGAAAGGAATTTGTATAATTTCCAAAATGAAAAGGATAAAGATCAAATTGCTAATTTAGAAGATAGGAAACCTGCAATATCCTAGCCAAGATCTGACCCAGATATTAACTCAACTTCAGAAATTTTAATAAAATTCACTGGATAAATTTCTTAATAATCTTTTCAAACCGAGCAGGATGTTAGTGAGGGGGATGGAGACTAAATCTGAGGATGGTGGGATGAAATTTCAATTCTGGAATTTGTATTGGGAAATGTGCAGCAGCAAATATTTATATCAGAGGGAGAGTCCTAAGCACAAAGCACTGGGGCCGTTTATGTTTCGGACATCAGCTACCGCTGAAGCCTATCGCAAAGCTTCCTGGGTGCACCAGCATATGCTTACTAGACTGGGTGGGCACAGAAATGAGTTATGATGGTCAAATAGGCACAAGGGATTTTCTGGACAACAATCATAAAGATTCGGGAAGAGTAGAGGCGGTTTGAAGATTTTAGACCCTGTCGGGATGACAGAGCTAGTCGATTTTCAATCTTCACAAACAGTGGGTAAATCCTTATAAATTATTAAAGTATGAACTGATATGGCTTGTATGGTATATTAATGACCTCCTACAACTTACAGAAAGTAGATCTGACATTTAGAATAAATTTGACAGTCATTTTAGTGAAACTACTCATTAAACAATGCTCAATGAGCTCGTCTTCTATTCTGAGTTAAGTATTGACTTATTTAAATGTAATACTCTGTTCTTAAATATTAGAGTGCTCTGATATAATGTAACTAACAGCAGAAAGATGAAATTTTACTCACTGAACCATATTTGTACTCATTTAATAGCTCCTCCTCAGTACAATGACTTATTGACTAGGAAATCCCCTCATAGGGCCATAGAAGAACTGTAAGAAGAGATGTAATGGCTAAATCTCTGTTCGGAAAGTATATTATGGTATTCAACAAGTCTAGAAAATAGTATGGTATGTGCACTGAGATTCCTAAGTTGTCATGGGCGCATTCACTGAACTGGAACTTCACACGTGTGCTCCTTAACACATGAAACCTTGGCTTTGGTGAAAATGGGTGTATCTTGGTCATCCAGACACCTTTTTCGATGAGAAAAAAAGTGTTTCCTACTGGAAACAGCCCTCCGGATTCAATGGAACAGGTACCACAATCCATAAATGATCAAAAGTGTTGAACCCAAAGCCTCCATTTCGGCCCTTCAATGTTGTCTCCTTCGAATGTACCCTATATGATGATAAATCCTTGTAAGCTTGGGTTCTTCTTAGTATTGGAGTATATGGACCTACATATCAGATCTCCATGGTTGCAAACACTGATAGAATATTAGAGAAGAGAAGTAGAATAGAAGAATGGGGCACATCACCCATTAATTGGCTTGGGCACATCACTAAACCTTGAGAAGCTAAAATGCTTCACTCATAAACTCACAATGACAAGAGTTGTGAAATGGAGTTGGTTGGCTTCTTTTATAAACTTCATGATGACCTACTGAACAAGTTGAAGAGCTTGGTGGCCTGTGAGAATAGGTCACCCATGAGTGGACATACTTTCCTTTATTTTGCCTTAAAAGCTTTTCTCCTTTAGAAACTGTGCCCCCCTTTGTCTCCATATGTTTCCTGCGTTGTAAAAGTTGCTTGATTTGTAAACTGGACTCCTTTTTGGAAACTGCACCCTCCTTTTGATTTTTTTGGATGTTTCCATTTTCTTGCTTTTAGAAACTCTTATGCCTTTCCTTCTTTTGTTCTTTTCCTAAATCCACAAATTGATTTAGCCATATTCCTATTTTCTTGTCTCTAGATCCAATTTGGAAACCTTATCTCCATGAGGGCATTCTCTTGGACCACTTGCCCAATTATTTTAGGAATTAATTTAAATTAATAAAATTAATTCCTCCAACAAAACTTAGGCTAAAATTTATTATATAGTTACAGGATTAAATTATCATTTATCTTCCTTGGAAAATAATGTCCCCTTTTACCTATGGTCACTGAATTAACCCAAAATTGGGGACATGATAGTCCTCCCTTCCCAAAATTGCTTGTCCTCAAGCAAATATCCCAAGAGTCCATCATGCTTTTGCTGCACTACTCTGATCATAATCATCTCTCCAAAGAAAAACAATGCTAGGATCGCATTGCTTGTATGACACTCCCATGGATCTGAATACCATCCAACAAAATCCACTATGAAAAAGAAGGTCTAGATTCCACTGCTTGTGGTGTTTTTTCCAAAGCTCAAATGTCATCAAGAACAAAATTTCAACCCAAGGAATGCCAAGATCCCACGGATTGTGCAACATTCTTCCAAACAGTGTGGCATTCTAAAGGATGCCAGGATCCCAATACCAAGTCGGAATCTCTCCATTTCTCCTACTCATGAAATTTTTTATTATGAATTTGTACACTCGAGCCTTGTGTGAATGTGTACTGGAGGTATCTAATGGCTGCAAAATATGTCTCTGCTGCTGCTTGCAAATCATAGAAAAATCAACTAAATTAAAAATGATTTCCTTGTAGAAAGACAAGAAATTTTTACCTTCCAGATTCTTCTTTTCAGTGATGCCTCTATCCATCCCTTCAGTGAATGAATAAGAAATATTTCTTGCTGATTTATATGAGTTATAATTAGACATCTCTTCTACAATAGGATCTATCTCCCATAGAGACAGAACATGATCCTCCTGTTGTACATGTGGCATCAACCAGAAAAAATTCTTCACCCAATGTTCATTCCTCATTGATGTGGCTAAATCTAGATCATGTGGGAAAGAACTATGAACCTTCTTTGTATGTCTGCAAATTTTAATAACCAAACTTATGGCCTCAACTTCTTCATTATTGGCTGGTCCAAAAGGGGTCATCTCATCCCTCTTCTCCATGGACTAGTGACTCTCTTCAAGCAACAACACAGGTTCCCTCAGGAAAATATCAGTTGGTTGGTTCTCATCAAACTGTTCTAAACACTCCTCCATGTCTTTTAAGGAAGAATGCTCCAGAAGACAGTAAGTTGTATCAAAATCAACCATGTTCATGTTTCCCTCAAATAAAAAGGTATCATGGTATCTATGGAACTCAACAAGTCCTCCCCTCTTCATCCAATGGCTAAACTCTCTGCCATTGATCCAAGGGTGCAAAACTCCATCAATTGACCCACACATTGAAGGTAAGTGTAGATTTTATGCCTTCTTGTCAAATGTGGCTGCACACACATGCATGGGCTTCCTCAACTGCTGCGGGTTAAGGAACATGCCATCGACCTCAATTTTAGGATCCTCCTGCTCATCATGTGACACAAATAGGAAGAATCCTTTTATCCATTTTTCATTCCCAATATTTGTGGCTGAATGTGAAGTGGGGAATGAAGGATGGTGAGCCATGCTTCTGAACATTTCATCCACTGAAGTTCTGGATGTATCCTCTCCATTGATGGCTAACCCATCTATGGTGAACTCATATGCCTCTTCCTTGGAAGAGGGACATTCTTCAATCAACCTCTCAGGTTCATTCTGGAAAAAATCATGTGCTTGTTTTTCATCCACTTTTTATGCACATTCTTCAAGCACATACCGAATAGACTGTTGCTCATGATCCACCAATCTATGAAGTTCCTCCCTTGGAACATGAAATAATTCAGCCATGTTATTGTGACTTTGTGAAAGCTGGGGGGTAAAAAGTGATTCTGGCAACTTCTCATTAAACTGCTCAATCCGATTCTCAGATTCTTGACAAGCACCATGAGTACCAATCAGAGAATCTTGGGTGGTTTCCAACATATGAGTGAGCTTGCTAATATCCTCAACATTCCTGATTGTAGCATTATAGTACATATTCAAAAGCTCCAGCAAGTGATCTCTATCAAAAAGCAGCTGAGAGAAATTTTCTCTTAGGCTTCCTACTGCTTCCCACATGTGCACAAAATATTCAACAAAGGGTTGCTCCTCCATTCATGCAATTCTCCTACAATAGTGAGAGATCAAAGAATTAAGTTCATGGATATTTTTCAGTGCCTCATTTATTTTTCCTTCACTCATTTTCAATGGTCCAATCAGGGCAAGAAGTTCTAGCTGGTGAACCTCCTTTTTTGCTTCTTGTAATTCAACCTCCCGTGATTCTTGAACCCAACTACTGGAGGAATCAACCAGACCAATCCTCCCACTAGTAGTGGCTTCCATATGGGGCTGCAACAAATACCTACAAAAATCAGAATGGTATTCATGCCTCCGTGCACAATTATCCTTCTCAAGAGATAGGTTTATGGCATCATGATTTTCCCCCACAATTTCTTATTCACACCCCTCCGAGGTGTTCTTGATTTCTACTTCCTGATGAAGCTCAAGAGTTGACTGTGAATCTGATTTATGCTCATCCTTTGGATCAAATCCAATAGATGTCTCACCATCATCAATCTGCCCCATATCTTCTGCATTTATCTTGAAATCACCCATGAAGAAATTGGGAGTGATTTCACCTTACACACTGCCAACAATCAAATGCTTGACTATTGGATCTTCCATTGTGCATTGACCTTCTTCATCCACTCCTTGGAGTAATGGGGCACCAGCAAGGTCTTCTTGGTCATTTATTTCCAAGAAACTTGATGTCTCTCCACATTGTGTGGTGCTCAGATCACAACCTTTGGACTTCCTTCTTGAAGAAAAACCAAACGGTCTCGCAATGCTTGGCCCTGCAAGTGGCTTTGATGAAACTTCCTTCTTAATTCATTTTCCATGAGATTGGGATGGATCCATATGTAGGGCTGCAAATTCAACATTATTTTTTCCTGCTTCTTCTCCACCTAAAGAACTAGGTGGATCTTCGTTTCCTCCCTTGATTTTTCCTAGCTGTGTGGACACATCTTTATTCCTCCCTTCTATCTTAGCTCCTAGGGGTAAAGATCTTGCCATGACTTCTTTGCACACAGCATCAACCATATGTGCAATCCTTCTTTTGCTATCACTATTGTAGGGGTCTTTGAACAAACTTTGAATTTCTAAATCACAATAGTCTCTAAAGGTCAGGGACTTCTGAACCTCCTTCTTCAAGGCAGAGTACTCCATGAAGTACTCATAGGATTTCTTAGGGTTACCTCTTTTGAGTATTCCTTCATAATCCCAATTAGTCATAGGTAGGTCATTTCCTATGCTCTCTTCAAACATTTGTTCATCAAGAAAATCATGTTCAACTTTGTGCAAATAAGAATTTCCAACAGGGGTTAAAGGCTCCTCTTCATATGGCTCAAAAATAAATTCTTCTTCTTCACTGACTGGTAGGAGCCACATTTTGCCTCTATGAGAAGATCTTCAATCTTCCTTCCCTCAATGAGCTTCTTTCTTTCCATAGGGGTGGAGGAAAGTGCTTTTATACCACTGTAGTATCCTAGCCAAGATCTGAACTAGATATTAACTCAACTTCAGAAATTTTAATAAAATTCACTGGATAAATTTCTTAGTAATCTTTCAAACCGAGTAGGATGTTAGTGAGGGGGATGGAGACTGAATCTGAGGATGGTGGGATGAAATTTCAATTATGGAATTTTTATGGAGAAATGTGCAGTAAAAATTATTTATATCAGAGGGAGAGTCCTAATCACAAAGCACTCGCGCCATTTATGTTTCGGACATCAGCTACTGCTGAAGCCTACCGCAAAGCTTCCTAAGCACACCAGCATATGCTTACTAGACTGGGTGGGTACAAAAATGAGTTATGATGGTCAAATAGGAACAAGGGATTCTATGGACAACAATCATAAATATTCGGGAAGAGTAGAGGTGGTTTGGAGATTTTAGACCCTGTCGGGATGACAGAGCTAGTCGATTTTCAATCTTCACAAACAGTGCGTAAATCCTTATAAATTTCTAAAGTATGAAATGATACGGATTTTATGGTATATTAATGACCTCGTACAACTTACAGAAAGCAGATCTGACATTTAGAATAAATTTGACAGTCATTTGAGTGAAACTAGTCATTAAACAATGCTCAATGAGCTAGTCTTCTATTCTGAGTTAAGTATTGACTTATTTAAATGTAATACTCTGTTCTTAAATATTAGAGTGCTCTGATATAATGTAATTAACAACATAAAGATGAAATTTTACTCACTGAACCATATTTTTACTCATTTAATAGCTCCTCCTCAGTACAATGACTTATTGACTAGGAAATCCCCTCATAGGGCCATAGAAGAACTGTAAGAAGAGATGTAATGGCTAAATCTCTGTTCTGAAAGTATATTATGGTCTTCAAAAAGTCTAGAAAAGAGTATGGGATGTGCACTGAGATTTCTAAGCTGTCATGGGCACATTCACTGAACTGGAACTTCACACGTGTGCTCCTTAACACATGAAACCTTGGCTTTGGTGAAAATGGGTGTATCTTGGTCATCCCGACACCTTTTTCGATGAGACAAAAAGTGTTTCCTACTGGAAACAACCCTCCGGATGCAATGGAACAGGTACCACAATCCATAAATGATCAAAAGTGTTGAACCCGAAACCTCCATTTCGGCCCTTCAATGTTGCCTCCTTCGAATGTACCCTGTATGATGATAAATCCTTGTAAGCTTGGGTTCTTCTTAGTATTGGAGTATATGGACCTGCATATCAGATCTCCATGGCTGCAAATACTGATAGAATATTAGAGAAGAGAAGTAGAATAGAAGAATGGGGCACATCACCCATTGATTGGCTTGGGCACATCACCAAACCTTGAGAAGCTAAAATGCTTCACTCATAAACTCACAATGACAAAAGTTGTGAAATGGAGTTGGTTGGATTCTTTTATAAACATCATGATGACCTGCTGAGCAAGTTGAAGAGCTTGGTGGCCTGTGAGAATAGGTCACCCATGAGTGGACATACTTTCCTTTATTTTTCCTTACAAGCTTTTCTCCTTTAGAAACTGTGCCCCCCTTTGTCTCCATATGTTTCCTGCTTTGTAAAAGTTGCTTGATTTGTAAATTGGACTCCGTTTTGGAAACTGCACCCTCCTTTTTCTTTTTCTGGTTGTTTCCATTTTCTTACTTTTAGAAACTCTTACGCCTTTCCTTCTTTTGTTCTTTTCCTAAATCCACAAATTGATTTAGCCATATTTCTATTTTCTTGTCTCTAGATCCAATTTGGAAACCTTATCTCCATGAGGGCATTCTCTTGGACCACTTGCCCAATTATTTTAGGAATATTAAGTAAAGGAATTAATTTAAATTAATAAAATTAATTCCTCCAATAGAACTTAGGCTAAAATTTATTATATAGTTACAGGATTAAATTATCATTTATCTTCCTAGGAAAATAATGTCCCCTTTTACCCATGGTCACTGAATTAGCCCAAAATTGGGGACATGACAAAACCGTACATATTAAGAATTGAGGAGGAAACATAGTGATTGAAGAGAAGAGTAATCTATTTCTCCCAAGGTGATGAAAACACTAAGTTCCTTAATCATTATGCAAATTTTAGAAGGTTATAACACCATTCGAGACATCAAATACATCCAAGGAGAAGTTTAGAAAACTCATAGATTTGGGGATTGCAGCAATAGAAATTTTCTTTAATATTTTTAAGGAATTAGATAGAACCACTTTTGATTCCCAACTTCAAGTAAGCACTAAGTTTCTTAGATTCTTCTCCCTTGAAGAGGGTCAAGAGGTCGGTAAACATGTTACTATTAAAGAATTTGAAGAGACTCTTAAACAATTTGTAAAAGAAAAAATCCTAGGGCTAGATGGATGGCTAGTGGAATTATTTATGGTGCTCTTTGATCTTCTAGGTCAAGACTTGATATGGTTGAAGAATCTAGAGTGTAGGGTAAAATATATGGGGCATTAAATTCTACATTTATTGATTTAATCCTAAGATGTGAAATCTGATGGCTAGTTTCCTTTAATGACTATAGACATGTTGCTCTGTGTAATCTGATATACAAGTTTATCTATAAAACAATCTCCAACAGAATCAATCCTAATCTTGTTGAAGTCATTGCAAAAGAATAATCTAGGTTTTTAGCCAACACGCATATTCTTGACGCCATACTAGTCACCCAGGAATGCCTTCATACTGTTAAATTGAAAGATATTGATGCCCTTATACTAAATATGGACTTAGTAAATTTCGATGATAAAGTTGATTGGGTTTATTTGAGATTAAGCCTTCTACAAATTGGACTGCCAGTTACCGTTACAGATTGGATAATGGCATGTGTCACTTCTATCTATTTTGTTGTTCTATTAAATTGTGCCTCCACATATTTGTTCAAGGGGTGTATGGGACTCACATAAGGTTGTCCCTTATCACCTCTCTTATTCCTACTGTTTATTGAAGGGTTAAGAAGACTTATTGGAAAATCTAGGAGTGAGGGTATCATTAAAGGAGTGAACATATCCAATACCTTACTTATTACTCATATTTTAATTGTTGATGATGTACTACTATTTGGAAATGGTACAGATCAGGAATGGAAAAATTTCTCAGATATCATTGTTATCTTCTATAATGCATCTAGAATGGAGGTCAACATCAACAAATCTTGTTTCCTAAGGAATGAGGTTGAATAAAATATTTTCCTTCAGACTCCTTCTTGGTTCCCCTATAGGGATGTGCCTCTTGATCAAGCTTTTAAATATCTTGGCTATCATATGAATCCAAACAACTATTTAAAGATGGATTGGATGTGGGTAGGGCTAAAAAATTAAAAATAGAATTGGAAATGGGTACTACATATGACTTACTTTGGGAGGCGGGATTACATTGGTAAACTTTGTGTTGACAAGTATCCTTATTTACTGGTTTTCTTTAGCTATGTTTCATGTTTCCATTCTTCACTTGATGAGAAGTAGAATCTTCAATTTCTTATGGTCAGGGACTAACAAAGGCGTGGAAATACATCTTGTCAAATGGGATATGATCTCTCTTCCTAAGAATATGGGTGGTTGCAGCACAAAAATTTTACTCTGGTTTAATCTTTCTTTATGTTTAAAAAGTTGTTGGAGAGGTATCTTTGGAATAGGTTTTTTGAGTAAAATTCTAAAAAGTAAATACCTAAAGAAGAACAAAGTTGTAGAATGGATCATATCCCCTAACAAATTTGTTGTGAATGATTCAATTGTTTGGAAGGGGTTTATCAAAGCTTTCCACTGGATTAGCAGATGGCTATCTTGGAAGGCTAGAAATGGTCATCAAGTGCTCCTAGTGATTGATCACTACATTGATGGTGAGAATTTTTATTTACTGTCTAAGGAATTGGTGAATTATTTACACAATATGAGATATAGATTCCTTGTGGATGCTAGAAACAATGGAGTTTCTAGTAGAAACCTAGACTACTGGAGGACGACATAGATTTTGGGATTGGAAGGAGGTTTATATCAAGAATGGGATAGGTGCATTGAGGGTATCGATATGTTGGTATCATGCTTAAAAATACATAAGATAATTTGGTTTGGATCGCGAACAAAAAGGATGGATAGGTTAGTGCAAAAGCAGCTTATGATGCCATTTCTAGTTTTTCAAGTTCTCATTGGATAGATGGTGGTAAAACAAAATTGGAAATGGAACTTCCCCTTAAAACTAAAATGTTTCTTATGGCTTGTCTTGAGAATAAAATATTGAAATGGGACAATTTAGTCAAGAGGGATTGAAGACGACCAAAATTTTTCCCACTCTATGAGTTGGATGGTGAATCTATTGAATTTTTTTTGGAAATTTTTCTTATTGTTTGGCTGTATGGAGTTTGAATTCAAGCACTCTGTACTTTCCAAAGGATTGGGGAGAATATTTTGGAAAACTGGGTAAAGAATCACCCAAGATATAAACAATTGCCCATATTTATTTTATGGGGCATATGGTGATCTAGAAACTTAGTTGTATTTGAAGATAAGAAGCAGGATGTATCTTTAGTAAGCTCCAAAATTGTGGGTCATTACAAGGATTACTTTGAACAGCCTAAACCTAAATCCTGTAGAGTCCTAAATGCTCCTTCATTTCAATTTAATTCTATTGTTAGATTTTTTGATGGAGCTGCCCAATTGGAGCAATGTGGGGGAGGTATCCTTCTAAAACTGGATTAGATGCACTATATTTCCATATATTAGCTTTATGGGGTTTACTGAGTTTTGCTACTAACATTGGCATTGACTCTAACATGTACTTGGGGATTTCAAAGTTATCATTGATTGGGCTTATCGAGACTCTCATTGCAACATTGATGTAGTCCGATAAGAACACTAAGTGGAGACTTCTTATATATCTCTTTCAAGCATATTTTCCGGGAATGAAAGACAGATGAACTTTCAAAGAGAGACATAGGGCTATCTGTGAGCACTCTTCTCTATGAGGAACATTGGAACAAGTCCATATATGCAATCACATGACTTAATGAAAAAAATTGTTTGTTCAACCCATGGTGACTAGTCCATACTTATTTAAACACATCGTATGTAATAACAATTGAAGACTCACCGACATCTTTTATCTAACACTGGTTGCAGCTGGCAGAGCTACCCTTCCAGATTTCTTGGCCGCCATAGAGAGTAGAGAATGTCGACATGAAGGACAAGAAGGATTGGAAGCCAACCATGCATCTATACAATCCAAGTGGAAACTGTGACAACATTCTGGTAATACTCTCACCTTTTCGCCTTCCACAAATTCTGCCAAGCAAATCGGGCAATCTATGCCTGCTAGGGGCGACCCTGTGTCGTATACTGTGGTCGGTAGTGCCTTTATATCCATTTTCTTCGAAGTATCACCATTAACTCCTTCGACACTAGCTTCGCTTTCTGGCTCCGGCAGTCCTCGCCATCGTCTCGAACGCACTATATATAAGTATACCATGTTTCCGTACACCAGCACGATAATGAGGATGAGGGGGATGAGGGTGACTATGTTGAACGTGGAAGTAGCTGGAGACTCCTCCATTATCGGGCTCATGGGAGGGGATGATTGCAATATCTTCCGATATTCAAATAATCTCCTGCTATTAATAGACGATGGCAAGACAGAAATACTCTGCATTTTAATGGAAAAAGGTGTTCAATAGTATCGAATATCTAAGTGGGTCAAGGCACAGTGGCAATTAGCTTGGACACAAACTGCAAGATTATATTCAAATACAAAAAATAAGGAAATGTTGTAGAAGGAAGGGATAATATTCTGTGTTTGTGATGGAAGTGATTATACTTAAATAGAATATAGAATAGCCGCAGGAGGAGGGTAAAGCCCCTGTGATGCCTTGGTACTAAAAGAAGATTGTGTGAATGTGCAATGGCTTGGAATAAATTAGTATATAGATCCATTTTAAAAGGGGATTTACTCAGTTTCAAAGGGATCAAATCTTTCAATGCTGAAACCCTTTTTAAAGTATAAATGTTGAGAAAAAGTTTTCTTTTATCTAATTTTATAAATATGCAAATGTGAATGATTTAAATCTTATTTAAACAGATATATTATTTTTTATAATATTTTTTTTTTAAATTACATGTATCAACTCTATGATAAGCACCAAAAAAGTTACACAATTCCCTACTGAACTATAAAATGTACCTTTTTAATGCAACAACTACCTAATTTCATTGAAAAAAAATTTAGCACAGAGCACATGTTTCTTTATATGTTTTACTGTTTGCTTCTTCTGCACAAAAGGCCTTGGTCGTTGCTGTAGAAGATTATCTGATCTTCTAATAGAAGAAAATCAAAATCAAAATCAGACATCAGTCTGTCTCTGGCGGTGGTTTCTCCATGAAACTGACATTAAACGCATCTTGTTTAAAAATTACACTGCAAGAAGGTAGACTTTAACCACTATCTCATGCATGACGACATTTCTGACAAGTCATGTAATATCGAGAGTTTCAATTTAGTATAATTCATGATTTATTTATTGTGAAAAACAAATGTACATGCGTTGTAAGTGGGTTCCACGTTTTGAATTTGGCGAACGTCGCTATGGGAATGGAATAATCTTTAACTATAAAGTTTTTTATTTTATGGTGGGATTGTATTCAAATTTATTATTTATTACTCAAATGTGATTTCTTTAAACTAATTGTTTGGGGGTAGAACTCTGTAGATCAAACAATTTCCTAAGAATTTAGGAATTTTAAATTTATTATTATTATTATTTAAAAGAAAAGTATTCATTTAAATTTTAATAAATATAAGTGAACATATTTTAATAATAAAGGCATTTGTTATGAGTAGCCAAACGGCATGCACTATGCTGTTGTTGACATAAAGCAAAACTCGTAATTTATTAAATTAAACACTT
The DNA here is from genome assembly GCA_027924585.1 of Larix kaempferi. Lineage (NCBI taxonomy): Eukaryota > Viridiplantae > Streptophyta > Pinopsida > Pinales > Pinaceae > Larix > Larix kaempferi. The sequence continues at coordinate 9,389,110 of BSBM01000074.1, read as the reverse complement.
GGAGTTGAGTTTTTATTTATCAATTTAATATTCCTTTAGTTATAATTTTAAAATAAATATTATTAGCTTTATTTAAAAATATATTTGATAAATATAAATACTATTTTTTTATTGTTATAAAATAAAACTTTTAATTCACTAAATTAAATTTTGAAATTGTTATTTGCTTTGGTAAAAGTAGTAGTGGTGGTGATGATAATGATGTGATGTCGACAATTGTTATAATGATGATGAAGAAAATGCACATACCATCTCTATTTTGTTTTATTGTGATAAAAATTAAACTTTTAATTCATTAAATTAAATTTTTGAAAATCACTTTTTGTTTTTGTAAAAGTAGTGGGGGTGGTGGTGGTGCAATGACAACTACGAATGAGACCAAAATAGCTTGAAGAAAAGCTATTCTAACTCACTCTATTTTTTATGGGTTAGAACTTTAGGAAGGTTTGTATTGTGACAAATATTTTGAAACTAAGATGTAATATAGGTTGCCAAGGGCACTCTAAGAGAAACTGATTTCTACCCTCAACGATCAAGTAGTCTCACAGAGACTTAAAATCCTTTCATTCCACGGTCTTTAAGGAATTGTCCATTACTTTGGAGCTCATGAAACTTCATTCTTATCTTAGCTATATTAATTTTCTTCTTTATACTAGTTAAAACAAAGAGATACTTTTCATCTTCTAGATTATAATTAAGGACCTCCTTATAATATTATCTTAATTGTCTTTTAAATCTTTATCACTCCATATTTTCTCTCTAAACTTATAAGTAATAATATTTTAAATATTATTGATATTTTGGGAAGTGACATTTTTGTCAATTCTACAATGATTCAACCAAGCTAGTGCATATTTATGCCAACCTATCTTTAGTTGTGAGTTGTTTTGGCTAGATTTTAAAGAAATTATACAGAAATATGGTGGTAATTACTGATTATACAAGCAACTACGAATGAATAAGTTACTCGATCTAGAGATAAAAATATACCTACAATTAGATTGATGAAATCCTTCGAGATTGATGAAACAGATGAAATAATTAGTAGATTTCTGATTTGTGATCTAAATCTCCAATGTGGACTGAAGGGCCCCTTAGACCCTAAGCTTCATTGCTACAAAAATATCGATCCTAGGCCTATGTGTTCTGCAATGTGTCAGGCTTAATGGGTTTCTAGCCTTGGTTTTTGCTAAATATCACAATAAAAGTAAGCATTATCTATGTTTCTTTAATCTAATTGCCTTTAATATACTGCATAATGATCAATTACATCTTGCTTTAGTATTTTCGGTTTAATTTGATGTATTTCTTTAATGCTACACCCATTCCTAAAAGATGGCCCAATAATTTCATGCTAGTCCAGTTAGGTGTTCCTCATCCCTTTCACCTCTCAGAAGCTTCAAGCACTCCTCCAGTTCATCTCCCTCACCTGCCTACATTTATTAGGATACAGTGCTAATTATATTACTATATTTTACATTATCAAGCCCTAATATGTGGAATCATACATGGTCAAAGAGACATAAACATTTAAAGATTATTTTCAAAGATTTGATCATACCAATTTTAACTACAGAAATGTGGCTTGATTTTGGGCCTTCATTTGTGCTTGAAGTGCCACATCTTTGTTGTGGATGAAGGCATCACCATTGTCCCCCATTGCACCACAGCAAAACTGGAGAAAAAGCCTCTTCAACCTTCTTTTTTATCCAAAATATTTCTATTTTTTTCCAGAATCATACTAATGTGGTTTTCTTTAGCAAAGAAATGGAGTTACAGTTCCAAAAACAAAATGGATTTGGTAGCTATAACAAGCACCTATCTGATCAAATTGCTACAAAATGCTTTAGATCTTAATGAATTGCAGAGCAATTTAAAACGTTTGGAGAGCGATGCTAAAAAGGAAACCATCCAATATGTAAAGCAATGTACACTGTAAAAGGTAACTTTGCATTTAGCCGACCAGACCATATGGTATGGTGTGCTTCTGCCACAAGTGGTACTCAAATCTTCACGTCATCACATTAAAAGAAGTAACATTGCATTTGGTAAACCAGACCAAAGAAGTAACATTGCATTTGGTACTCAAATCTTCACGTCATTACATTAAAAGAAGTAATTTATGGCAGGGTGTTGTGTTATGTTTGGTGCTTTTAATGGTAGTGGAGTGTCTTATTTTAGATCATCTCTATGGTGATATAATCTGTATATGGCTATGATTACTTTAACTCTTTTTTATGAGAGATATTCACTGTTTTCTAGCTACTAAATATTTGAACAACTTTAAAAAAGAAAGGAGTGTTGTGAAATAATAAATTAAAGTCGTCTGAAAATATGCCAATGAAATCATTGTTTTCGGTTGAAGGAAAAATACATGAATATTCCATTGAAAGCTTTGCAGCAATGCCATCGTTTATTGAAAGGAAAATGCAAGGATCAAATTCCCTTGACGTAGAAATAGAATCGGTAGCATTACAAAGATGATATAAATTATTTTATGAGTTGTTGAACTCATTTCTGTTGCTTTCGAACTTCCGTATGCTATATATTTTGAATTACACCCATCCTTTATGCTTTGAGAAACTTCAACGATTGTTGCATGTATATATTATTGCTTATGAATCATACCGTTTAGTTCACTTTCAACTATATTAACAATGTTATATTTTGTTTTTCATAAATAATATTTTTTTTTATATAACTGTTACTTTAACTAGTAATTTTTTTCTGCATGCTAGTTCAAGCTATATTTATTAATTATATGGCTTCTGTACATAGATTGAAGTATATCAACCACTTTTAAATGTGTGGTTATGGTTGATATAAGTCCATCTATGTATATAAATCATATTATTAATAAGTATAGCTTGTTAGTTTCAATGTTTATTATTATATAATAATAATCTTTTACTTTATATTTGCAGTTATTTATTTATTTTCAAGACAAAGTTTGAATCCATAAGTGTTAGCCATCAAGCCCCTCATCATGTAAATGCAGACGAGCCAATGGTTTAAAACCATTGCATTTTGTATAGTTGAACGTTGCATGGTGTACACTTGGAGATCAAAGAAAAAGAAAAAGTGGACACATATCTTTGCAATTGATGTGTGGGTAAATGTTATGTAGTATAAGGAAACTAGTTTCTCCACTTCCTTGTGAGGATGATGATGGGATTTAACAATTATATCTTCACCCACACTCAGGCATAGAACCCCATGCTAGCTGGGCTCTTAATGGAGGCAGAGTATCTTCAATGAAATTTATATATTGTCATATAACAATGTATATATTGTTGTACAATTCAATTAATAATGCATTATCGTATATAAAATATTAAAAGATTGCAAAAGTAAACAGTGCATGACTTGAATGAACATAATTTTGTAGGGTGTTTAAGATTTTTTATTAAAGGCTACACAACAAGTATCCGCTAACACGTAGCCTTGTTATAATAAATATGTAGTTTGTCCCATAATCAGGTAGTATTACATGAATCCAACCTTTATATATATATAATTTAATGTGACACTAATAAGCTTTGCTTTGTTGAATTTTTTTTTACCCTTTGTATTATATGTGTATTATGAAATGACTGTGTTAAAGAAGTTATGATTTGAACCAATTTTTTGGTTTTTTTTTTTTAATTATTTTTGTCTAAAATTCAACATGACTTATTGAAATCGTGTATATATGTTATTGAATGTAATATTCCTAATTAAAGATCACATATATTAGTTCTTTTTTTTCAGTGAAAAAAAACTATTATTGTTATTCAAGGTGAATCAAATAGTACAATGATCATCTTGATTCATAAATTGAATCAATAAAAAACTCAAAAATAAATCAATTTAATAACATGCCCATCATAAGACTTTCTGATCCCAATCTCTCACTAAAACCTACCAACATAAAAAACATTCTTCGAAAAAAAACTGCAGAACATGTTAGGCTACAAGCCTCTTCAAAAATGAGGATAAGAGTCCCTAAATTTAATCAAAAAAGGAGGTGGCTCCACACTCCACAATGGCATTTTCCAGCCATTCTTCCCAAATAAGATGTCCTTCAGAACCTTCCAGAGCCTGTTATATTAACTCTACATTTTACTACAAAAAGGGACTATTAAAATTATTAACTAAAAATCCCCTTAATTTGAACTTTCCCAAACACCTCCTCACCTGCTCGAATTTGTCCCAATTAGCCTTCGATGGACCCTAACAGTCCCAAAAACACTCAAACTGCTCACTAACATATTTCTAATGGAGGTTAGGGAAGTTTTACAGACATATACTTATGGTTGTACAACCCATTTTTGTAGATTTTACATAGATCAAACAATGACTCTTCCTAATCAACCCAAACTCTTTCCTAACAGCTCCAAATCGACTTGAACAAACCCAAATACATATGAATGACTCTCCAACAGACTTCAGAGGAATTTTATGGGATCTTTGAACACTTTACATAGACATTTATAAATGAGGGTGAGTTAGCATAATTGTATAGGTTGATCGACCGATAAAATGGTCATAACTTAGGCATATGGAAACTTTTTGGGATGAAATAAAAAGTGCTTCCTAATGGAAATGACACTCCCGACACAATGGAATAGGGTTCAGAACCCAAAAACACACAAAAATGGTAATACTCGAATCTTTTCTCCATCCACGAATTCTGCCAAGCAAATCGGACAATCTATGCCTGCTAGGGGCGACCCTGTGTCATATACTGTGATCGATAGTGCCTTTATATCCATTTTCTTGGAAGTGTCACCATTAACTCCTTCAACACTACTAAGCTTTGATTCCTGGCTCGGGCAATCCTCGCCATTGTCTTGAACCCACTCTATATAAGTGTACCAGGGCAGTGCCACACAACAGCAGGAGGATGAGGCTGAGGCTGAGGGGGACTATGTTGAACGAGAAACTAGTTGGAAACTCCTCCATTAACAGGTTGATGTGAGGGGATGATTGCTATATCTTTCGATATTCAAATAATCTCTTGCTATTAATAGACGATGAACATGCATAAATACTCTACATTTTGATGGAAAAGGTGTCCAATAGTATCGAATCCGTGGGTCAAGGAACAATGGCAATTAGCTTGGACACAAAGTGCAAGATTATATTCAAATACAAGAAAAAAGGAAATGGTGTAGAAGGAAGGGATATTATTATGTGCTTGTGACAAAAGTTTATACTTAAATAGAAGAGCCAGGGTAAAGGCACTATGATGAGATGGCATGATAAGAAGGATGTGTGAATGTTCTAATGGCTTGGAATAAATCAACATATAGATCCATCTTAAAAGCGGATCTACTAAATTCCAAAGGATCAAATCTCTCAATTCCCAAACTTTTTTTTAAAGTATAAATGTTGAGGAAAGTTTTTAATTTATCTAGTTTTATATATATGCCATTGTAAATATAAATTATTTAAATCTAATTTGAGCATATATGTTATTTAAAAAATAATAATTAAAGTTACATATATATCAACCTTATGATGAGCACAGAAGGAGTTACACATCCCCTTACTAGATTGTAGAATGTGCCTCTTTAATACAACAACTACATAATTTAATTAAAAAAAAAATTGATGGAGAACACAACCTATTTATTTATATGTTTCTACTATCTGCTTCTTATGCACAAAAGGCCTTAGTCGTTCTTGTACAAGATTATCTGATCTTACAATCGAAAAAAATAAAAATAAAAATCAGACGTCAAGTCTCTCTCTGGCGGTGGTTTCTCCATGAAAGTGGCAATAAACGCATCTGGTTTAAAAATTACGCTGTAAGAAGGTAGACTTCAACCACTATCTCATGCATGACGACATTTCTGACAAGTCATGTAATATCGAGAGTTTCAATTTAATATAATTCATGATTTATTTATTGTAAAAAACAAATCTACATGTGTTGTAAGTGGGTTCCACGTTTTGAATTTGGAGACCGTCGCTATGGGAGTGGAATAATCTTTAACTATAAAGATTTTTACTTTCTGGTGGGATTGTATTAAAATTTATTATTTATTACTCGAATGTGATTTCTTTAAACTAAATAGTTTGGGGTTGAACTCTATAGGTTAAACAATTTTTTAAGAATTTAAGAATTTTAAATTTATTATTATTATTTTGTAACTAGGGGAATTAACAACTAGAAATTGGGTTGGTATTTGTATGTCGGTCTAGGGATTTAATTCCTAACTACCACTATATCCTTAGGTGTCCCACACACCCTACAAGCATGGGACAACGGTGTGATTTGAACTCATAACTTCTATTTATAACTATAACTTCATAACAACTGAACCGCCAATAAACCTAAAAGTATTCATTTAATTTTTAATAAATATAAGTGAATATATTTTAATAAAGACATTAGTGAACATGCACTATCATGTTGTTGCGATAAAGCAAAACTTGTAATTTATTAAATTAAACACTTGAAGTTGAGTTTTTATTTATTAAATTAAATATTTTAATTTAATTTTTTATAAATTAAATAATTAATTTAATATTCTTTAGTTCTAATTTAAAAATAAATATTATTAGCATTATTTAAAAATGCATTGTATTATTCAAAATTTTGATAAAATACCATTTTTTATTGTTATAAAAATAAAACTTTTAATTCACTAAATTAGAATTTTGAAAATTATTTTTACTAAAGAAGGCGACGGCGGCAAACCTTTAATGCATTACATTAAATTATTGAAAATGATTTTTTGTTTTGGTAAAATTTATTAAAATGATGATGAACAATTTTTAATCCATTAAATTACTTTTTTCAAAATTACTTTTTGTTTTGGTAAAATTAAAATTGATGATGATGACCTCACCGATGATGAAGAAGATACCATCTTTAATTTTGTTTTATTGTGATAAAAATAAAACTTTTAATTCTCTAAATTAAAATTTTGAAACTTGTATTTTGTTTTGGTAAAAGTAGTGGTGGTGGTAATGATAATGATGATGAAAATGCAAATACCACCTTTATTTTGTTTTATTGTTATAAAAATAAAACTTTTAATTCATTGAATTAAATTTTTGAAAAATCACTTTTTGTTTTTGTAAAAGTGGTGGTTGTGGTGGGATGACAACTATGGGCATCCACTTAGTTTATTGGACCTTAAGAAAAAAAATTAAGGAACTATTTGGTTTGTTTTAAGATTGTATTCATATGGTCAAAAAGCTTGAAGAAAAGTTTTTCTAACTCACCATATTTTTTATGGTTTAGAAGGTTAGGAAGGTTTGTATTGTGACTTGTAATATTTTGAAACTAAGATGTAATATGGGTTTGCCCAGGGCACTCTAAGAGATATTGATTTCCACCCTCAACACTGAAGTAGTCTCACAGAGATGGAAAATCTTTTCATCCCACGGTCTTTTAGGAGTTGTCACCACTTTGGAGCTCATGAGAATTCATTCTTATCTTAGCTATATTAATTTTCTTCTTTATACTAGTTAAAACAAAGATATATTTTTCATCTTCTAGATTATAATTAGGACCTCCTTATAATATCTTAATTTTCTTTTAAATCTTTATCACGCCACATTTTCTCATTAAACTTATAAGTAATAATATTTTTAATATTATTAATATTTTGGGAAGTGATATTTTTGTCAATTCTCCAATTATTCAACCAATCTAGTGCATATATATGCCGACCCATCTTTAGTTATGAGTTGTTTTTGCTAGATTTTAAAGAAATTTTTCTATGAGGAGAATAGGATAGGGTGTAGATCAGAGTTGAGCTTACGGCTAAGAGAATCTGCCAGGATGATGTAAAGGATGGAGGACAGAGGGAAGCCTTGTTGGATGCCACGTGAAACTTCGAAAAAGGAGGTGGGGCAACCATTTATCAGAGGGGCAATCCAGGGTCTGCTAATGCAAGCATAAATCCAGTTTGTGAAGGTTTCAATGAACCCGAAGCTGTTCATGATTTTGAGAAGGAAGGATTGATTGACATGGTCAAAGGCGTTAGCCATGTCAATTTTGAGGAGCATACCTTTTTCTTTACGCTTCTTGCTAGAGTGGATGGATTCTTGAACAAGGATTACATTGTTAAGAATATGTCTTCCTTTTAAGAAACCTCCTTGGTTGTTGGAGATAATGTCAACAAGGAGGGGCTTCATTCTATTTTCCAGCATTTTTGAGATGATTTTGTAAGAAGAGTTGCACAACGAGATTGGTCTGAAGCGACCGAAGGAGCTTGGGTTTGATTCTTTCGGGATGAGTGCCAGGAAGGTGTTATTGGTGCAGCCTTTGATCTTTTCCTTGGAATGAAAATTCTTGACCATTCTCATGTAATCATGCTTGATATATTGCCAGTAGGTTTGGTAGAAGTTAATTGAGTAATCGTCCGGTCTAAGAGATTTGTCGGGGTCGAAGGACTAGATTGTGTTGACAACTTCCTCTTCGGTGAACGGTTTGAGGAGCTCAATGTTGTTTTCCAGCGTGATGTTTTTTGGAATGTGATTCAGGAGGATTTGCTCATCTTCTTCACTTGTGTTATCGACCTCCATGAATAGATTGGAAAGTGATCATATGCTGCCTCTTGAGTATTCTCATGCCCTTTGACAGTATGCCCATTTTCCATTTTGATTTATGAGATATGGTTGGTCAATTGTATGATTTTTGTTTGTTTGTGAAAAAAAGAAGTATTTATGTCACCAGCCTTGAGCCATGTGCTGCGTGATTTTAACCTCCAATAATATTCTTCGTTTCGAAAGGCTTGATGGACTTTGACCTACTGATTGACCTCATCTTGAAGCTGTGTGCTGTCAATTGGGCCATCATCCATTGAGGTTTGAATGATCTCCAGTTTATCAACAACGTTTTTCCTTGGGTTGGAGGGTGGGGGGCACTTGTCTTTAGCCCAAATTTTGAGTGCTTTCTTAGTGGTGATGAGCTTATGTTCCCAAATGAAGGTGGGGGATCCTAAGATGGGGCTTTTCCATGCCTTGTCTAAGATGTCCCAGAAACCATCATGGTTTACCATATGGGGCTGAATATGAATGGAATTGGTCCAAGGTTTTCTTCTTCCTATAAATGGAGCAGAATCGGTTTGTGATCGGAAGCTAAATTAGGAAGGATTTTTCATGTTACTATATAACCTTCATCAAGGAGGGTGCTGTGAATAAGGAACCTGTCCAGTTGGGCTCTTCTGTTTCCAGTTCGAGCATGCTTGTTGGACCAGGTATATCTGCCTTTTTTTCATTTGATGTCCAAGAGATCACGAGTGTGGATGATGGCTTCAGCCTATGAATTGAAAGTGTCTCTGCTCGGGTTACCTCCTTTTTTTCATATGCAGAGAGGTTTATGTTCATATCTCCTGCAAGAATAAGATTGTGGGGAGCATATGCCTCAAGGAAGTCTTCCAATAGACTCTAGTAGTCTTTTTTTCAGAGTAGAGGTTAGGGACATACATGTTGAAGAGCGCGAACTAAGTGTTTCTTTGAGTGTCTGTGAGCTCTATATAAATCCAATGTTGAGTAGTGAAGGAGTTGGGTAGCTGGAGTTTGTCAAAGGACCAAAGAGTTGCTAAGCCACTGAAGGCTCCTCTTACACTAACTGCCATGGCAGAGTTCTTTTTCCACTTTTCTTTTCCAATGGAGAGATTGGTGCTTTCATTGATTTTGGTTTCTTGTAGCATGAGAATGTCTGGCATATCGATGGTTTGAAGATATTTGATAGCGTCTATTTTGTCGGGACTGCTCAAACCTCTGCAATTCCAAGAAACCAATTTCATTATTTACTATTGTAGTTGGATGCCCCCCTTGGTGTGTCTCCCACTTTCTTTCCTGTGATCCTTTCTCTGGTGTTTCTACTGAAGGCCATGTCTAGGGTAGCTTGAGATCCTTGCATCTTTTCACGTTTAACTTCTTCTTCTCTTATCTCTTTGCTTGATTTCCATCCGAGTTTTCTGGAAGATTTATCAATAAGGTCTTCCGAAGAGGTGGGGGAGGCTATAGCTCTAGACTTGGTGATTTCAGCATAGGATGGAGAGGGTGCTTCTATGACTTTTTTGGGGCTTGCGATATTCTGAGGTAGGCGGTGTTTTGGGGATTCCAGTGAGCTAGAGGGGTCTCTTGAGGATCTTCGTGTTTAGATATTTCTCCTTCTTTAGGGACTTCGTGGGTTTCTTGAGCTTTGGGGGTTTCAAGGATTTTGTATATGTTCTCATCGTTGGTGCTTTTGGATTTTTGCTGGTTGGGATTCCTTCCCAAGCTGCAGTTTTCTTTAGATAGGTATTTTGGTCCAAATCTAGGGTGAGGGTTTCTTTGGATGGTTGTCCATTGATTTGATTTCCTTTATGGATCTAGATCTATGGGTTTTTTTTGGCAATAACACATGAAGTGGCTATATTCATGGCAATACATGCATTTGAAAGGTATTTGCTCATAATCCAGCTCCTGGATGTGGGACCACCCAACCACAATGAGATATATTGCTTCGTTGAGGCCAAGTTCGAGGTCGACCTCGACATAGATCCTTGCACATGCATATTGATTTTTCTTGTCAGCTTTGTCAATGTATTTTCCGAGGACATTTCTGATGGCTTCTAATGATTCAGTGTTCTAGAAATGAAGAGGGAGATATGGAAGTCTCACCCAAACCGGGATGGTGGAGGGGACGTCTTGAGTCGGATCGATGTCTGGATTCCATTTGTTCAGGTATAGTCCCTGTGGTCCCATGAAATACGGTCTGTTCCTGAATATTAGCTCTTGGTCAAGCTTGCTTTCGAAGACAAAAGTGAAGAAACCCTTTCCAAGAAGGTAAGAGTTGACGACTTCAGAAATGAGAGGTCTCCAATTTTTTTGAACCCAAGATTCGGTAGCTTTTGGAGAGGGCCACAGGCCTGTAAATTGTCTGATTAAGCCCCATTCCGAGAGGTTGAGGGTAGTTCTACACAGTTGCTCAACCAGGAGTGCTACCGTGGGTATTTCAGATAGCTTTCACATGAATTTTCTTGTGATGCCGTAAGAATCTTCTTCCCTTGCTTTGAGATGAGCTTGATATAGTTGTTGAGTTTAGGAGGAAGCGGAGGGTGGTAAGGAACTTCAGCGTGCGCCATCAAGGAGAGACTGGAGCCCTAGTTGGCAGTCAATCAGAGATCACAAGCTCGAAGGGGGTAGAGCAGATGCAACCTATGCCATTCGGCCAGTGCCTTATGCACACAGCCTCCAAATATTTTGTGGGTAGCCTCCTATAATGCACACAACCTCCAAAATGCCTCCTATTATGCACGTAGCTAGTCCAGCCAGTGCCTCTTGTTATGCACACAACCCCCTGTTATGCATGCAACCTCCAAAATTCTATTGTGGGCAACCTCCAATTATGCACACAATGAGTAATAAATTTCGTGAGAGACTCAATTCTTGTATTTTTTCTCGATTATTTATAGATTATAACATGCCAAAATCAAGACATAAATTTTATATGCTTTGAAGAAGCATCTTAAAAGAAATGGATAGTATTATGACCATAAATATATCAAGAAGCATACAATAATAATGATAAGTAATGTTAACCAATCAAAAAATCGTCCACTTGCATTGTTCATAGGAGAGAATCTCAACTATTCTTATTTAGTGTGCATATTTTATTATACTTTATAGATTATTATCTTTTAGTCATTCTAACTAATTGGATGTTTCCTTAGTAAATTAATTTTAATTTGTTTCACTAAACCATTTCTTGTGAGTCGAGTGTTTGTCGAGTTTGTGGAGTAACAAAATAATACAAAGTAAACAAAAAAAAATACAAAGTAAAAAGTAATAAATATTATGTCGCCCATAAACAAAAAAGAATAATACAAAGTAAAAGTAAATATAAGACTTAAACTAGAGACTTTGGAGCTTAGGATTAGGTGGTAAATATTATGTCGGCCATAAACAAAAAAAATAATACAAAGTAAAAAGTGAATATGAGACTTAAACTAGAGGCTTTACTTTTTAATTTTAATACAAAGTAAAAAAGTAAATATGAGACTTTAGAGTGTTTGTCGAGTGTTCATCTAGTAACAAAATAATACAAAGTAAAAAAAAAATATAATACAAATTAAAAAGTAATAAATATTATGTCGGCCATAAACAAAAAAGAATAATACAAAGTAAAAAGTAAATATGAGACTTAAACTAGAGACTTTAGAGCTTAAGATTAGGTGGCTCAGGTATTGCACTCAAGGAGCTATTCAAGGAGAGGTTTACACCTCACGAAATTTGATCCCTCTCGGTGCTTGACAGAACTTAGGATTTGGATCTAAACTCATAGATTATAACATACCAAAATCAAGACATAACTTTTATATGCTTTGAAAAAGCATCTTAAAAGGATAGTATTATGACCATAAATATATCAATAAGCATACAATAATAATGATAAAAGTAATGTTAACCAATCAACAAATCGTCCACTTGCATCGTCCATAGGAGAGAATCTCAACTATTCTTATTTAGTGTGCATATTTTATTATCCTTTAGCCATTCTAACCAATTGGATGTTTCCTTAATAAATTAATTTTAATTTGTTTCACTAAACCATTTCCTTAGACCATTTCAATAAGTTAAATAGTTATTTATCTTATTCTCCTTGTTTCTTTATGCTTAAAAATTCATTTCACTGTTTTTAAGCATATGTTCAATTTACTTTTCTATTTTTAGGATCCGTAAGTTCAAGAAAACAACAAAACAAGTTAGACATCTCCAAAAATATATTTCGAAACTTTAAAAAAAACTATAAACTTAAATTGCATACCAAAATTTCTGCAAATAAATTGCTATGGTTCTATCTATTTTCCCCTTAATTTTCATTTTTCCAAATAAAATATTTTGTTGCCCATACAATATGTAACCATTGGAAGACTCAACGACATGGTTTTCTCTAATACTCATTGCTTTCATTACCATGCATTTGGGCGCCTTGGGTGGACTCAGCAGGCAGAGCTACCCCTCATGATTTCTTGGTCGCCATTTGAAAGTAGAGAATGCCGACATGAAGGACAAGAAGGGTTGGAAATGACCCATGCGTCTATGCAATCTACGTGAAAACTGTGACAACATTCTGGTAATACTCTCACCTTTTCTCCTTCCACGAATTCTGCCAAGCAAATCGGGCAATCTATGTCCGCCAGGGACGAACCTGTGCTGTACACTATGATCGGTAATGCTTTTATATCCATTTTCTTGCAGGTATCGCCATTAAGTCCTTCAACACTAACATCGATTTCTAGCTCGGGCAGTCCTCGCCATCGTCTGGAACCCACTCTATAGCGTACAACGGCAGCCACGCACAACGCGAAGATGATGGAACAGGCCAACGCCACGAGGACGATGGTGGAGACCGTGTCGAACTTGAAACTACTAGAATCTGTAGGATCCATTATTTGCAATATCTTCCGATATTCTAATAATCTTCTGCGATTAATACACGATGGCAAGACAGAAATACTCTGCATTTTGATGGACAAGCTAATTGCCTAAGATTATAATCAAAAACAAAAAAATGTTGTCAATTAGCTTGGACACGCATTGCAAGATTATATTCAAAAACAAGAAAATGTTGTAGAAGGAAGGGAAATTATGTGCTTGTGACGGAGGTAATTATACCTAAAAAGAAGAGCAGCCGGAGGAGGAGGACATATTCGCGCTGTGGACGCTCTCACAGAGAAGATCAAGAAGAAGGCTGTGTAAATGTCGGAATTAGGTCTTGGAATAAATAAGAACCTAAGAAGAACTGGGCCAGGGCACAACCTGTTTGTTCATATGTTTCAACTGTTTGCTTCTTGGGCACAAACGGCCTTGATCGTGGCTTTCCAATATTGTCTGATCTTAAAATAAAACAAAATCAAGATAAAAAATTGACATCCGTCCTTAAATTATGTTGTAGGAAGGTAGACTTTAACGACTAACGACATTCACATGTCGTTATGTATAATATGTGGTGAGGGAAGGTAGAATTAAACAACTATATCATGCAGACGACATTTCTGACAAGCAATGTAATACAACTGGATGACATTTCTCATCAGTCATTTAACATAATTTAAGTAAAATTTGGTTGTAATTTTTCAAAATCTAGATTAGAGTTATTAAATTTTAGAATTTTGAGTGTTTTAAAGGTTTTTGAGGATGATGAATCCATTTATATTATCAAAATACAGATAAAACATAAATAAATTTAAATTTTACAAAATAAAAATATAATAATTCCAATTAAAAATAACCTTCCAATCCAAGTAGTTAAACTTTTCCACATATACTTTATTATATCTGCATTTAATTTCAGTTAACTTTTTATTATTTTGTTATTTACAAAAACAAATTTTCTATAGTTTTACAAATATTTATATATTAAATTGATTATTTAAAAAATAAAAATCAATTTTTAAATTTTTTAAATATTAATTTTGAATTTGTAATTGGTGCAGACTTTTGAATTGACTATTTTCCCCTATTTATATATCTAATTGTTAGGAAAAAATAATTAAAAAATAAATAAATAAACAAAAAACATTTATTTGACATCTCTCCTCTTAATTATTGTCCTTTGTCCTGGGTTTCGTCCGATCCTATAATATGGGTTTTCCTCCAGTTTCTTTTTAAGGTATCCCCACCCTACAAGGTGTGCCCACTACTTGACAAATTATAATCAGCGTGACATTAATATTATGATCCTATTAACATTGTAAATATTGATAGTTTATTAAAGAAATAATAATAAAATTTAAAAACTTTAATTTATGTTTACAACTGGGTTACATGTTAAAAACATCACAAATGTTTGGGCTTGTTTTAATAATAATTTAATTTAATCTTAATTATATGTTATGATTATAATAATAAATTTTCATTTATTTTAATTCAATTTAAAATAAATTTAATTTTATATATTTTTTCAATTCTAAATTATAAGCTCGTTCAATTGAAAAACAAGTAAAGTTTGAGAAGTGATTTAATCTCATAGTAAAATGGTTCTTAGTAAAATGGTTCTGTTATAAAGTAATAAATGAATTATATGTTATCATTATAATAATAATTTATAATTTCATTCTTCTTAGTTACTGTTCATTTATTTTAATTCAATTTAAAATAAATTTAATCTTTTTTTTTATAAACTCTGATTTAAAGTTAATTGAGAAACACATAAAATTTGAGAAGTGATTTAATCTTATAGTAAAATGGCAGCTATATATAGTTATGAATAAAATTATTTCTAAACTATTTTTATTTTAACTTTTATATTTGAACTATATACAATTATTGATTAAATTAGGCTAATATAAGCAGTTTTGCTGCTATTTTTACTTGTTTATTATAAAAACCAAATCTACATGTATTTTAAGTTGAGTGGATTACATGATTTGATTTTGGAGAACGCCAATATGAAAGTGGGATAATCTTTTACTAAATTTTTTTTTATTTTTGCATGGGGTCGTACTCAAATTCGATAGTTGAAATTGTAATATATTTGAATATTTCATAATTACATTTTTTTTACAAAATTTGAGATTATTCAATCTATTTAAACTAGCGTAATCGGTGAACGTTGATCGGCAATGAGGCCATCGTGGATTGTGTTCCACGTTTTGAATTTGGAGTTAACATTATTTTTTATTACAAAGAAGGAAATATTTTAATAGAATTGAATTTGAATGGATAGAATGAAATTCATCTTATCTCTACCAAGGGACCAAATACTAATAATAAAGATTTTGATGTAAAAGTAAACTCACTAAACATATAGTAAAAACCCAATCAGCTAACTACAATAAAAAAAAGCCTAATTATACCTTTATTTAATACTAACTACCTTTATTTGATAAATATAAGCGTTCATATTTACAAATTTATTAATTAAAAATAAGTAAAAGGGCATGCAGCATCTTATTGTTTTGTCCTTCTAATAAAAAAATCCATTTTATTTAAGCAAAATAAACAAAGTAATCGGATTATGTTATAACTCTATTTGATAAATATAAGTGTTCATGTTTAAATAAAAAATAACAAATGTATTAATTAAGTGATCATATTTAAATGACAAGTTTATTAATTAAAAATAAGTGAAAGGGCATGCCACATCTTTTTGTTTTGTCTTTATAAATTAAGATTCATTGTTCATTACTCGAATGTGACTTCTTTAAACTAAATATTTGGGGTTTAGGTAAGAAGTTTGATATGTGATTATTTTATAATTTTAAATATTATTTAAAAGAAAAAATTTTATTTAAATTTTAATAATTAAAAAAGAAGAAGACGATGTCATCGCCGTCGTCGCTGCCGCCACCCTTTGTAGCTTTAATGGCTTAGAAAGTGACGTTGATGATGAAACTCTTTGTAGTTTTAATGGCTTAGAAGGTTAGGCATGTATGTATTGTAACAAATATTTTGAAACATATATCTATTGTTGGTGTAGGTAGGGAATTATAAGATAAAGTGATTTTCAGCCTCAACTCTTTGCTATATTAATTTTCTTCTTTATAATAGTTAAAACAAAGAGATACTTTTGATATTCTAGATTAAGGTCAATAACCTCCTTATAATATCTTAATTTTGTTTTAACCTCTAAATATTTATCATGCCACATTTTCTCTTTAAACTTAATGTAATAATATTATTAATATTACCAATATTTTGCAAAGTGACATTTTCATCAACTTCCCAATGGTTCTACCAAGCAAGGGCATATTTATGCCAATCCGTCTTTAGTCTCAGGTGGTTTTGACTAGATTTTAAAGCAATGTTAGGAAGCCTCTAGTTTCCTATGTTATTTATCTTGTGCTTGTACATCAAGTACCTAGTCATAGTCATGCTCTCAATGGGGGGAAGTTCTACTTCTATGAGGAGAATAGGATAGGGTGTATTGCTTTTAAATTTGAGGTTATAAATTATAAAACACTTCTGGATTTGCTCAATCTTTCTCCAATATTCTCTAGACATTATGCAACCCCAAACTTCACAACCATACAAAATAACATGAGTTACGAGAGTTTCAAAGAGGAACTTCTTTGTATCCCTTACCACAAGGTTTTCTTATTTACAATTGTTTTCAAGACCAAAATAAACTTTCCACCCTCCACAATCCTTTTTTCAGTGCTCTAGTTCTAGTTGAGATTGTGATGAATATTGATTCCAAGATATTTGCATGAATTCACTTCCTCCAAGTTGTTATTTTCATACACAAAATTAGCATAAGTGGTCTTCTTGGTTTGATGATGATAAATATTTTTTTGTCAGCATCAATATCATACCCATAATAGAGTATAAATCCTTGAGAATTCTTAATTGCTTATCAAAATCAAAGGAAAATATTAAGATAAGAACAATTTATCATCACCATAGAGAAGAAGGGTGATGACTCTTCCTACTAATGTCATGCTAGTGAAACCTGCTTCTTCTGAACAACCTTCTAGCTTGTCGATGTATATGCAAAAAAGTGTAGGACAGAGGGGTCAACCTTGGTTAACTCTAATATTAGAGTTAATATATTTTGACCAACTCTCAGTGATCTTAAACTTGGAAATGAAATTCTCGTATGACCTTATTGCAGCAGCACTCAACTGGAAAGGAACCTTTATCTCTTCTAATCGATTCCACAAGTTATTTCTAGGTATTATATTAAAAACTTTTCTAAATTCCACAAAGCAACAAAAGCGATTGTATTTATTTTTATGACATTCCTCCGCGATGATCCTATGCGTAGCAAGGTGGGCCGTGGTTGGGTGATTCCTTCTAAAAGTTGTCTAGCATTTATCCTATTTACCATCACTTCCTAGCCATATGATGGTCTTCTTTTCCAAAATGATATCATATAACTTGTCCAAAACAGAGAAAATCATAATGGTCCAATAATTAGAGGGGTAATTTTTATCAACACTCTTAAAAATAGTAACAATAAAACTTTAAACCCAAAATTTAAAAAAACCTTCTTTAACTACTAGTTAAAGATTTTATATATTATCAGTATTTAAATGTGTTTCTAAATCAAACATATAATTTTTTTCTTTGTTATTAATTTATTTATGTTTAATAATTAAATCTCTCAAATTATACAAGCAAGTTAAATATTATATAATTTGTATTTTTTAAATATTACTCATTATACAATTTTTTATTAAACTACAAATTATTATTGTTTAAATTGCATTTTTAATGTATAAACATATTTAACATTACCAAATAAGAAAAATGAAATATTTAATTTTTTATTTAAATAACTTATATGCTTTGGATCACCAAAAAACAATGTGATGTGTTAAAGATGATGAATACGGAGCTGCGTCACTATTTGATTTTTTATTTAAATAACTTATATCCTTGGGTAACCCAAAAAAAACCATTTGATGTGGTAAATATGATGAATAAGGAGTCGCGTCATTATTTATAATGTTGAAATTGAAAGCAAAAGGGACATATCGAACAATACGAGGGTAATATTTCCTTTGGTATTGAAAGTGAAAAACAACCTTTAGGAGAATAAGAGGTTAATATTCATTGCTCTATATTGTTATTCATTGCTTTATATTTTCTTGTTTTGATTATGGAACATGTTAATATAAGTTTCTATTTTGTTATTCATTGCTCTATCTTTTCTTGTTTTGATGATGGAATATGTATCGCTAGTATGAAATGTTGATTTAGAAATGTCAAACACAATAAATTCAAAAACCATTAAAAATGAGTTAATATTTAATAGTTTAAAAATTTATATTCATTTATAATGAGAATTATAACATTTGTCATAGAAATATATAGTCATATTTTCAACAATTATATGATGCACTCATAATAAGAATATTTAATGAGTAAATGTAACTATAGTTTAATTGTTATAAAGTATTATAGATAAAATATTTTAGGTAAAGTTGTCACATCTTATTTTAAAGATCTTATTTTAAAGGGGAAGAGTTATAAGGTTAAAATATTTTTACCATGTTAAAGTGAGTTCAAATTGGTATGGAATTTTGTTTTAATTTATATAGTAAGGTTATCAACTATTAAAGTATGGTGTGGGATAAGGGGTATTCAAATTGATCCATATAAGATTCAATGAAATTTACTCCTAAATTTAGCAAGAACTATGATGGAAGTTAGAATTTCATCCCATTGTTGGGAACTATTGTTGGAAACATTAATCCTTTAGAGTTAATTTATTATTTAAAATTTATGTGTAATAAGTATCATAGGTGAATAGGAAAGGTCACGAGGAGTCTAAGACACACCTTGGAATATGAAACCAAGGGTCACTCTCCATGTATTTGTATTTACATATATCTTAATGGAAAAGCATGTAACGCTTATCTGTTGTTCCCTTCTAGTATTTGGTATTAGATACCAAATATTGTTCCCTTTTGTTATCTATTTTATGTTTTATGGTTCAAGGTTAAGAGGTTCTCCAACATGGTATTAGAGATTTTGGTTTTGACCTAGCCCTGTTGTCTACAAATTGCGCTAAGTTGGATCTAGAGTTGATCGAATATAGGATAAAGATTAGTTGACTAATCCCTATACTTGAACTTTGATCAGATTTGTTACATCAGAAGGATGACTTCCAAGATAGAACCTGTTGTTTTCAATGGACATAATTATGCAATCTGGGTGACAGACATGGAGACCTTATTGAAGAGAAAGGGACTATGGAATTTCACAAAAACTGATATTGTTGATCCAACGAACGTTGATGCTAAGTTTACCATCAATGTTAAAAAGGAAAAAATTGTGGGTGTTATCACAACCTACATTTCGAGGGAGATTTTCTTGCATACAAGTGGGATCAACTGCCCTTATGTCGTCTGGAACAAGCTGAAGACTTTGTTCAACAAGGTAAATGAAGGTGAATTTATGCAAATAAGGAAAGAGTTGATCTCTCTAGAGCCTCTCTCTCTTGATTGGATCAAGGACTATTTAGCTCGCATCAAGGAGCTACAGTTGAAATTAGGCGAATGTGGTAAAGATTTTTTGAAGAAGGATGGACAACTCATTGAGCTAGCTCTTATGAATCTGTAGACCAGGAAAAATTTTAAGAAACCCCCTAAATTTCTATGTATAATAAATGGGCGAATCCCCATGATATATACAAAAATATGAAGGCTATTTTATCAATGTTATATTATGTATATATAATTTTTTGGCGAATATCTCATTGAATTATAATTTTGTAAACTCTTGGTGAATATTTCACTAAATTATAAAACCTTGTAAAATCTTGGAGAAGTTTTCACTAACTTATAAAACCTTGTGAAGTCTTAGGGAATATTTGAGAAAGTTTCTCCTTGGAAATTCATGGTCCCCTACATTCCCAATTACACGGATATAAATGAAGTCCCATCCCCCAAGTATGATGCCCCAAATACACACAAAAATGTTATTTCCACATTGCCAATCGCAAGCTTCACAATCCCCATGGTTCTTAGAGAGACTTTGGATATGAGGTGATGGGATTTAGAACTCTCCTAGATGCAAATGGGTCTCTATAATACCTTATAGTAAATATCGTCTTCCCTTCTCATGTGGACATTAAGCAAATTGCAAAATGAGATTCAATCCATAAAATCTAGACGAATGTAACTTTGAATTTGATTTCCATTATCGATATAAGGTGAAATAACCCCTAGCAACTGTCATTTCTGGAAATCAGGGGAAAATGGGAGCTGCCTAGCCATTTTTGTGGCCTAAAATAGGTTTAAATCCATTTTTAGAATGGCTAAATTGTTTTTATCTTGGCTCCCCTTTTTAAATTTTACGATGCTAACCTCCTATTCATTAAAAATAAGTAAATAAAATGTGGGATAATCATACCTAACTGGTTCTTAATAAAAAATTAGCCAATTAAAAATTTAAAACCCCTAAATTTAGCCCATGTGCTAAGATTAGCCGCTAAAATTTTCCATGTTGTAGACACCGTATGATGTCTTCTACCCCTCCTTTCACACCAATTGGATGTCACACAAGAAAGATGGTAAGTATTTTCCTTTGATACTTGCTGTGATATGTTGATCAAGGACCATAAAAAGTTGCTTGAAGAAGGGAAGCTTGGTAGAAAAAACAAGGCTCACTTGTTGAAAGGAAAGGTCAAGCCAAATATTAAAGAATGTGGTCGACAACATCACTGACTAGAATGTATTGACCATCCTACAAAGTGGAAGACTGAAGAGTCGTCATCGACGAAGAAGGATCAAAAGAAGAAGACATGTTGATATTGTGCAAAGATAGGACATGTCGAGAAGAATTGTTGGAAGAAGATGAAGGATTTAGAAGGTAAGGTAAAGCACCTTGAGGATAGTGCATCGACTAGACAGTCGACCAATCGACCTACTGAAAATTATACCTTATATGTTTTCACTTCCTAGGCACTACATGCCCGCACCAATCAGACTGAATGGATAGTTGACTCTAGATGTACTCATCACATGGAAAAGGATGCTTCTTTGTTCTCGTCCTTAAGTGGAGTTCCTGAACAAAATATCTATGTTGACGATGATTATGTTGTCATTGTTGTTGGCAATGGTGATGTTAAATGTTAGCATGGTCTCATATCCAACGTTTATCATGTACCTAGTTTGAGAGAAAGCTTGGTGTATGTTGCTCAACTTACATAGACAAAGAATATTGTTGAGTTTTGGTCAGATCGCTTTATCATAAAGGATCTGAGGCTTGGGGGGGACTATTACTTCAGGGTATTTGGATCCCATAGAAAGACTTTATAAGTTCTGTGATACTCCCATGAATGTTTCTCAGATGATTGGACCAACTACACTCACCACTTAGACAAATGACACAAGTCAAATTTGGCATGATTGTCTTGGACATCTAAACTTTCAAAGTTTGAAGATGATGGTTACTCAAAATATGGTTACTGGTCTCCCAAAGACTATTCCACCTAGTGTAGTTTGTAAAGGATGTATGCTTGGAAAGCATCATCATGCACCCTTTGATTTCGGGAAAGCATGATGAGCACATAATCAACTGGACCTTGTTCACAGTGATCTCTATTGCATGAGAAAACCCTCAATAGAAAGTGCGAAATATATGTTGACATTTATTGATGATTTCTCTAGATTTACATGGGTATATTTTTTGAAGAATAAGAGTTAAGGTTTAGAAAGATTCAAGGAATTTAGAGCACTAACTGAGAAGCATTTTTGTCGACCCATTAAATGTTTGAGATTAGAAAATGGTGGTGAAAATGTGATTCTATAACTTTTGAATATTATTTGTTGCAAAATGGTATTTCTTAGCAGAGATATGTCCCTCACACCCCTCAGTATAATGGTGTTGTAGAGAGGAAGAATCGGACTTTGGTAGAAATGGCTAGGTGCCTACTATAGACCAAAGATCTTCTGACAAAGTTTTTGGCAGATGTTGTTTACTACTCCAATTATCTTCTGAACCTTGTTCTGACTAGAGCATCTGGTGACATGACTCTTATTGAGAAGTGGAATGGAAGGAAACGCTCTATCAAACACCTCACAACTTTTGTATTTGTTTCTTAGCCGCATATTAGTGATAACCGTTGGTGAGCTCTTAGAATGGATGCCCAATGAGGGCAGCTAGACCAGGAGCCTACTTTAATTATCAACCCGGGGGATGTACAAATTTTAGAGGTGCTGGAACTATATGTGCTCTTATAGGATAGTCTTTGTCATGGTTGGGTGTCAGTATTAATGTTTAAAGGTTTTCCTAAAAATGAATTGAATAAGCTGTGAAAGGATTGCCTA
Source organism: Larix kaempferi (assembly GCA_027924585.1). NCBI lineage: Eukaryota > Viridiplantae > Streptophyta > Pinopsida > Pinales > Pinaceae > Larix > Larix kaempferi. Next base: position 9,366,392 of record BSBM01000074.1, on the reverse strand, counting down.
ATCTATGGATGAGAAATACCTATGCTAGGAAGTTTGAGTGCTGGATACAGTAAATCTATGTTAAGAAGTTAAATGCTGAAATCAGTAAATATACCTAAGGAATTAACTTGTAGAAAACAGTAAATATATACTATGAATTTGAATGCTGAAAACTTGGCAGATCTATTCTAAAATACTGAAAGCTGGATTTTTAATTTGAGAAGTAGTTACTGTAATTCGAATACATAAACTGGAAATCTGATCTAAAATATTCTAATGCCAAAAACTAAATTTAGAATGCAATTATCCAACGCTACAAATTAATCATAAATTAACCAAAGTGATGAAAGTAATCAATCTTCATGAGCAACTATAATAATGGAAAAGTGCATGAGTTTCAAGATCTGGATCACTGTTTCATTAGTAATGCAAGCACACAGGAAAATAAGTGTCAAAATATGCCTTGGCAGAATGCTACTACAGGACTACAGCAACAACGTTACCGAACTACAGAATGTGCTATAACTTACTACGAAATCATAATGGTCGCTTTAATACAGAACTTAAATCGTGATGTTTAAATTGCATCAAAGATGCTTTCACATGCGATATAGATTAAGTTAATACAAAGCACATAATGGAAAATACCTGAATAGTAAATTCTCCTGACTTACGTGTTGGAGGGGCCCTCTCCAACCCATACTCAGTAGTGGAGAAAACTTATAGATGCCGAATTGAAAGCAACATCAATGTCTTTTTTTCAAAATAGTAACTTCATGGTTTAATAAATGTCTGTAACACAAATTATCTCAGCAGTATAAAAACGTAAAACAATGGTTCTCAAAAATGGCAACAAGACCCTCTCGCTAGTCAAGAGGCCCATATATATTTTCCTCTAATGCTTAACCTAACTATATGTATAATTGTCGATTATCTTTGAACAGGAGTTCTCTCTATAGATCAGGGAAAAAGGCACTGAGCTTTGTATGATCTTTCAGTCCTTCGCTTGATTTGCGTGTTTGTCCCTTAGTGTACCTACACCTGCTCAATCATACTCATTTTTCATATAATTAGTTTATTGAACACACTTTCAAACATAAAAGAATAATCTTTAAAACAGCTTCATTAAATAATCAAGGTAAATCAGTTCTCCCACAAAACAAGTGTATTTCTTCACCCTTTCTTGTGCTTCATTGTGGAAAAAAGGCTATTAGGATACCTATTATTCAAGATTATCATCTCCTCCATGCTTGAAGGATTCACCCATCCTTGGGTGACGTATTCAGTTCTTCAACAACTTCTCTGATGTCCCATGCTACCACCCTGGGGGTTCTTGCCTTCCTATAGTAGCCCATGCTCTGATCCTCCTTGACCCATGCTCTCCTCTCTTCTTCCTCATTAATATGTCCCTTAATAACCCGAGGAAGGAAAAATGGCAGATTTAGCCTCATTCCAAGCCATCTGAGCTGATTCTTTATCAAGGATTCCCTATACAGTTTAGCTTTGACGAGAGGAGCTTCAGTTTGAGAGGGGAGTGAAGCTCTTTTCTTTTTAGATCACTTGCTACTCTGTGCCATATTTCATTAATAGACTCATGAAGCTCTTTGTGTGTGCTCTGGAGAGTAACATCAAAGTGTGCCACAGTGTCCTACTGCTTCCCAAGGAGAATGGGGATCAGCTCCTCATCCTGGGTGATGTTCCTATGGTGCTAAATTATTCTTTTAGTGTGAGTCGCCTCTGCCCTGACCCATAATGGAGTTTGCCATTTTGCTGCAATGTAAATGGGGTAGTCCTGAGCTCGTTCAATTTCATGATTCATCCATGAACACAATGCCCTCAACTGGAAATCGCCCATGTAATGTTTTGGTGACTAGTTAGGCAAGCTAGGAACTACAAAATTGTGCAAGAAAAATTTGTTGATGTATATGTAACTTCGGAATGTATTTCACCTATGTATATTGTACTCCTATAGAGATATTATTATTCCTTTATACGGAAGTGTTGTCATTTGTATTGACAAGTGTCGCAAGTGTCATAACTTGTTGTGATGGGTTATTAGACCACCAAGTGCGGGGTCGGCCCTGATTAAGTTAACCATGGGTTATTAGACTGAGTTAGACAAGTCGGCCCTGTTGGTTTATTAGGCAGGTCAAGTCCCGTATAAATAGAGATCAAGAGATCTCTATTTGATCATCTCATTATTCACTTCTACACTACTTGAAAAGTGGCGCACAAGTGAGGAGGAGGTTCAGATTCTAGGAGAAGACTATCTCTTGTACTTAGGTTGTACTTTGGTTGTATCATTGCTCTTTCTATCTCTGAGGAAGTTGTGGGGTTTTTCACCTTTATGGTATTCCCCAATGAAACTCTGTGTGTCTATTGTCTCATGTGATTGCTTGGTGTCATTGATATGCATTGCTATGATTGATATGTTGCACATGTTATTCTCTCAGTAAAGATCCTAGAGTATGTTGAATTAATACTCAAAAATTAACATGGTATCAAAGCTAACCTAAGAAGAAGACATTGTGCAGTGGTGGAAACTAGGGTTTCTTATTTATTGGGTTTCTCTCCACAGATTTTGGAAAGGCAATAAGTAGATTAACTCTACGCATCAAGGAGAATCTTTCTGTCCAATCAAAATTCAATTCTGGGCACTTTCAGTTTTGGCCCTAAAATTTAGGGTTTCCACAAAAATAGGAATTTTTGAATTATGAGGACATAGCTAAAAGCTCCTTGGAAAAATCGAAGTTTAGAGCTTTGGATCGATATTTTTGGTTGGGTGAAGCTCCGGGAAACTCAAACCCTAATTCAAGGTCCTCCCGAGAGAATCCAGGAGATTGAAAAGCATTTATGGAGAATGAATCTTTGCAGTTTTCAATTTCTGAGTATACCAGGATGATCAGCTCATCAAGGTGCATCTTTCTATCCTTTCAGAAAGTTGAAATTCACATTTTGAATTTTTAGGGTTTTTCTGACAAACCTTAGTCCAGCTCCAGATCCAGATTTCTGCAAATCAAGTGGTAAGAGCTAAATCTCTTATTTCCATTTGAGTTTCTCATTAAAATATCTCACCACACCAAGCTTGAGGATAAGCTTGAAGGGGCTGATAACTTCCAAGCATGGAAGTATAGGATTGGGTTAATCCTGGAAGAAAATGAATTGGACACTTACATAAGTGAAGAGGTCCCTGTCCCAAAGGGAGAAGAGGCTAAGGCCCTACATAATAAGAACTTGGTCAAGGAAAAGAGGATCATTGCTGATTCTATCAAAGACCATCTCATACCACATGTTTCATCTCTAAAGACACCCAAGGAGATGTTTGATTCCCTAACCAAGCTATTTGAAGGGAAGAACATAAATCGGAAGACGACTCTGGAAATTATTTAAAGATGAAAGAGGTCCTTTATGTACCTAGGCTCAAGAAGAACCTACTCTCCATATCTGCATTGTATGCCAAATGCATGAGGGTTGCATTTGTAGATGGCCAAGTCCTAATGTGGCCAAAGGGTAAAACTATAGATGATGCAGTAGTGATTAGAGAGCAAGAGGGAGGTTTGTACAAATTGAAGGGATAGCCTAAACATGCCATGGTACATGAATCCATGGAGTCAAGTGAACTTTGGCATAGAAGGCTTGCTCATGTGCACTATAGAGCACTACAAATTGCAAGCAAAGCTGTAGAGGGTCTTCCTGAAATCAAAGCCAAGCATGAAGGTGTTTGCAAAGGATGTGCAAAAGGAAAGAACATAAAGAAGGCATTTCCAAATAGTGAAAGCAAGGCAAAAGGAATCTTGAAATCATCCACTCTGATGTATGCGGTCCGATGTCATCCAATTCTTTGAGTGGGTATGTTTACTATGTCTCTTTCATTGATGATTTCTCCAGGAAGACTTGGGTTTATTTCTTGAAGAAAAAAGATGAAGTGTTTGATAAGTTCAAGGAATTCAAAGCCTTGATGGAAAATCAAACTGATAAGAAGATCAAGACCTTTAGATCCGAAAATGGCGAAGAATTCACTTCGGGTGATTTCAAGAAGTTATGCAATGATTCAGGGATTAAGAGGGAGTTGACTCCTCCCTACAAACCACAACAGAATGGAGTTGCAGAAAGGAAGAACAGAACAATCATGGAAGCAGCACGAGCAATGCTGCATGACCAGGATCTTCCTATGCATCTATGGGTAGAAGCAGCTAGGACACCTGTATATGTGTAGAACAGAACACCTCATAAGATATTGGACAACAAGACACCATAAGAGGTATTCTTTGGTAAGAAAGGTGAAGTCAGCCATCTCAGAATATTTGGTTGTCCAGTATATACTCATGTCCCAAAGGAAAAGAGGACTAAGCTAGATCCTTCAGGAAAGAAGGGTATCTTTGTGGGGTACAATGAAAGCTCGAAGGCTTTCAAAATATACTTTCCAGGGTTTAAGAAAATTGATGTCAGCAGGGATGTAACATTTGATGAGGACTCAACTTACATCAAATCAAAGAAGGCACCGATTGAAGATCATGAAGAACCAAAGGAAACTAGATTTCAAGACACCATCATGAATGAAGCAATTCCAGAAGTAGATCATGAAGTTGAAGATCCACAAATACCTATAGATCCACCTCGTGAGGAGAACTCTCACAAGAGGAAACCTGTATGGGATAGAGAGCTAATTCAAGATGCAGAAAGGTATGGCATTCCATAAGAAGAACACAGAGCAAGGAAGAAAACTAGATCTCATACTAGTTATGTTTCCTTACTCTGTGACATTATGAACAAAGAACCTTCCAGTTATGAAGAAGCAGCAGAAAAGAAAGAATGGAAGGATGCCATGGTCAAGGAATACCATTCGATCATGAAGAATGATGTTTGGGATGTAGTCCCAAGGCCTGAAGGGAAGTCAGTTGTGACTTCCAAATGGATCTACAAGATCAAGCATGCTGTAGATGGCAACATAGAGAAATACAAAGTGAGATTTGTAGCTCGTGGCTTCTCCCAGAAAGAGGGGATAGACTATGAAGAGACTTTTTCTCCTGTAGCCAGGTACACTTCCATCAGATCAGTACTTTCCCTGGATACAGTGATGAAATGGAAGATACACTAGATGGATGTCAAGACAGCTTTCTTGAATGGTGTAGTCGAAGAGGAAGTGTAAGTGGAGAAACCACTCGGGTTTGAGACACATGACAGAGGGACTCATGTGTGCAAACTAAAGAAAGCCTTGTATGGCTTGAAGCAAGCTCCTAGAACTTGGTATGGTAGGATAGACAACTTTCTATCCAGTTTGGGCTTTACCAAGAGTAAAGCAGATTCCAACCTTTACTACAAGGTTGATAAGGCAATCCCATGATACTACTCTTGTATGTGGATGACCTGTTTGTAATAAGTGAGGATGGATTGATTGTTGATACCAAGAGGAAGCTTGCTTCCGAGTTCGAGATGAAGGACTTGGGGATGATGCACTATTTTCTAGGCATGGAGGTGTGGCAGAGTGCAAATGGGATCTTCCTTGGACAAGGGAAGTATGCAGTAGAGATTCTAAAGAGGTTCGGGATGATGGACTGCAAGGCCATGGCCACACCTATGGCATCGAACCTGAAGCTTCTGTGTGATGCTTCATCTGATCCGGTTGATGTTACTGTGTATCGTCAGATGATTGGGTCCTTAATGTACCTGATGAACACGAGACCAGATAATTGCTTTGCGGTGAACACATTGAGCCAGTTCTTGATGGATCCCAGAGGTGTTCACTTGGTTGCTGTAAAGTATATTCTGAGGTACCTGAAGGGTACAATTGATTATGGGATCAAGTATGATGAAAATCAAAAGTTTAACCTGCAGGGTTATGTTGATTCGGACTGGGTAGGTAGTGCTGCAAATAGGAAGAGCACATCTGGGTGCTACTTCAGTATGGGATCAGGTGTGATCTCGTTGTTTAGAAGGAAGCAGTCCTGCATAGCACTGAGTACAGCCGAGGCAGAGTATGTTGCAGCTTGTTCGGCTAGTTGTGAGGAAGTATGGATGAGGAAGCTACTGTCTAAGTTATTTGATCTCCTGCTGGATGCTACTGGTATCTTTTGTGACAACCAGAGTTCTGTGAAGCTATATGAGAACCCGGTGTTCCACAACAGGTTGAAGCACATTAAGATCAAAGATGACTATATCAGGGATATGGTGCAGAGAGGAGCAGTGAAGCTCCTGTATGTTGTGACGGATGAGCAGATTGCAGATGTGTTGACGAAACCACTAGCCAAAGTGAAGTTTGAGTACTTCAGAGAGAGGCTTGGTGTTCTTCAGATTGATGACACTTCGAGGAAGAAGTGATGGACACATTTGCAGGAGCCATTCCAAGCATGGTGAGAGGAGGATCTTTCCCATGGCTGTGGATGTAAGCGCTGGATGATGAGCATCAAGACGATGCTCCAGTTACTGCTCTGTATATGCATCATGCTGGATGTTGGATATGATTAGTTGGATCATGTATATGTATATGCATCATGTTGGATGCATGTTATGATTAGTTGGATCATGTATATGTATATGCATCATGTTGGATGCTGGATATGATCAGTTCGATCATGTATTTGTATATGTATCAGGTGGATACATTGTATGATCAGGTGGATCATGTAAGTGATATGCATCAAGTAGATGCATGATATGTATCAGGTGGATACGTTGTATGATCAGGTGGATCATGTATGTTGATATGTATCACGTATGATCAGGTGGATCATATATTTGTATATGTATCAGGTGGATACATTGTATGATCAGGTAGATCATGTATGATGATATGTATCAGGAAGATATTGTGTATGCATCAGGTGGATGCATTGTATGATCAGGATGATCATGGATGATGAGCTTCAAGATGTTACTCCAGATGATATGCATCAGGATGATGCTATGATGATGATCAGGATGATGTATGATGAGTATTAGGTTGATACTTCGTGGTCGTGGACAGGTTGTGCAGGTAGCATAGAAAAGATCCTCAAGATCCGGACGTGATCCGTATTTTATGAGAAGAACGAAATGAATACAGATTATTATCAGATGCTTAACACAAAATAACAGAGATACAGTAAAACTAGTTTTCTATTCAATAAGGGAATAAGCTAAGACTGTAAAATGCAGCGGAAAACAAGCTTGCTGGAATGGTGGCGGCTTATCTCTGAGAAGAGATGTGATGGCTGCTCTCATTTCACAAGAAGATGGTTACAATGAGGCTCTCAAGGCCTTTTACAATAAACAAGAATGTCAAAAACCCTAGACATCCAAAAACCTAACCCTAGGAGATGAAGCGCCAAAAGTCATGTGGGCCCCGTTTGGGTAAGTTAGTACATCAACTTCCCGGGATCGTAACTTTTGCATACGATCTCCGTTTGGGGCGCTCAGTAGCCCGTTGGACAAATCTATCTGAGATTTACAACTTCAATTGGGGCCAAATGAATGTTGAGGGCAACCATTTGGCCCCCCAAATCACCAAAAAAGGTCATTTAGGGCCTCAAAATGGCCCCGGAAGTTTAGGACCTGAAAAACTGCTAAAAATAGTACAATACCAAAATTGCCAGAAAACTGTTTTGAGCCAGTTGGAAAGGTGGGTGGCCACCGATATCCACCTGGATCAATCCTCCCTCCTTAGGAAGCAATGGTCTCCATTGCGTTGAGTTCCCCCATCAGATGAGGAAATTTCTGCTGAATTTGGCCTCAGGTGAGCCACTTGCCTTGGTGCAGGAGCTGCCCTGCTTTGACATCTCGATAAAGATGGATCCTTTGATGTCGAGTGCCCTTGATCTTTGTGTCTGCAATAAGATCACTGGATGCTTGCTATAGGTAGTCAGGGTTGAGCTCTGTTGGTGTCAACTTCTCTGCTATCTCTGAGGTGTCTAATAATGGTGGGAAATATGGCTGAAGGAGAGCCATGTTGAAGACTGGATGCAGACCAAGGAAGGGGGGAATGTTGATCTCAAAAGCATTGTCACCCACTACCTTGGTGATGGTGTACGGCTCATAACAGAGTGGGAGAAGCTTTCAATGGGGCCCTGTAAGGTGTTCTTTCTGCAAATGCAACCAAACTTTGTCGCCCACCTGAAACTTATGTGGCACCTTATGTTGATCATGGCGCTGCTTGTACTTGGCATTAGACTTCTGTAGAATATCCTGAACCTCTTAGCAGATATGCTGGATCCGTTCAATGAACCGAGCGGCTTTGTCATCTTTTGGGGATCAGTCGACTGAGGTGGTCACAAGGGGAAGTGCAACATCCATGGGGCCCAATGGTTGGAATCCCAACCCGAGCTGAAAGGGGCTGTGGCCATTTGAGCTATGCAGGGCTCGGTTGTAGCTATGTTGGACATAGGGAAGACTCTCATCCCATGTGCGGGGGTGTGTTGAATTGTACATGCACAGGATATGTACGATCATCCGGTTGACGACCTCGGTTTGGCCATCGGTCTGGGGGTGGAAGGAAGTGGATTTGGTGAGCTTGGTACACAGCAGTGACCAGAGGCTCGACCAGAATGAGCTGAGGAACTGACTGTCGCGGTTTGAGATAAGGGTCTGTGGGATCCCAAAATGTACCCATACTCGTTCAAAGAAGAGCTTGGCAGTGGCTTCTGCTGTGATGTTCTTCTTGCAAGCGGCTAGAATCGCCATCTTGGAAAAGCGATAAAAAACCACAAAAACATAGTCATTTCCCCTCTTGATGGACGGGAGGCCCGACATGTAGTCCATTGAGATGGATTCCCACGGCCTGTCAGGAGTAGGCAGAGGGGTGTGTACGCACTGTTTCTTAGTAGTCAGTTTGGCAATAGCGAAGCGGTGCAGCACTTGATATACTTGCCGACATCCTGTCGAAGTTTCGGCCAGTAGAAATGTTTCTGCAGCACTGCCACTGTCTTTTCTATGTCAACGTGTCCTGCCACCCGACTGTAGTGAGCTTTCCAAATCAACTTCGCGCGCTCGCTTGATGGAACGCAGAGATGGCCCAGACGACACAACAACCCATCCTGAAGATGGAAATTAGCAACCACTGAGTTGGTGCCCAACATTTGATAGGTGGTGGAGAAGTCAGGGTCTGTCTCGTAGAGGTGGGGCCATCTGGAGGTCTCGTGGCCACAAGAGTCTAGCACCATGGTGAGTGCCATGAATGGAGGTTGAATGAGGCAGTCAGTAACTCGGTTGGTACTCCCTGTTTTATATTTGATGTTGAGGTGGAACTGCTGTAAATATGTTGACCACTTCTGATGGCGGTCATTCTGCAACTTTCCTTAGGTCTGCATGAACTGTAGTGGCTTGTGATGTTGATGTATATGTAACTTCGGAATGTATTTCACATATATGTATATTGTATTCCTATAGAGATGTTATTATTCCTCTATACGAAAGTGTCGTCATTTATATTGTAAGTGTCGTAACTTATACTTGATGGGTTATTAGACCACCTGGTTTGGGGTCGGCCCTGTATAAGTCATGTGGGTCAAAGGGTTATTAGACCACCCTATTGGGGGTCGGCCATGTGGGTCAAAGGGTTATTAGACCACCCTATTGGGGGTCGACCCAGTCAGCATTATGTTATGTGGTTAAGTTCGAGCCTACATGAGTTAGGTAAAAAGGCAGGTCAAGTCAAGTATAAATAGAGTGCGGGAGGCACTCTATTTACTCAATCACTTCTCACACATGCACTCAAGGAGGAGTGCCACACTTATGGAGGAGGAGGATCTGCTGCTAGGTTATGTCTATCTCTCATGGTTGGTTGTATCATTGCTCTATCTATCTCTAAGGAAGTTATTGGGGTTTTTCACCTTTATGGTTTTCCCCAAGTAAATCTTTGTGTCTCTTGTGTGCTTGCATTATTGTCTCCATGATTGATATGCTGTACATGTTATTCTCTCAGTTACGATCCTAGATCAGATTGAAGTAAATTCAGAAAATTTAACATGGTATCAGAGCTAGCCTGAAAGAAGGCATGATATGGCATGTATGACACTTGTTGCACTTACGATGCTAGGGCTTGATATAGAAAAAACCAGTCATCGTAGCACTTTCGCTATAAATCCGTTTTGGCAAAGTTTTCGGATCTGAAATTGTTACAAGACGAAGATTAAATCTCCAGGTACCTCGTGTCCAAAGGAAAACCTCTAATTCATTGTATTTTGTGATTTATGATGTGTGCAATATAGGGTTTCTGCCTCTTCCAGATCTGAGTCAAAATCAGGTGACCTTGGGAAAAAGGTCATAACTTGGGCTAGGAAGATCCAAATGAAATTTTGTAAAAAGTGATCGGTAGTACACAGATTGTACTATCTCAAAAAAAGTTTGCAGAGGTCGAAGGTGAACCAGTGACACGTGGCACACCGTACAAGTTCTCTCTTCTGTATTATCCCATAAACAGGTCACATTGCGACACTTGGAATAACTCTCTCTCAGAGAATCCAATTGAGGTCAGACCTATTAGGATGGAAATATAACAGGCCGAGCTATCTCCGAAAACGTTTTTAGAGGCTGAAGTTGAAACAGTGACACGTGGCACACTGTACAAGTTCGCTCTCCTGTATTATCCCAAAACAGGTCACGTTACGACATTTGGCATAACTCTCTCTCAGAAAATCCAATTGAGGTCAGACCTATCAGGATGGAAAGCTAACAGGTCAGGCTATCTTAGGAAACTTTTTCAGACCCTGTGGATCAAAAATTTCGGAGTTACACCAGAAACAATCAGGTACATATTTCTGTCAAAACAGAATTATTTTTTGGTACCTTCATTCATGGCTTCCGGAATTTAGGGCTTTAGAGAAAGTTAGAATTTTTGTAATCGGATACCACGGCTGAATGCTACTCATCAAAATAAAAATTTAGAGACCAAGATCAGAATTTTTGGTTGGGAAGAAGGCCGGGCTTGATCAGACCTTAGTTCAGGACTTTGATCAGGAAAGTGGAAAATTAGGGCTTCTGTAAAAATGAGAATTTTTGAAATCTGTGACCATGGCTGGAAGCTCCTTAGAAAAATAGAAGCTTAGAGCTTTGGATCAAAAATTTTGATGGGGCAAAAGAGTGGGCTTCATCAAACCCCAGTTCAGGGTCACGTCCAGTGAATCCGGAAGTTTCAAAGGCAAAATTGAGGAGTGAAACTTTGCAGTTTTCAAATTCTGAATATACCAGTTTGATCAGCTCATCAAGGCGCATATTTCTATCCTTTCGGAAGTTTGAAATTCAAAGTTTGAATTTTTGAGGTTTCTCTGACAAACCCATATCCATCTCCAGGTCCAGTTCTTGCAAATCAAGTGGATAGGGTTAATCCTAGAAGAAGATGGATTGGTCACCTGCATAAGTGAAGGAGTTCCTGTTTCAGAGGGAGATGAGGCTAAGGCTTTACATAAGGAGATTACAAGCGATCTCGACAGGTATGACTCATCGAGGTATGTTTTGAAATTTGTTCATGATTAAGTTTATGGTATGTTTGTCTTCATGTTATTACGGTTAGTACAATCTTGATTTTAGATTTGTCGTATCACCTAAACAAAATTATAAATGCATGATAGAAGATATCCATTGGTTAGGGTGTTGACACTTATGATTGTACTAATGCATTATGGTGTTGTATGAGGTTTATGTTGTATACTAACATGAAAGGTACACCAAGAAAGACAAATCATGTTCCAGTTCAAGAACATATGATCATGATGACATGAGGATAAAGACTCATCCATTGTCATGGATCTCATAGAAGATCCATTTACGAGGTATGTATAACTTGGTTTTATAATGGCTAACCTATGAGATATACAGGTTACTAGCACAAGTCATTGAAGAAGAACAAGAAGACATCATGTGAGTATGTTAGACATAAATAGCTAGCATGCTAATCCAGGTATGTTTTTCCTATATCAAGCTAGAATCCTACCTTGTGTTAGCATCTTATACTGTTGTTGATAATGATTATTCATGAAGTCATAGGTTTGAATAGTCATGGTTGTATGCATATTGTGTTTCTTACCATAATTGATGATATGACTAACCAGAAGATTCATGAAGGAATAGGTTTGAATAATCACAGGTTTTATGCATATTATATCTCTTATCTTGTTTGATGATTCAACTAACCTGAAGAGTCATAGGTTTGAGTAATTACAGGTTTAGACATGTTATGTTTCTTATGATTTGACTAACCATAAGAATCCTACATAAACCTTGAATGCTAATGCTTATTATTTTTTTTGTTTGAAATGATCATGACTATACATGCTTGAGATTATTGTGTTTTAATAGTACACTAATGAATGTATGATTTTATATGAGTTCACAAGGATAACACAATCATGATACTAATAAGCATGCATAGGGACCAAGGATGAATGTAAGTTCAAGGACAGGTAATCCAGGAAGCAAAGATCAAGAGGGAGCACACTCCAGTTGTTCCTGCAAGAAAGGAAAGGAACACACTTTAGTAGTTTCTGCAAGGATGCAGATATTCAGAGGGAGCTGACCATCTTTCCACAACAGAAAGGTGTAGAAGAAGCTACTTCAGATTAGGACTCTAGCAGCTCCTGTAAGGAAGCAAAGACTCAGAGGGAGTCCACCCAATGAACAAAAAAAGATAAGAATTTTAATTTCTTGCATATATGTTTGTTTAAATAAAATTGTTCAATGATGTATATGCTCATGTTCCTAGACTTAGGATATGTATTGTGCATATTAGAATAGTTGCATTGATGAATAGTATACTACTAATATACATGGGTAAGTGGCCTATGGCACTGTACAACATTCCATTGCTACTTATCTAGAATGAAACCTCTTTGCTGACATGTTGGGAGTTGTGCACACTCTTAACAATGTTCTGGTAGAGATTGGAAGGCATCTAGAAAGTTATGGGATATGGATCAATGTTGTATTGAAGCATTGGCTAAAATAATTGCATGAATGTATGACATATTTCTTTATGTGTAAGAATTTGTTCTGAAAACTATGAGATGTTTCTAATCATGCAATTTAACTTGTTTTGTAGGAAAGACCGTATATCTTCACCTACAAAAGGACTACAACATTTGTTCCAGCAACAAAGATATCTATTGAAAATATTGAAGATATTGAAGTTCCCAGGATCTGGGATGAAGAAATGGAATGCCATGATCCGTCGATCATGAAGAATGATGTTTGGGATGTAATCCCAAGACTTGAAGGGAAGTTTGTTATGACTTCCATATGGATCTATCAAGATAAAGCATGTTGTAGATGGCAGCATAAAGAAATATGAAAGTGATGAAATAGAAGATACACTAGATGGATTTCAAGACAACTTTCTTGAATAGTTGTATGAGGAAGACCTGTTTGTAACAAGAGATGATAGATTGATTGCTGACACGCAGCGGAAGCTTGCTGCTGAGTTCGAGTTGAAGAACTTAGGGATGATGCACTATTTGTTTTGGCATGGAGGTGTGGCAGAATGCAGATGGAATCTTCCTTGGACAAGGGAAGTATGTAGTAGAGATCCTGAAGAGGTTCGGGATGATGGACTGCAAGGATATGGCCACACCTATGGCATCAAATCTGAAGCTTCTATGTGATGCTTCATCTGAGTCGGTTGATGTCTCCATGTATCGTCAGATGATTGGGTCCTTGATGTACCTGACGAACACGAGACCAGACTTTTGCTTTGCTATGAACACATTGGGCTAGTTCCTAACGGATCCGAGGAGTGTTCACCTGGTTGCTGTAAAACATGTTTTGAGGTACCTGAAGGGTACAGTGGATTATGTGCTCAAGTATGAAGCAAATCAAAAGTTTAACCTGCAGGGTTATGTTGATTCAGATTGGGCTGGCAGTGTTGCAGAGAGGAAGAGCACATCTGGGTGTTACTCCAATATGGGATCAGGTGTGATATCTTGGTTTAGCAGGAAGCAGTCCTGCGTAGCACTGAGTACAGTTGAGGCTGAGTATGTTGCAGCCTGTTCAGCTAGTTGTGAGGCAGTATGGCTACGGAAGCTACTGTCTGAGTTATTTGATCTCCCGCTGGATGCTACTGGTATCTTCTGTGATAACCAGAGTTGTGTGAAGCTATCCGAGAACCCAGTGTTTCATGACAGGTCGAAACACATAGAGATCAAATATCACTATATCAGGGATATGGTGTAGAGAGGAGCTGTGAAGCTCCTGTATGTTGCGACGGACGAGCAGATTGCAGATGTGCTGACGAAGCCACTAGCTAGTGTGAAGTTCGAAGTACTTCAGAAAGAGGCTTGGCGTGCTTTAGATCGAGGATACTTCGAGGAAGAAGTGATGGACACATTTGTTGAAGCCATTCCAAGCATGTTGGAAGGGGGATCTTTCACATGGCTATGGATGTAAGCACTGGATGATGAGCATCAGGATGATGTTCTGGTTTCTGCTGGATATGATCGGTTGGATCATGTGTATGTATTTTGGATATGCATCATGTTGGATGCTGGATATGATCGGTTAGATCATGTGTTTGTATTTTGTATACGCATCATGTTGGATGCTGGATATGATCGGTTGGATCATGTGTATGTATTTTGTATGTACACATCATGTTGGATGCTGATGGATACATTGTGTGGATCATGTATCTTTGTATGATCAGGTAGATCATGGATGCTGATGGATACATTGTGTGGATCATGTATCTTTGTATGATCAGGTAGATCATGTATGTTGATGGGTACATTGTGTGGATCATGTATCCTTGTATGATCAGGTAGATCATTTATGTTGATGGGTACATTGTGTGGATCATGTATCTTTGTATGATCAGGTAGATCATGTATGATTGATGGATACATTGTGTGGATCATGTATCTAGGTGTGCATCAGATGGATGCATTGTATGATCAAGATGATCGTGGATGACGAGCTTCTCCAGATGACATGCAACAGGATGTTGCAGTGATGATGATCAGGATGATCATGTGTACATCAGGATGATGTTTGATGAGTATCAAATGATACTTTGTGGCCGTGGATCAGGTTGTGCAGTTAAGCATGTAATTTGTGCCTTGGGAGATTTGCAGATGGTCTTTCGAGGTTTTGCCTATGGCATGTAATTTGGTGCCCTGGGACATCTGGAAAATGCTCTTGCGAGGTTTTGCTTGGGAGGACATGTAATTTGTGCCCTGGGAGATCTGCAGATAGTCTTTCGAGGTTTTGCCTATGGCATGTAACTCGGTGCCCTGGGATATCTGGAAGATGCTCTTGCGAGGTTTTTTCCTATGGCATGTAATTTGCTCCTGGGAGATATGGACAGGATGAAAAAGGCCTCAGATGCTTCAGCCAGGTTTTGCCATGACCACATGTAATTTGCTCCTGAGAGATCTGGATAGGATGAAAAAGGCCTCAGATGCTTCAGCCAGGTTTTGTGGTGAGATCACATGTAATGTGCTCCTGGGAGATCCGACAGGTAGAGCCACGTGCTCGTAACATCCTGGGATGCTTCAGCCAGGTTTTGTGATGGGTCACATGTAATGTGCTCCTGGGAGATCCTACAGGTAGAGCTCTGTGCTTGTAATAGCCTGGGATGCTGCATCCAGGTTTTGTGATGCACGTAATATGTCTTGAGGATTCCACAGTATGGCCAGTGATGACGAAGACCTGCAGGTGGTGGGCCTACATCCAGTATGAAAAGGACTGGCTCTATAGAACTTCCTATGACAAGTAGATTCAGAGATTGATTGAGATAGTAGCAGCAGTGATGATGATGATGACTCGATGATGATTATCCAGTGACGATGATCCAGAGAAGATGACTTGTGCTAGAAGAACTGTGCTGAGAAATACCTTCCTAGTTAAGAGGGAGTGTTGATGTATATGTAACTTCGGAATGTATTTCACATATATGTATATTGTATTCCTATAGAGATGTTATTATTCCTCTATACGAAAGTGTCGTCATTTATATTGTAAGTGTCGTAACTTATACTTGATGGGTTATTAGACCACCTTGTTTGGGTTCGGCCCTGTATAAGTCACATGGGTCAAAGGGTTATTAGACCACCCTATTGGGGGTCGGCCATGTGGGTCAAAGGGTTATTAGACCACCCTATTGGGGGTCGGCCCAGTCAGCATTATGTTATGTGGTTAAGTTCGAGCCTACATGAGTTAGGTAAAAAGGCAAGTCAAGTCAAGTATAAATAGAGTGCGGGAGGCACTCTATTTACTCACTCACTTCTCACACATGCACTCAAGGAGGAGTGGTGCACTTATGGAGGAGGAGGATCTGCTGCTAGGTTATGTCTATCTCTCATGGTTGGTTGTATCATTGCTCTATCTATCTCTAAGGAAGTTATTGGGGTTTTTCACCTTTATGGTTTTCCCCAAGTAAATCTTTGTGTCTCTTGTGTGCTTGCATTATTGTCTCCATGATTGATATGCTGTAGATATGCTGTACATGTTGTTCTCTCAGTTAAGATCCTAGATCAGATTGAAGTAAATTCAGAAAATTTAACATGTGATCAGTGTGGATGACTGTCTCCTTCCCAAGAATGTAATGTCTCCACTGGCGGCACGCTTGTACAATGGAGTACATTTCTTTGTCGTAGGTAGGGTACTTACAGACATCATTTGATAGTGTCTCACTATGATATGCCACGGGGTGGCCGTGTTGAGTGAGAACGACGCCCACAACATAATATGAAGCATCTGTCTCGATATCAAAGGGATGTTGCAAGTCCAGTAATGAGAGTACCGGCGATGAGCACAAACACTTCTTCAAGTTATCGAAGGCTTGTTGTTGGGACAATCCCCACACAAATTTTTCCTTATCACCACCCCTGGTCACTTGGCTGAGGGCCCATGCGATATGAGAGAATCCCAGCTCGAACCGGCAATAGAAATTGGTGAGGCCCAAGAAGCTCCAAAGTTCAGTGAGTGTGGTTGGGGCAGGCCAGTCACGGATGACCTAGATCTTAGCTGGATCCACATGCACACCATGTCGATCAACGATGTAGGCTAAGTAATGGACCCTGTCCATTCCGAAGGAGCATTTTTCCAAGTTTGCATATAGTTTGTGCTTTCGCAGGGTGTGCAGAACCTGCTGAATATGCTGCAAGTGTTTCTCCCAAGTCTTGTTGTAGATGAGGATGTCATCCAGATAAACCACTACAAAAGTATTGGTGAAAGGTCGTAGGATATCGTCCATCATCCTCATAAAATTTGTTGGAGCATTTGTCAAACCAAAAGGAATGAACATCCATTCAAAAAGACCTTCTTTTGACTTGAAGGAAGTCTTGCATACATCTGTCTGTTCTATTAGGACCTGGTGGTAGCCAGACTTCAGATCAATCTTACTGAAGTATTTGGCCCCCGTGAGCTGTTCAAGGAGGTCGTTGATTTGGGGAATTGGGTACCAGTTGCGGACTGTGATTTTATTCAGGGCCCGATAATCAATGTAGAGTCACCAAGTCCCATCTTTCTTCTGCACCAGCAAGATTGGGCTCCCACAAGGTGATGAGCTGGGACGGATGTGCCCCTTGTGGAGCAATTCTTGGATCTGCCTCTTGATCTCCTCATTTTCCAACAGAGAGCGGCAATAGACTGGCCCAGTGGGTAGCGGTGCACCTGAGGTCAGATTGATGGGATGCTTGACCTAGCAGTGCAGAGGTACCCTGGTAGGAGAGGAGAAGATATCTGAGTATCCTTCCACCACCTTATCCACTTGCTTCTGTTGTGTGGAGAGATCGGTCGCGGAGGCCCTAGATGTGGTTGCGATCTTTCTCTCACTCTGAGAGCGAATCACGAAGAAGACAAATTTCCCGGTCTGAGAGATGAAATTCCTGCATTGCTTGGCAGAGATCAAGGAAATAGCAGTAGGAGGGACTACCTCGGGTATCCTGTACAATTTCCTGTTCAAAGAAATAATAACACTATGAGGCCTAGACTCGTATACAACATGACGTTTCCATAAATAAGGTTGGCCCAAAAGAACATCTGAAACTTCGAGAGGAGAAACATCACACAATACCTCGTCCTTGAAGGGATTGATGTCGTATGGCAATCGACATTGTTGGCTGACGTGGAGATCGCTTCCTTTGCGCAGCCATCCAATGGTGTAGGGTTGTGGGTGCGACATTGTCGGCGGGGCCAGGCGCTTGACGACCTCTGCTGAGATGAGATTCTACTAGCTATCGCTACCAACGATGAAGTGTAGTGGGGTGCCTTTTACCCACATCTGTGAATGGAAGAGGTGTTCTCCTTCTTCTGGCTCATCTGGTTCATCAGGATGGAGCTTGGTGGTAGCAATGGTGGCACTGGGTTCCGCGTCAATGATCCGTCTTCCCCTTTCTGGTTTGGACTTAGAGTTAGAACCCGCATTTGATTCAGATGCTTTCACTTCGACCACCAGCGACTACTTTGAGTGACAATCAACAGTGTTATGCCAAGGGCTCTTATGGAAGTCACACCACTTCTCGATATCTTTCTTTGTCTTTCCTGTGTCCTTCTTTGCTTGCGACTTGGACTGGTTGTCCTGATACTATCCATCTTTGCTCCGTCCTTTATTCTGTGGGTTGGGGCCACCCTTTCCTGTCTTTTGCTGTGAGGGGTTCCCAGGCCCAAATTGCCGTGTCTTTTATTTGAGCTTCTACTCAATTTTGACAGCATATCGGTAGGCCGCGCCCAAGGAAGAGATGTCTAGAAATTCCATTTTGGTCTAGATGTATCTATGCAGACCACTGCGATACTTGAGCACCAGATGTCGCTCTGAATATTTCATACCCAGCTTGGTGCGCAAGGTATGGAAGATATTTGTGAACTCTGGCACTGCTTGGTCTCTTTCTTGTCGCAGTGTGTTCCATTTGGTATACAAGTCGTCATAACTTCCAACAGGGTAGTATTGTTCCTTAATAGCATCCCTATGGATTCCCAGGTGGTCGTGACTGAAAATAATGAGGCTTCTTCTGTGTCCTTTTGCTCGCAGAATGTTTCCCACCAATCTTTGACAGGGGGAACGGCTTTGAGGAGCGCAAAAGTAATATTTTCTCTATTCGAAAAGTTATGGACATAATAATACCCTTCTACTAGATTCAACCACTTATCTACAGCATTTGCATCTATCTGTCCTTCAAATATAGGAATATTGAAGCTGATTTGTACCTTGAAGGGGGCGGCGCCTCCACTCGAGGAAGATGCGTCGCTTGTTGGTAGTGGACGAAGGATTTGCGTGAAACTATCCATCATCTCATTCCTCTGCTGCGTGAGGGATTCCTCAAGCAACATTTTGATAGGATATCCTGTCCCTTCATCTTTCTTTTCTCCTACCATGAGAGGTCGCTGGGGCGTGCGAGAGCTTTTGTCCTCAAGAGAAACAAGCTCGAGACCCAATTCTTTGTACCCTGACCTCGTTGGGGACATGCATTAAGACGACAAGGAGAAGACCGCTCTGATACCACTGATCTGGATTTTATGAGCAGAACGAAATGAATACAGATTATTATCAGATGCTTAAAACAAAATAACAGAGATACAGTAAAACTGGTTTTCTATTCAATAAGAGAATAAGCTAAAACTGTAAAATGCAACAGAAAACAAGCTTGCTGGAATGGTGGCGGCTTATCTCTGAGAAGAGATGTGACGGCTGCGCTCATTTCACAAGAAGATGGTTACAATGAGGCTCTCAATGCCTTTTACAATAAACAGGAATTTCAAAAACCCTAGACATCCAAAAACCTAACCCTAGGAGATGAAGCGCCAAAAGTCATGTGGGCCCCGTTTGGGTAAGTTAGTACATCAACTTCCCGGGGTCGTAACTTTTGCATACGATCTCTGTTTGGGGCGCTCGGTAGCCTGTTGGACAGGTCTATCAGAGATTTACAACTTTCAACTGGGGCCAAATGCATGCCAAAGGCAACCATTTGCCCCCCCAAATCGCCAAAAAAGGTCGTTTAGGGCCTCAAAATGGCCCCGAAAGTTCAGGACTCGAAAAACCGCTAAAAATAGTACAATACCAAAATTGCCAGAAAACTGTTTTGAGCCAGTTGGAAAGGTGGGTGGCCATCGATATCCACCTAGATCAGGACAGGTAGAGCGGTGTGCTCGTAACAGCCTGGGATAAAGAGATCCGGATAGGTTGAGTAGTAAGCTCGTAAATAAGTCTTGGGATGCTCTTTCGAGGTTTTGCTACTAGAGGCATATAATCCGCCCTAGACATCCAATAGGTTGAGCAGTAAGCTTGTAATCAGTCTTGGGATTCTCTTTAGAGTACTTGCAGGAAGCAATACGCTCTTTAAAGGTTTTTCCTAACCACATGTAATTAGCCCTAGAGATCCGAGAGGTTGAGCAGTAAGCTCGTAATCACTCCTGGGATGCTCTTTAGAGTACTTGCAGGATGCAAGATGCTCTTTAAAGGTTTTGTGGTGTGTGAGGTCACATATAATTAGCCCTAGAGATATGAGAGGTTGAGCAGTAATCTCGTAATCAGTCCTGGGATGATCTTTAGAGTGCTTGCAGGATGCAAGGCACTCTTTAAAGGTTTTGTGATAGTCAACATGTAAAAGATCCTATAGTCTGAGCTAGGTTTTGTTGACGCACATAATAAGTCCTGAGGATTCCACAGTATGGTCAGTGATGATGAAGACCTACAAGTGGTCAGCCTACATCCAGTATGAAAAAGGACTAGCTCTGTAGAACTTCCTATGACAAGTAGAATGGAGAGTGATTGAGATAGCAGCAACAGTGACGATGACAATGATCCAGTGACGATGATCTAGAGAAGAATACTTGTGCTAGCAGATTCGTGTCGAGAAATACCTTCCTAGTTAAGAGGGAGTGTTGATGTATATGTAACTTCAGAATGTATTTCACCTATGTATATTGTACTCATATAGAGATGTTATTATTCCTCTATATGGAAGTGTCGTCATTTGTATTGACAAGTGTCGCAAGTGTCGTAACTTGCTATGATGGGTTATTAAACCACCAAGTGTGGGGTTGGGTCTGATTAAGTTAACCATGGGTTATTATACTAAGTTAGACAAGTCGTCCTTGTTGGTTTATTAGGCAAGTTAGGTCATGTATAAATAGAGATCGGGAGATCTCTATTTGATCATCTCATTATTCACTTCTACACTACTCGGAAAGTGGCGCACAAGTGAGGAGGAGGTTCAGCTGCTAGGAGAAGACTATCTCTTGTACTTTGCCTATATCATTTCTCTTTCTATCTCTGAGGAAGTTGTGGGGTTTTTCACCTTTATGGTTTTCCCCAGTGAAACTCTGTGTGTCTATTGTCTCATGTGATTGCTTGGTGTGATTGATATGCTGTACATGTTATTCTCTCAATAAAGATCCTAGAGTATGTTGAATTAATGCTCCAAAATTAACAAAATTCACTTAGTCGGTCCTTCTCCAACCTTGTGGAGTCTAGAGATGTATCCACAAATTCCCTAGGGGATTTTATCTCTATCGGGAGTCCCTGTTTTAACCTTTGGAGATGGAATTTGCCCCACTTTTCTTGTAGATAAACTGCATAAATTAGTAATGGTGGCCTGAGCTCCAGTATTTTATCATATATTTTAGTCGTAGTAGCCAAAACGTCCCTCAATTGAACAATCTCCTGGTCCTTTTTGGTTAACTCCTCTTGTGCCTCAGCCAATTTCTCTTTGAGTGCTGAATTTTTTTGCTCAGCCAGTTTTAGCTACCTTGCATGATGCATTTGCAAAATTTGTGTCTTTTCAGGTGAAAATAGGGGAGACATTCGTTGGATTCTTGATTCAATTTTCAATGTTGCCAGCTCCTCTCTGGTCTTTTCTAGTTATGCCCGTGCCTTAGCGAGTTGGTCAGCGACCCCATGGTTTTCGTTGTGCTCAGGAGGGTTCCCTTGGAAGTTGTCTTGCTCTTCTTGTGCATTCAGTTCTTCTTCTGCATCATGTCCTTCTTGTTCATCATGCTCTTCATCTGCATCCTACTCTTCTTGTTCATCCAGCTCTTCTGGTGTAGTGGGATCTTCCTGATCTACCTAGTCATCATCAGACACATTTTGAACTAGGGGGCTGGGTTCCCTTTTCATCTCCTTGGTAATTTGGATTCTAGATGCCTGTGTGAATCTTTTACTTCGTCTCTTCAAACCTTGATCACTGGTGGGAATCCTTGGTTCCATTTTGGGGGAGTCATCTCATGAATACTTTATCTTCATCAAGGTATCAGCCACGCTGTCCAGGTCAATTTTCCTCTTAGTCCCTAATGTAGAGGCGGTATTGTCCTTTGATCCAAGAGGTAGGGGTATGCAAACTGTGGGTGTACCCTTCATTCTTTGAACGTCCTCAGCCGATACCAACATGAATTCTTCCCAAGAAAGATCTAGGATCTGCACTTTTAATTCCTCACAGATGATCAATTTGATCATCCCATGGTGGGCTAATGCATCCTCTTTTCCTTTAATCACTTTCTTGCTCATTTCTGCGAGAGATAGGATCAGATAGTATGGGATGCTGATGTTGTTGTTCGGTGGAAGATGGACCCTGTGCCTCACGAACTCCAGAATTGGAAAATGAAAAATAGGGACATAACTTAGCCTACTAGTGCATGTAATGTATTTCTAGACTATTGCAGCCATTTCATCCCATGGTGTTGGCATGGAGAGTCTTTTGACTCCATTTTTATCTTCGTCGTAGACCTCTCCTCGTTCGAAAAATGTTTCCTTTGCTTCATGGTTTGCCTCCCGGTCATCCCTGCTCCAATGCAGACCCATTAGTAGACCAGTGAATTTGGCAATCACTTCATCATCCAACCTTATACGTAATCCCTTCACTCGGGTGACGAACTGTTCGTCCTTGATGTGCTTTAAATTTTTTGCAAATTCCAGAGCCACCTCTGTGTTGTATCCCTTCAATCCTAAGATGAACGACATCCAGCCCGCATTGCGGATGATTGGTAAGATTCGCGGGCTTTGATAAATAGCGCTATGTTCCTCTAGTTCGCTCTTTTTGAACCCTTTTGTCATCTTAAAATCTCCTCTATAATCATAAAAAACCAAAAAACTTTGAATGTGGCTTTTACGTCGGCTGGTCGTGATTGATTATAGGCTCAAGGACTGGATTGCTGGCTGAGTGAATGCACTAACTTCTGGTTCCTTGCTTCTAGAGAGCTTCTGAGAGGTTCGTATTTGCAAAAAATGGCTCTTTTTGGAAGATTATGTTGCCTTACTTAATTTCCTTTCCGCACTTATCCTCATCATCGTTCATTGTACTTGTCGCTTTATCCCTTCCTTTCCATAATTGAGCCTTGCATTTCATTCCATCATTGTATATTTCCCCTTTTGTTCTGATCATTGGGGAATACGGTAGCCAGATTTGAGTTTATCATCCGCTGACATGACTTAGGCAGTAATCATGATTTATTGAGGCTGATATGAATTAGGTAGAACCGTGCCGTCAAAGGAAGATGTAAGTTGTCCTCAACTTCAGAAACAACTGTCTTGCGGGATAATGATTTGACCTTAAAAATAAAATAAAGATATTTAGAGATTACCTCGTTATGCTTTAGTGTACCTGAGTTCATGATCTGGCATGATTTTTTTATGTGCGCTGGATTCTGTAGTAGATTTGGCATTGTCTGTAGTAAATTTTGGCATGTCAGTAGTTACGTGCGCTTGCTTCTTTTTTCTTTGGTTCGTTTGAATTTTCTATATTACCTACTTTTGAACTTCGTGCCATTTTCTGACTTGACTTTGTGATGATGCTTTTGCATTGGGTTTCTGATTCTCTCCTGTATTGTTGTAATTTATGCTGGCTCTCTTGAATAGATGGCAAGCTCGCGTGAAGATATTACAGATGTGATTGAATAGTTTGTTTTCTTTGAATTTATTCTGTAGTAGTTGATACCTTTGGTTTCTTCCTTGAATACGTGGCTGGCTCACTTGGTTTCTGTAATGTTGATAGTTTTCAGGATCACTTGATTAGATTGTTGGCTCTCTTGTATTCGATGGCAGGCTCGCTTGAATAATAGTAGGTTTTGAATAATGGAAGGCTCACTTGATTGAATTCTATAGTGCGATATCTTTGCTGCTGACTTGAATACATGACTGGCTCGCTTGAATATTGATGGATGGCTCTCATGATTTGATTTATCTGCAGTGTGCATGTTGCTTCTTCATGGGGATGTATAACGCCCTGCAATTTTACCTGTGTTTATCTGAATGGATCATGTTGGATTGCTCTTTCAGTTATGTCTCTTGCTTTTTCTTTTTTTTCATTCATTTTTCTTTTTCTTTTTTTTTCACCAATTCTTCATTTTTCTTTTCATCAATTGTTTCTCTTTTCTTTTTTTTCTTTTTTTATGAAATGGATTTCAATGATTTTCCATGTTCTCTATCAGCATCAGTTGTTGGTGATAGAGTACCTGTGTAAACTCCTCCTTTGACTGTGGCTTCTTGTAAAGTTTGATCCGATGTCCATTTTCTCAATTATGTAAGGTCCAAGCCATCTAGTTGTTAGTTTTCCCTTGAAAGTATGGAACCTGGAGTCATAGAGTAGTGCCCAGTCTCCTTCCTTGAAATTTTTATCTTTTATGTGTTTGTCATGCCACTTCTTTCATTGTTGCTGGATGATTTCAGTATGGGCAAGTGCTTGTTGGCGTTGCTCATCCAATTGATTTAATTAGAGCATGTGTTCTTGTTGGATCTCTAATAGTTCCATATTTAACTTTGTTGCAATTCTTAATGTTTTTATTTCAAATTCAATTGGTAGCATGACTTGATTCCCATAGACTAACTCATAAGGTGTGAAGCCTGCTGTTGTCTTCCATGTGGTATTGTAAGCCCAAACTACCTCACTTAGCCTATCTTCCCAATCTCTTTTGTGGAGTTGGACAGTCTTTGTCAAAATCCTTTCCAATTCTCTGTTTGTTGCCTCAGCTTGACCATTGGCTTGAGGGTGATAGGAGGAGGACTGTCTGTGCTTAAAATTGTTTCTTTTAAGCAAATCTTCTACTAGATTTGATGTAAATTGTGGCCCTTGATAAGAAACTAGTTCTCTTGGTACTCCAAACCTGTGAAAGATCTACTCAGTGAAGAAATTTTCCACGTTGGTTTCATTTGCTGCAGCAAGTGTTGCTACCTCAATCCACTTTGTAAGGTAGTTAGTGCATACTATTATGTAGCTTTTCTGATTTGACTATGGGTTTATTGGACCAATGAAATCAAATCCCCATTTTTTGAATTCCTCCAAGGAGATTTGTGGATGGAGTGGCATTTCTTCTTTTTGCGTTGGTTTCCCATTCTGTGGCAGTCATCATAGTGTGAAACATATTCATAAGCATCCATGTGGAGTGTTGGCCAATAATACCCCGTTTGCAAAATTTTATAGGTTGTCCTTTTTGCAACATAGTTTCCTCCACATGGTTCATTGTGAGTGGCATGCATTATGTCATGCACTTCATCTTGTCTAATGCACCTTCTGAGTATTTGATCTGGTCCTTGTTTGAATACCTTCTGTCCATGTGTATGTGGCACTTTGCCTTATTACTTTATTCTTTTCTTTGTAGCCGTAGTGTGTTGGAAATTTTCTAGACACTAAATAGTTTTCTATGTCTGCAAACCATGGTCTCCTTGTAGAGATGGAAAAAAGGTGCTCATCAGGAAAACTGTCATTCACCACTTCATTGTCTTGTCCATGGGGGATTCTAGATAAAAATTCAGCCACTACATTGTGTTTGTGGCTTGTCCAAAATTGTGATATCAAACTCTTGCAGGAGGAGTAGCCACCTAATGATTCGAGCACTTGTATTAGGTTTGTTTGTGAGATACCTTATTGCTAAATGGTCTGTATGGACAAAAAATTGGTAACCTGTTATGTAGTGCCTGAACTTGTTAATGGAATGTATGACAGCCAAAAATTCCTTCTCTCTAACAGTATAATTTAATTTTTCCCCTACCAAATTTTTACTGATATAATATATATCACGAGGCTTCTTGTCTCTCTCTTGTCCAAGGACAGATCCAATGGCTTTATCAAATGCATCTGAGTGGATGTGGAATGGAAGATCCCAATCTGGTCCTTGGAGTACTGGAGTTGTAATTGTTTTCTCCTTAAGTTTATCAAATGCTGTCATGCAATGGTTTGTCCATATGAACTCAGTTTCTTTTGTGAGAAGGGAAAACATTGGTGCAACAATCCTGCTATTATTTTCAATAAAGATCCTGTAGTACCCTGTTTTCCCAAGGAAACTTCTCACATCCCTTTGTTTGATAGGTGGTGGCAGTGTTCTAATTACTAAAACCTTTGCTTGATCAACCTCTATCCCCCTCTGTGATATATAGTGCCCAAGAACGATGCCTTCTTCCATTAACATTTTGCATTTGTCATTGCTCAAACATAAGCTCATCTCAATACATTTTTTCAAAACTAATTGAAGATGGTTCAATGCCTGATCAAATTTTTGTCCATAAGGTGTGAATTCATCCATGAAGACTTCCATTTGATCATTTATGAAATCAAAGAATATACTTAGTATGGTCCTTTGGAATGTTGCTAGAGCATTACATAACCCAAAGGGTAGTACTCTGTATGCATAAGTACCCCAGGGGCATGTAAACGTTGTCTTATCTTGATCAGCTGGATGTATTAAAATTTGGTTGTACCCACTGAAACCATCCAAAAATGAGAAATACTTGTTCCCAGCTAATGTGTCTAGTACCTGATCGATAAATGGGAGAGGAAAGTGATCTTTCTTGGTTGCTTTATTTAGCTCCATGTAGTCCACACAAATTCTCCATTTTCCTCCTTTTTTAGGGACTATAACCAGTGGTGAGACCCATTCGCTATTAGAGATTGGATATATGAACCCATCATCTAATAACTTTTGTGGTTCTATTTTGACAATGTCCTTTAATGCTGGGTTCAGCCTCCTTTATGGTTGCCTGATAGGGATAGAACCTTCTATGATGTAAATGTAATGTTTGCAGATATTAGGATGTATACCCTTCATGTCTGCATATGTCCATGCAAAAGCTTTATTTTGTTCTGATAGTACCTTCATTAACTGTTTTCTTTGCTCTGGCTTTAGATTGGAATTAATGTTGACTGTCTTTCTAGGCATAATTTCCACTGTCTTTTCTTTTTCTAATTGTTATTCCAGAGATAACACTTCTATCCATATTTAATTTGAGTTCTGTTGTGAACTTTCGCTTTCTTGTTTTTGGTCTGTGTCAAAAAAATATTCAAGAATATCATTGTTAGAAGATGCATTCTGTATAAACCTATCTATATGACCATCTTCATCTATGGCTTTTAGTGATAGTGCAACATCAATTGTTAGGACAGGTCGTAGGTGTTGATTTGGTGTGTCATTATAATCATCAGTCCAATTTTGATATTCTAAGTACGAAGATTTCCTTGCTGGTGGGTAAATCGTGATTTTCTTCTTGGCATGTCCACTGGTGATAGTCATGTTTCCTGATATGCAACCTATGTAAGCATTTGCAGTTGCCAACCAAGGTCTGCCTAGTATTATTGGATAACCACTAAGTTTACTTTTTACTTCGATGACTATGAAATCAGCTCAGTATTCCCATGATTCTATATTGATTATTATGTCTTCGAGCATTCCTTCAGGTCTCACTGTGGATGTGTCAGCTAGCTGGAGTACTTTAGTGGTTGGTCTGACCATTGATTGGAGTCCTAGGTGTATCATAGTATCCTTGGATATTACATTTATAGCAGCTCCCAAATAAATTAAGCTTCTGTTTATCTGTGTGTTATTGATGTTTACGTTGACCATTGGGCTCCCTAGATCTAGATATTTGGGGTTAACAACAATACCTAGCATTAGATCTGCTAACTGGCCCACTACATTGATCATTGGTCGGTCACGTTTTCTTCTTCCAGGCCTTTTTAAACAGTCTTCTTTAATGTATTTGTTACAGATAGGTACATCTTTGATGGCCTGTAAGATCGGAATTTGGATGTTTAAGTGCTTCAATTCGTTTAAAATTGCATTTTCTTCTTCCTCTTTTGTACTTCGTATAAGTTTCTTTGGAAATGGAGGGTTTCTATTTTGTATGAGTGGTTGAGTTTATTCCTCCCGAGGGTTTGGTTCATCCGGATGCTGAACATGGGGTTGTGTCGTTTGTTCCTGAGCCTCAGGTTCTTGCATATTCTGTGTGTGTATTTTGCAATGTTTTTCCAGATCTTAAATTAATTTCATTTATCTCCATCGTATCTACAATGTAGGTTGGGAACTGTACCATCTCAGTATTGTAGGCTTGTTGTTGTGGTGGCCTGTTGTTGTTAGGGTTGGGAATTGGCTCGACAAGAATTGGTGGAGGTCTGGGGGGTGTTTGATTTGGTGGTGGTGGCATGATGAATGGCTGTTGCTGCTACAATGGAGCTCTCCAATTCGATGAATAAGGGTATGGATTGCCATAATTCGTAGTTGATGGAGCAAAAGGTGGGGGGTATGGACAGTAAGACGGTGGGTAATAAGGTTGTTGATAGGCTGGTTGATAAGTTTGTTGATTTTGCTGCCACTGGTTTGGAGTTGGCTGCTGTGATTTCCATGGGGCTGGTACAGAGTTCCAATTTTACTGGCCCTAATTATAGTAGGCTTGGTTGTTGGGTTGGTAAGGTCTAGTGAAATTACCCCTCCTTTGATTCACAAAACAGAGCTGTTCGATTGCACCTTCAGTTGTGGGATCATGAATAACATCCTTACATGAGGGTAACATAGGACATTTGTCAGTGGAGTGGTCGTCAGTGCAAAGACCACATATTTCTATGGTGTTTAATGTGCACTGCCCCTTCTCAATGTTCTTTCTACAACGAGGACATAATACTACCAAGGCTTGGTTAATTTCGTCCTGTTTCTTCTTGATTTGAAGTGCATCTAGTTGCATGGCCAGAGATTGTAAGATGTCAGTCTTCATGTCATCTAGCAGGTTTCCTAAATCATATTTTGTAAGGTTTGGTCCCAAATATGTTGATGATGATCCTATGGATAGATGTGTATCTCTAGTCCCATTTTTACTTTTCCTAGATCTAAAGTAGTTTTTGAAGATTTGTAAGATTTGGTCATAAGTCTTCTAGAATATATCTCCATCCCACAGAAGGTTTAGACTTCAAAATTTTCTTCTTTTACACCTCTAAGAAGGACAAGTTTTAGTGATTCAGGGTCTAATGTCACATACCCAAAATTTTGCAAAAATAATGTAATTATTTTATTATTATTCCTGAGACATTATGTTAAAATAAATGATAAGTAGGAATTGATGACTCAGCAGAGTCACCAGAAATGGCATGTAAATTCTGAATATTTTATTATTAATAAATAAATTATGGAGACAACAGCATGGGAGAGATCTTAAAAGAGG
The DNA here is from genome assembly GCA_027924585.1 of Larix kaempferi. Taxonomy (NCBI): domain Eukaryota; kingdom Viridiplantae; phylum Streptophyta; class Pinopsida; order Pinales; family Pinaceae; genus Larix; species Larix kaempferi. The sequence continues at coordinate 9,337,105 of BSBM01000074.1, read as the reverse complement.
TTACTGGTCTAACTAGTGGATGGAACTAGGTGGAAAGGAAAAAGACAAGTGGCAGCATCCTTAAACACTTCCTAAGTTGCAGGTGGCAACTTCCCTATATTTTGGGGTCATGATTCCCCAAGAAAGTGGAATCTGAGCAGGTGGCTCATTAATGACAGTTAACCCAACTAAGACCTAGGCAATCTTTTAAATAGTACTCAATGAACTGAGCTGGGGGTTCAGCATTGTTCTAGAGGGAGAATACATCCAGGTGAATGCTATTCAGGAGTCCCATTGAGGAAGAGGGATAATACAGTAAGGGAGTGTTTTGATTTGTAATGCTGCAGTAACTTGGTTCCAGTTTAGCTATTTGGCTGAGTGAATTATCCTGCTGTACCTAGTTCTAGCCAGGGAGACCAGAGCAAGCTCGGGGGTCCTGAGAAGTGCTGTTTGGGCACTCTCCAGGAATTGGTAGGGAGGAATAGCCTCCCATTGTTGTTGTTGTCTACTATTGATACAGGTTCTGCCACTGATTCCTGTCATTTATTGAGTAAATTTAAATATAGAATATAGCTATCTCATCTAGGTTTGAACAGAATTTTTGAATTCAGTAAAGTTAGCATCTCCGTATTGTTAGAAGATAGAATCTGCAGAACTATTATGTTTTAGAAAATTCCTATTATCATTATCAACTTACAGTCGAGTAAATCTTATATGCATAATATGTTTTGTTAATATTATAAATAATAGAATGTTATTGTAAATTTTCCTTTGTTTATTTTCAATAGTTAAATAGACAAGTATAGACTATTCATACCGTAAATATTCCTGGAAATTATACTTGTTTAAACAATTAGAGGAACAGAATTCATAGAAAATTTTATAATTACAGTGAGTTATTTCATAGAGAGTTTAATACGTATAAACCCTAGCGGAATAAGTATACTATTCTATAGCTGTCTCGTGTTTAGTTAAACAAGAATATAGGTTATTATCTGTACCAAGATTAGGTGAACAAATTTATATTGGTAAGATTATTTATATTCAGAACATAGATGAGCTGTTATTGACTCTTCTTAGATTTCGAATAGCAGTATGATCACATCTTTAAACTTTTTCCCTACAATCTTATTCGACAAAAACAATCATAGCCAAAACAAAACCATTGAATTTATAAACAAGGCTCGTGACGAAGAAGTTCTAGTTAAAAACCTATCTCTATCGTTGTTACCACCAAGAAACTCACAGCAAAGTTTGACCGAGCTATTAACCTGAAGGCAGAAGGAATTTAGAGACAAACCCACTAACTAGCTCGAGTCCGAATCTATTTATTATCACAGTATTTTCCCTTTGCTCAGTCTTGAGCTCATTTGTTTTCTTCATGCTAATACACATAGTCATTAGAACCTATCTTAACAATAGATTCAAACTTATATCCACAGAGTTAGCATTTAAACCAGACTGTTAATTGTTAATTCGAAGTTTAAAACCATATCACTTATTTATTTAAGAAATTTATTCCCAGTATTTAATTTTCGATTAGTATTACAATGATTCGACCCCCAGACGTTGTTCCTTCCAGTAGATTGTAGATTTTAACACGCAAAACTACTTTGGTGTGTACTAAAACTACCATGAAACAATAGTTTAAATTCATAAAATTATATTATCCAAACCTGGGAAGAAAACCCTATCTTGACAGAGTTATTTAACAAACAAAAAAAATTTCCATCATTACCATTTAAATACTTAAAAAAAAACGCTGAGAAGTAAGATTAGATAATTACTCATGGCCGTGTCATCCTTTCACTTAAATAAGAATCATGAAAACATAACCATATTTTATTACAATACATAGTTTCGGATGCAAAAGAAATCGCAGACAGTTTGCAAAACTTTCCAATCCTTATCACATATCTATATACGGCCGTAGCCTTGTCACTGACAAAGCTTGTTGTGGAAAATCAAAACCCTTTTTGAGTACAGTAATGGAGGCAGAACCATAGGGTCGTAACCCATTTTTAAAACTAGTTCTAGCCTGGTTCTCTACATCTTAAACATATAACACAACATTGGTGGAAACCATACAACACCCTAAGGAAAACCAATAATTTACAGTCAGCCGAAGCCATAATGACTCTATCCTATGACAAGGATAACACCTGTCGAGGTCACGCATGGTTAAGCTATTAAAAGACTCAACAGAACGGCGATAGCAGTAGAATCATGCCCTTTGAAGACCAACCCTATTCGTCCACACACCAAAACCCTAAGGAGAAAATTCCATGGTAAGGACCAGGCTTACCCAGAGGAGCCAGAAGCCGAGAGCTGTATCCTGTACGCCTTATGGAGTGTTCAAAACTTGCTAAGAATTGGAAACCACAAGCCATTTATCAATTTTATTATTTTCAATAAACAAAACCTACAGACTTTTGATTTTAAATATCGAACTAATACTACGAAACCTCAAGATTTACTTACCAGAACTTGGAATGAAGCGACCACACTGTGACAGGTCTGGAAATCACGAACAATGTAGTTTGAACCCTAACCCTGGCCACCAAAGAAGCAATGGCAGACTCAAAGATGCATTCCTCGACGAAGGTGGTTACAGAATTAGGTCAAGGGAAGGCAATACTGGAGGCCACGACTGGTATGAAGCTTGCAACAGAAAGGATAGAACCTTAGGGTTCTCACAAAAATTCTATAACTGTTGGAAGGTTAACAAAACATATACAACTCCTAAACCTTAGCAAGGAACTAGCGCAGCAAGAGCTCAACAGTGGGGAAGGAAGATTCCACCATGGTTTCGGCAAGTTTGGACAGGAGAAACCCACAGAGCGGCTGAGCCCGAAGGCGAGGGAAGGAATGTAGAATGGTAGGGTTTGTCAACGTTTTTAGGTGATGAGTACTTGGTTACGAGTGAGCCATGTAACCCTAAATTTATTCCCATGCAATGGATCACCTTTACATAGTTTGTTTACGATAATAATACCATCATTTTGCCAATCAAAAGGAATGATATGGATATTCTATAGGGTCACCTTACCATATGATTGAATCCATAAATCGATTATTGCAATCAAACGTTGTACCATGAACAATAATACCTTGTCTATGATCCATAATTCAAAACAAATGTTCTAGCATCTAACATTCTTATGGAAATATCACCTTAAGACCAAACAAATCATAGTAAGCATAAAACAAATTATTATTCGGTGATATGACTATTTGCAATTGCATGAATATGGTTATTTACAATTGCTTAAGTTTCTCATAAAAATTTATTGATGAATATCATAAGGAAAAACCCAATCTTGGAAGTAGCTTACACATAATGGAGATATATCAAAAAAAAATAGGGATGCATCGACATTTCCAATTTTACCATAACAAGCTTTCAATTACTTCAATTTCCATATAAACATTTAAACAAATTACTCTGTATAAGAATACAATCATCGATATAAAGATAATTTGACCAAGTTGTACAAGCCTGAAATGGTTAGACGGAGACTTGTCAAATATCTAATTAATGCTGAAAATCGGTAAGAGATTTATTTTCACCATGCTAAATATGAGGCGCATTTACAGCACAAATGTTTATACAGACTTGCTTAATGCTTGGACACTTCAGAAATACAGCTATCCTCATCACTGGAAGTACATTTTCAACAAAAGAAAGAATCGAGAAGTTGGTAGACAAAATGCTACCTTCAAACACTTGAAAACTGAGTGAGCAAGACCTTTTAATTGAATAACTTTTTGTACAACTAGTTTGAGTATAACATTTTATAATTGTCGCAACCGCATCTTACCTGTAGATCTGTAAAGAGGAAAACAATTCGATGCGTTAGCTCATAAGCTAAGTAAGCCATCCTGTTATGGCAAGTTCCCCTAGAGTTTACGACACAATAAAAAAAAAATACATATATATATATACAACCATAATAACACTTAAGTACAATAAAGATCCTTCATACATACTTACAACCAAGTAAGTTAAACAGACGGTTAAAAGACTGATTTTACACAACATTTATTGCTATCATAAAAATTTTAAATTTCTTTGAAATTTTCGGGTTTTGACATGTGGTATCAGAACATGGTTCAGACACTAGGCCTTCTTATGGCTCTAGTAGTTTCCGTAGAAAAGTGCAAATGACAATAAAATTTTAAATATGTTATGTACTAACTTATAATTTCTGTTTCATAAAGACAGAGCAGAAAAATTCTTTTCTGAATCCAACAGGCAGGTATGGAAAAGCTAGAAGAATATGCTGAACAGGATTCCCTAAACACTGTGACAAGATAGATGTCGAGAGAACCTAAGATAGAGGAGGTAATTGCTCACACCACTGAACTGATGCAGACCATAAAAGGTTTAAAGACAGAGATAGAAACAGTCAAGAAGGATAATGAAAGGATTCTAAAAACTCAAGAGCAGCTAAATCAGCTATTGATAGAAAAATTTCAGACAGAAGGAAGGAGAAAACGAGCTGACTCAGAAGAAGCTAGTCAGCAAAGAGGGCCAAAAAGGATGAAACCAGCTAAATCTGACAGCAGTTCATCATCTGAAGAAAGAAGGGAACAACACAGTTACCGCAATACTAGTGACAGCAGTGAAGCTGAGCTGCACAAAAGAAGGAAAAAGTACAGGCCTTATGAAGAGATTTCCGGGGAGTTTAAGAAGATAAAACCCCCAACTTTCAATGGAGAATCTGAAACAGGAGAAGAAGCAGAATCCTGGTTATCCGGGATGAGAAAATATTTCCAGATTTATAACTATTCAAATCAGTTGAAGGCACGAATGGCCATCTACAACCTTTCTGGAAAGGCGGACATATGGTGGCAAGATCTGAAAAGGGTCAAGGGGATTAAAGAAAAAGAAGTTAATTGGAGTACCTTTATAAGATACTTCAAGAAGAAATTTCTGTCTGAACAGTATTATGAGGAGAGGGCCAAGGAATTTTATGAACTGAAGCTAGGATCTATGATGATGAAGGACTTAAACAGTAAGTTCTTAAGTCTGTTAAGGTATGTGCCGTATTTTGTTGAAGAGAAACCAAAAATACAGCGGTTTCTTAGCCGTTTGCCATATCATATCAAGGACAGAATTGAATATGACAACCCCAAAACTCTGGAAGAAGCTATGCGAAAGGCTAATTTCTGTTACGAACAGAATAAAAAGAAAGAAGGGATAGCCAGCTGGAAAGCCAAAAAGAACAGTAATCAACTTGAGTACAGGAAAAAGGAGTTTGTCCCTCATAAAAGTTTCAAGAATAACAAGAACGAAAACCATTTTAATGGTAAAAGCTTCCAGGGAAACAAAAATGGAGCTGCTAGCCATTCCAACAATTTCAAAAGCAGCAAGGAGGCTCCTAACAATCATGGAAATTACACTAAGAACTTTGAGCGAAAGGAACCTGTTAAGTGCTGGGAGTGTAATGGCCCACATTATGCTTCAGTTTGCCCAAATAGAAATAAAAAAATCAGCAATATTCACACTATTCAAGATGAAATGACTGTTGGGGACTTTGCAGGGACTATGCCCCGAATCAATGCAGCATTGGAAAACCGCCAGGCTGACTACCAAACTTCCATGGTGGAAGTAGGAGGTATGATTAACAAAACCCCTGTAACTATTTTAATAGATCCGGGTGCTAGTCTTAGTTATATTTCACCCCAGCTAGTAGAAAAATGTAAGTTGACTGTTGAAAGATTTGATAATTCTTGGTCTGTACAACTAGCTACTGGGGAAAAAAGGAAAGTAAACTGTTATGCTAAAGAATGTATCTTAAATATGAATGATTTTAGAACTATAGTTAAATTAAATGTCTTTCCACTTGGCTCTTATGACATACTTATCGGAATGGACTGGTTGGAACAGCATAGAGTAGTTTTAAACTGTTTTGACAAAACTTTTAGATGTGTAAACAGTAATGGACAGCCTGTAACTGTTAGGGGTATTCCTAGGAAAACAGTAGTTAGGCAGATTTCTGCCTTACAACTTAAAAGGGCAGTCAGAAAAGGGTGCAAGACCTATGATGTAACTATTACAGATTAGACAGATAAGTCTGAAAGCAGCAACAAAACAGTAGAGAACATCCCTGTAGTCAATGAATTTATAGATGTTTTTCCGGAAGAAATCCCAGAACTACCTCCCAAACGGGAGCTGGACTTTACAATTGAGCTGGTACCAGGTGCTGTCCCCAGTTCAAAAGCCCCATATCGCATGAATATTTTGGAGCTTAACGAATTGAAAACTCAGTTACAGGAGTTAATAGACAAAAATTACATTCAACCCAGTGTATCCCCTTGGGGAGCACCAGTAATTTTTGTTAAAAAGAAGGACGGAACTATGCGACTTTGCATAGATTACCGTCAACTGAACAAGATGACGATTAAAAACAGATATCTGTTGCCTCGCATAGATGATCTGTTTGATCAGCTACGTGGAGCTATGGTGTTCTCTAAGATAGACCTGAGATCGGGTTATCATCAGGTGAGGATTAAAGAAGAAGACATTTTCAAAACAGCTTTTAGAACAAGGTACGGACATTACGAATTTGTCGTAATGCCATTTGGGCTTACTAATGCCCCAGCTGTCTTTATGTGCTTAATGAATAACATAATGCATAAATACTTAGATAAATTTGTTGTCGTATTCATCGATGACATATTAGTTTATTCTAAGAATGAAGAGGAGCATAAAGAACACTTACGTATAGTCTTACAAGAACTAAGAGAGCAGCAGCTCTTTGCGAAGTTCAGCAAGTATGACTTCTTTAAAGACGAAATCCAGTACTTAGGACATGTAGTCACCAAGGAAGGGATTTCAGTCGATCCTGAAAAGATTCGGGCAATTGAAGAATGGCCGGTACCAAAAGATGTAACAGATGTTAGATCCTTCATGGGAATTACCGGTTACTACCGGATATTTATTGAAGGCTTTTCAAAAATAGCCAACCCAATCACTTCCTTGCAAAAGAAAGGCAAGAAGTTTGATTGGAACGCGAAGTGTGAAGAAAGCTTTAAGAAACTTAATACTTTGTTGACAACTGCGCCTATTCTCAGAATAGCGGACCCTAATAAAGATTTCATGGTTTGCACCAATGCTTGTAATGACGGTCTAGGAGGAGTGTTGACTCAGGAGGGACATGTCATTGCCTATGAATCTAGGAAGCTGAAAATTCATGAAAATAATTATGCCACTTATGACTTAGAATTAGCTGCTATTATCCATGCTTTAAAGATGTGGAGACACCACTTAATAGGCAGAAAATTCACTTTACTGACTGATAATAAGGGTCTGAAATACCTTTTAGATCAGCCTAATTTAAATGCAAGACAAGCCAGGTGGTTGGCATTCTTAAGTAAATACGATTTTGAAATTCAACACATAAAAGGAAAGGAAAATAAGGTGGCTGATGCCTTGAGCAGAAATGCAAAGCTGAATTTTGAATCAGCTAGCAGCACTTATACCTCTGATTTCAATGAACAGTTGGATGAAGGGATAAAATCAGATGGAAATTATCAGCATTTACAAGCTGCAGCCAAAGAACAACCTACAGAAAGTGTGATAAAAGGATATAGTTTAAATGAAGATAGATTTTTATTGTTTAAAGACAGACTGTATGTTCCAAATGAACCTAAAGTTAAACTGTTATTTCTAGATGAAATTCATAAAACCCCTTACTCAGGGCATCCAGGCTACCAAAAGACTGTCACCATGTTGAGAAAAGAATATTTTTGGCCTAATATGAAATCTGAAACAGCTGAGTATATAGCTAGATGTTTGGACTACCAACAAGTGAAAACAGAACACCAACATCCAGCTGGATTGCTGCAACCTTTACCTATTCCTAGCTGGAAGTGGGAAATAATCAGCCTAGATTTCATCACGGGATTACCCAAAAATCAGCATCTGAATGATTCAATCATGGTGGTAGTAGATAAATTAAGTAAATCAGCACACTTTATTCCTGTTAAAACCACATACAAGGCTGCAAACATAGCAGATATCTTTCTAAAACAGATTTTTCGGTTACACGGTATTCCAAGATTTATTATATCAGACAGGGATCCTAAATTCACAGGGAATTTCTAGAAATCCTTGTTTAAAGGATTAAACACCACATTAAATTTCAGCACGTCTTTCCATCCTCAGACGGACGGACAAACCGAAAGAGTTAATCAGGTATTAGAAGATCTGCTAAGGATGTATGTTAAAGATCAACCAGGTAAGTGGGACGATTATTTACATTTAGCAGAATTTGCATACAATAACAGTTATCAATCATCAGCTAAGTTTAGTCCTTTTGAAATTTTGTATGGACGTAAATGTAACACTCCTATCTCTTGGAGTAATCCCGTAGACAGGTTAGTGTTAGGACCTGATTTATTAAAAGAGATGGAACAGATTGTGAAACAAGTGCAGGTAAATTTGAAGATTGCCCAGGATCGGCAAAAGAGTCAAGCAGATTTGAAAAGAACTCCTAAAGAGTTCCAGGTAGGTGAACATGTGTTCATCAAGGTAAGGCCAAAGAAGAGCTCTCTAAGACTGGGAAGTTGTGCAAAATTAGCACCACGTTACTGTGGTCCGTTTGAAATTTTATCTAGAATCGGTCAAGTTGCTTATCAGCTAGCATTACCACCAAATTTAAAAGTACACAATGTTTTTCATATCTCTGTTCTGAAAAAGTATGTTCATGATGCTACTCATGTTATTGACTGGAACATTGTACAGGTAGAACCAGAAGGGGAAGTTCTGGTGGAACCGGATTGTATCCTCGGGAGGAGGGAAATTACTCTGCGGAACCGCATAATTGGATAGCTAAAGGTGCAATGGAAGCACCTTAGTCCTGAAGAAGCTACCTGGGAACTGGAAAGTAAGATGCGGGAAGCATACCCACATCTATTCCAGCAGGTGGCTGAAGATGAATAATAAGTAACATCGAGGACGATGTTACATTTTAAGGGGGTATGTATGTCACATACCGCAAATTTTGCAAAAATAATGTAATTATTTTATTATTATTCCTGAGACATTATGTTAAAATAAATGCTAAGTAGGAATTGATGACTCAGCAGAGTCACCAGAAATAGAATGTAAATTTTGAATATTTTATTATTAATAAATAAATTATGGATACAACAGCATGGGAGAGCTGTTAAAAGAGGTTACTGGTCTAATTGGTGGATGGAACTAGGTGGAAAGGCAAAAGACAAGTGGCAGCATCCTCAAACACTTCCTAAGTTGTAGGTGGCAACTTCCCTATATTTTGGGGTCATGATTCCCCAAGAAAGTGGAATCTGAGCAGGTGGTTCATTAATGACAGTTAACCCAACTAAGACCTAGGCAATCTTTTAAATAGTACTCAATGAACTGAGCTGGGGGTTCAGCATTGTTCTAGAGGGAGAATACATTCAGGTGAATGCTATTCAGCGGTCCCATTGAGGAAGAGGGATAATACAGTAAGGGAGTGTTTTGATTTGTAATGCTGCAGTAACTTGGTTCCAGTTTAGCTATTTGGCTGAGTGAATTATCCTGCTGTACCTAGTTCCAGCCAGGGAGACCAGAGCAAGCTCGGGGGTCCTGAGAAGTGCTGTTTGGGCACTCTCCAGGAATTGGTAGGGAGGAACAGCCTCCCATTGCTGTTGTTGTCTACTATTGATATAGTTTCTGCCACTGATTCCTGTCATTTATTGAGTAAATTTAAATATAGAATATAGCTATCTCATCTAGGTTTGAACAGAACTTTCGAATTCAGTAAAGTTAGCATCTCCGTATTGTTAGAAGATAGAATCTGTAGAACTATTATGTTTTAGAAAATTCCTATTATCATTATCAACTTACAGTCAAGTAAATCTTGTATGCATAATATGTTTTGTTAATATTATAAATAATAGAATGTTATTGTAAATTTTCCTTTGTTTATTTTCAATAGTTAAATAGACAAGTATAGACTATTCATACCGTAAATATTCCTGGAAATTATACTTGTTTAAACAATTAGAGGAACAGAATTCATAGAAAATTTTATAATTACAGTGAGTTATTTCATAGAGAGTTTAACAGGTATAAACCCTAGCTGAATAAGTATACTATTCTATATCTGTCTCATGTTTAGTTAAACAAGAATATAGGTTATTATCTGTACCAAGATTAGGTGAACAAATTTATATCGGTAAGATTATTTATATTCAGAACATAGCTGAGCTGTTATTGACTCTTCTTAGATTTCGAATAGCAGTATAATCACATCTTTAAACTTTTTCCCTACAATCTTATTCGACAAAAACAATCATAGCCAAAACAAAACCATTGAATTTATAAACAAGGCTCGTGACGAAGAAGTTCTAGTTAAAAACCTATCTCTATCATTGTTACCACCAAGAAACTCACAGCAGAGTTTGACCGAGCTATTAACCTGAAGGCAGAAGGAATTTAGAGACAAACCCAATAACTAACTCGAGTCCAAATCTATTTATTATCACAGTATTTTCCCTTTGCTCAGTCTTGAGCTCATTTGTTTTCTTCATGCTAATACACAGAGTCATTAGAACCTATCTTAACAATAGATTCAAACTTATATCCACAGAGTTAGCATTTAAACTAGACTGTTAATTGTTAATTCGAAGTTTAAAACCATATCACTTATTTATTTAAGAAATTTATTCCCAGTATTTAATTTTCGATTAGTATTACAATGATTCGACCCCCAGACGTAGTTCCTTCCAGTACATTGTAGATTTTAACACGCAAAACTACTCTGGTGTGTACTAAAACTACCATGAAACAATAGTTTAAATTCATAAAATTATATTATCCAAACCTGGGAAGAAAACCCTATCTTGACAGAGTTATTTAACAAACAAAAAAAATTTCCATCATTACCATTTAAACACTTAAAAACAAAAACTCTGAGAAGTAAGATTAGATAATTACTCATGGCCATGTCATCCTTTCACTTAAATAAGAATCATGAAAACATAACCATATTTTATTACAATACACAGTTTCGGATGCAAAAGAAATCGCAGACAGTTTGCAAAACTTTCCAATCCTTATCACATATCTATATACGGCCGTAGCCTTGTCACTGACAAAGCTTGTTGTGGAAAATCAAAACCCTTTATGAGTACAGTAATGGAGGCAGAACCATAGGGTCGTAACCCATTTTTAAAACCAGTTCTAGCCTGGTTCTCTACATCTTAAACATATAACACAACATTGGTGGAAACCATACAACACCCTAAGGAAAACCAATAATTTACAGTCAGCCGAAGCCATAATGACTCTATCCTATGACAGGGATAACACCTGTCGAGGTCACGCATGGTTAAGCTATTAAAAGACTCAACAGAACGGCGATAGCAGTAGAATCATGCCCTTTGAAGACCAACCCTATTCGTCCACACAACAAAACCCCAAGGAGAAAATTCCATGGTAAGGACCAGGCTTACCCGGAGGAGCCAAAAGCCGAGAGCTGTATCCTGTACGCCTTATGGAGTGTTCAAAACCTGCTGAGAATTGGAAACCACAAACCATTTATCAATTTTATTATTTTCAATAAACAAAACCTACAGACTTTTGATTTTAAATATCGAACTAATACTACGAAACCTCAAGATTTACTTACCAGAACTTGGAATGAAGCGACCACACTGTGACAGGTCTGGAAATCATGAACAATGTAGTTTGAACCCTAACCCTGGCCACCAAAGAAGCAATGGCAGACTCAAAGATGCATTCCTCGACGAAGGTGGTTACAGAATTAGGTCAAGGGAAGGTAATACTGGAGGCCACAACTGGTATGAAGCTTGCAACATAAATGATAGAACCTTAGGGTTCTCACAAAAATTCTATAACTGTTGGAAGGTTAACAAAACATATACAACTCCTAAACCTTAGCAAGGAACTAGCGCAGCGAGAGCTCAACAGTGGGGAAGGAAGATTCCACCATGGTTTCGGCAAGTTTGGACAGGAGAAACCCACAGAGCGGCCGAGCTCGAAGGCGAGGGAAGGAATGTAGAATGGTAGGGTTTGTCAACGTTTTTAGGTGATGAGTACCTGGTTACGAGTGAGCCACGTAACCCTAAATTTATTCCCATGCAATGGATCACCTTTACATAGTTTGTTTACGATAATAATACCATCATTTTGCCAATCAAAAGGAATGATATGGATATTCTATAGGGTCACCTTACCATATGATTGAATCAATAAATCGATTATTCCAATCAAACGTTGTACCATGAACAATAATACCTTGTCTATGACCCATAATTCAAAACAAATGTTCTAGCATCTAACATTCTTATGGAAATATCACTTTAAGACCAAACAAATCATAGTAAGCATAAAACGAATTATTATTCGGTGATATGACTATTTGCAATTGCATGAATATGGTTATTTACAATTGCTTAAGTTTCTCATAAAAATTTATTGATGAATATCATAAGGAAAAACCCAATCTTGGAAGTAGCTTACACATAATGGAGATATATCAAAAAAAAATAGGGATGCATCGACATTTCCAATTTTACCATAACAAGCTTTCAATTACTTCAATTTCCATATAAACATTTAAACAAATTACTCCGTATAAGAATACAATCATCGATATAAAGATAATTTGACCAAGTTGTACAAGCCTGAAATGGTTAGACAGAGACTTGTCAAATATCTAATTAATGCTGAAAATCGGTAAGAGATTTATTTTCACCATGCCAAATATGAGGCGCATTTACAACACAAATGTTTATACAGACTTGCTTAATGCTTGGACACTTCAGAAATACAGCTATCCTCGTCACTGGAAGTACATTTTCAACAAAAGAAAGAATCGAGAAGTTGGTAGACAGAATGCTACCTTCAAACACTTGAAAATTGAGTGAGCAAGACCTTTTAATTGAATAACTTTTTGTACAACTAGTTTGAGTATAACATTTTATAATTGTCGCAACTACATCTTACCTGTAGATCTGTAAAGAGGAAAACAATTCGATGCGTTAGCTCATAAGCTAAGTAAGCCAGCCTGTTATGGCAAGTTCCCTGGAGTTTACGACACAATAAAAAAAAAATACATATATATATATACAACCATAATAACACTTAAGTACAATAAAGATCCTTCATACATACTTACAACCAAGTAAGTTAAACAGACGGTTAAAAGACTGATTTTACACAACATTTATTGCTATCATAAAAATTTTAAATTTCTTTGAAATTTTTGGGTTTTGACATCTAAGGTGCAATGACTAGCTCTCTTGTAGCTGAGATGAAATCTTTGGGCATAATCTTCTAATGATTCCTTTTCTCCTTGTTGCATACGAAAGATTTCATCTCTTGTATCCTTTGCTTTGCAGTAGTCCCTATATTTTTCTAGAAATGCCTGTTTCATTTGGTCCCAGCTGAAAATACTATTTCCTTCAAGGCTCATGAACCACCTAAGTGATAGATCCTTCAGTGTGGAAGGAAAAAGCCTCAACTTTTGTGCATCAGTAGCGTAATCAAAGGATCTGCAAACTACCTCAAACTCAAACAAAAATGTATCAGGGTCTTCTGAAGTCAGAACATGGAAGTTTGGCAGATTGTTAGGGTTGATGTTTTTCATCCTGGCATCTCCAAGAGGTATACTGATGGGAAAGGTGAACAGTTCCCTAGGTTCTTCATCTTCTTCTGCCATAGTAGTGTTGGAGTTGGAACAAGCAAATAAGTTATCTAAGTTTGGGTCGAAGCTAGAATCAGTTTCTTCTTCTCAATGAAGGAATTCAAATTGAGAGTTATCTGAACTGTTGTTGCTCATAGGACGAGCAGGCAGAAAGCATCCAAATCTATCCCTTTGTCGACGAGGCATTCATGGAAAAATATTTATGTGTTTTTTTTTGTTTTCAGAGTTTATAGATGTTTTTTTTTTCTTTTGTTCAGTTTTTGAAGATGTCTCCTAAAATATTTAGCACCTCCCCATCAACGACGCCGAAAAGTGGTGAGCTCTTAGAATGGATGCCTAATGAGGGCAGCTAGATCAGGAGCCTACTTTAATTATCAACTCGGGGGACATACAAACTTCAGAGGTGCTGGCACTACATGTGCTCTTATAGGATAGTCTTTGTTGTGGTTGGGTGTCAGTATCAATACCTAAGCTGTGAAAGGATTTCCTCATCTATGGATGAGAAATACCTATGCTACGAATTTTGAGTGCTGGATACAGTAAATCTATGTTAAGAATTTAAATGCTGAAATCAGTAAATATACCTAAGGAATTAACTTGCAGAAAACAGTAAATCTATACTATGAATTTGAATGCTGAAAACTTGGCAGATCTATTCTAAAATACCGAAAGCTGTATTTTTAATTTGAGAAGTAATTACTGTAATTCGAATACACAAACTGGAAATCTGATCTAAAATATTATAATGCCAAAAACTGAATTCAGAATTCAATTATCCAATGCTACGAATTAATCATCAATTAACCAAAGTGCTGAAAGTAATCAATCTTCATGAGAAACTATAATAATGGAAAAGTGCATGAGTTTCAAGATCTGGATCACTGTTTCATAAGTAATGCTTTAAAACAACTTCATTAAATAATCAAGGTAAATAATTTCTCCCACAAAACAAGTGTATTTCTTCACCCTTTATTGTGCTTCATTGTGGGAAAAAGGCTATTAGGATACCTATTATTCAGGCTTATCAACTGTATACATAATTTGGATGCAATGGGTCATGCTTGCATCCATATGGGCTACTATGATGAGTCAAAATACTATAGATTGTTTGATCCTATCAAATAGAAAATCATCTTAAGAAGAAGTGTGATCTTTGATGAGACACTTTTCAGTAATAAGCTATTGAATTCCTCCTCTTGTCTATTGAACAATGATCCGTTTGAAATTCTTGAAGAGTTTGGATCAACTATGCCCATAATTGGAGTCACGATAGAAAAAATGAATTTTGCTTCTGAGTTAGTTGGTAGTCTATCTACTTTGACTATTGAATTTGGAAGTCTGACTTCCTTGACCCACATGACCGAGGATAGATGCTATGAATCTTCACCAAGTTAATTTACCTTAGTGGGATGTCAAGACAATTAAATTTACTAGATCGGATGCTGGTGATGCTAGCATTGGTCGGCAGACTGCAGTTAGAAACAATGTGGCAGTGTTGCCTTAATGGTTTATTTTCTTGACAATTGTTATCTTGATATATGTATTGATGCTCAGGGTGTTCCAGAATGGGAGATTTCTATGACTACAAATATTAATTATTTGAAGAAGAATCTGATGTGGGAACTTGTTCCCCGATCGGAAGGAAAGAATGTCATGAAGTGTCGAAGAGTCTATAAGACCAATTTTACCTCCTATGGTGCTATTGAATGCCACAAGGCTCGTTTGGTCGCCAAGAGATTCTCTAAAAAAGAAGGCACCGACAACATTGAAACCTTTTCCCCTGTTGCAAAGATGAATTTTGCTCAACTGGCCCTTTCCCTTGCTACTTGTTTTGGATGGGAACTTCATCAAATGGATGTTAAAAGTGCTTTTCTTCATGGAGATTTGACCGAAGAAATCTATATGGATCAACCTCCTAGCTTTGTGACAGATTATATTCTTGTTTTCCGACTGAAGAAGTCATTCTATGGTGTGAAACAAGAACCTTGTGCTTGGTATGAGAATATTGATTGTTTCTTTGTCAATCTTGGATTCAAACATTGTGAATCTGATCACAATATTTATGTATTACATGTTCATGGTGATACTCTAATTGTGGAATTGTAAATGATTTGTTCATAACTAGAAATAATGTCAAGTTGATTTTGGGTTTGAAGAAACAACTTGCAGATACCTTTAAAATGACTGACCTTATTCCTTTACATATATTTCTTAGCATTCAAGTTTTACAAATGGATGATGGTATATTTCTTTGTGGTCATCTTAAAAGAACCCATTTAGTAGAAGAAATAAAACTTCTACTAGCCTTTTGGAATGTTCCAAGAACCTTTGATCCTTCAAGCCAAGTTCCAGAGTTTGTGGTAATCCTTAAACCACCTTCATGGTTCATGGTTAGTGGTCATTTGAAACCACCCTTCATAGCCTTGGTAGATTTGTGGTCATCCAGAACAACAACTTTATAGCTGCTGAGATCTATCAGTTTGTGGTCAGCTTAAAACCACCCATTTAGTAGAAGACATTAGCTTATGCTAACCTTTGACTCATAGAGCTTTATCAACCGTTTGCAGTTGTCTTTCTCTAGTTTTCAACTCTCTTTTTGGACTCACATACACCCCTTCGGATTAAGGGTGGGATTGTTGGAAGCATTAATCCTTTAGGATTAATATCCTATACTATTCACATGCAATGAAGATAAAGTGTCATATGTGAATAGGAAAGGTCATGAGGAGTCTAAGAGACACATTGGAATATGAAACCAAGGGTCACTCTCCTTGTATTGATATGTACATATCTTTTAATGGAAAATGATCTCATGCTTATCTATTTTCTTGTGTTTGGCTTTGTGTTAGTCATTTGAGTGAATTCCATATTGCGAATCCTAACAACTATGTTCATGAAATGTTTAGTGGGGGTTTGGTACCATTTTAAGATGATCCAGATCCTCATAATTTCAAAAAAATGTACAAAAGGGGTTAAACTATGCCTTGCCAAAAATGGGCAATTTGAGTGCCCCATATCATACACCATGAAGTATTGGTAGGAATCTCCCTACACATGAAAATGGAGTTGTATCTAGTCTCTCCTACATTATTTTGATGTATGATATGAGACACTCAAATCATCCCATTTAGACGAGGATGAATTTCTAGGCAAGTCATAGTTCCACTCTCTTCCAACATTTTTTCGAAAATATGATAATTTTGATCATCTTAAAATGAACCAAAATCCTTTGTGAAAATGTTTCATAGAAAAATTTCCCAACAATGGAATGGAACTATGACTTACATCATAATTCATACTAAATTTAAAAATATGTTTTGTCAAATAAAAAAATTAGTTGAATACCCATTCCGTTTATTTTTCGATTAATACAATACCAATACTTTTTAACAAAAGTTTAAAACATCATGGTGACATATTTTGAGAGGTCAAAGCATCACCATAATTAACCATATAAGCCTCCTCTAAATCTATTCAATGAAAATTTTCCTACATGTTTCTTTCTTTATTATCTAGAATAAAAAGATAAATAGCAGTAAAATGGCTAGTCCCTGCCTAAAGGCTACGGGGTCTATGAAAACTGTGCAAAGATTTAGAAAAAAATTGGAAGCTCATCTACAAAATTTGAGGCCTAGTTGAGATATCGATGGTATATGATCTGCCTTATATCGGTCAAAGACATGTTGTCTCAGAGTGGCTTGCGTGCGCTAAGCACCATAATATTGAAGAGCAAAATTACTATTGTTTCGAGTTCACATTGATCATATTATGACACACATGTGCCAGCAAACTTCATTCAAATCTATATTCACAAGCATGATATATGCACAAAGAATTTAGAACATAATCTAAGGAGGTGTATGATGATTGGACACAATGACCACTATAAGGATTATATGATATATGATTGTCAAACAGATCTTTATATGATAATCTAAGAGATTTCATTTTTCAGTTTTATGAATATAGGGATGATTAAAACTAGCTAACCTTTGTATTTTGAGTTGATTTATTTCATATTTGTGAGTATAAAATACTAAGTCTTTATGATATATGATCCTCAAATGGATCAGGTCAGATAACTTGAGAGATTTCACTTTATGAATATATGGATAATTAAAAATAGATAAATTTTGTACGAGGTTATACTTTGTACATTCCTCCTTAAAGCAAGTGTAAAAGTGTCGTCCATTCCCCTAAAATCCTTAATAAATGTAATAGAATATACTATAGTATAATACTGGATTTTTTTTTTTTTAATGGCTCGCCAACAAAGAGAACGAGGGAAACAACATGGATGTAATCATCAGCAGTGTTTAGGACTGAAAGTTCATTATTGCATTCAGAACCACAAGCACCATGCATAAAGGTGACACCTTGAGGTCGGTTATGGAGGTAAATATCTATGACAAGTGGATGTCTACATGCATCGTTACATGCTTACTAACGTTATCATTTTCATTTTCTCCTTCAACAAAAGGGAATCACCAAGACCAAAAACAATGCACATAGGTGCCAGCATAGGAGGCTCAAACTCTAGATTCCCTGCAAGTGCACTACCAAGGCGCTGTTGAAGCCTTGGGTGTGATGTTGTAATATTTTCCAAGGCAATCAACAGAAGGTGACAACCCAATCTGAAAGGCTTCAAACAACCCTACGCAAGAGTGGTTCTATCCCCAAATTGTTTGGTGTGAGTGAATCCTACGGATATCAGGCCTCTGCTGGCACTTAAGTGGGTGGATCCTAATGGATCTTTCTTCATGTTATGGAAGATGTGGAAGTTTTATATCTAAGATGTAAGTAGTGTTAATCAAAAAATACCTAATTAAGTTAGATCGAAATCGTGATTTGGATTTGCAGAACAATAAGATCTGATTATTTAATAAGTGCATCACCAATTGGATCTGAGCTAACTAGCTTCAAACAAAACTAGACAATGAAAATTGAATAATTTTGTCCAAAGAATTTAAATACATAAGACTGTCCTATTGTGATATGCTAATTGACAAATTAGCATCAATATAAATGTGATTGTTTATCAGTTGCAGAAATAAATGGCATGAGTTCAACAAAGAAATTTATTTAACACATAATAACACATGGACCACATATAAAGAAAAATATAACATGTAGATCAATGTATTTAATAAAATTACAACATAAAACAAATTTCATGCAGTGATTGAAGTGAGAAATCAAAACTTATCAAATAAATTTGACAAATAATACAAAAGAGATGGCCGAGAGAAACTGACTGAATTTCATTAAGTCTACAAAAAATTACAAGTCCTCAAAGAAACCGAGCATCTCGAGTTCTCCTTTGTTGTTTTTTCTCTCCCCCTTTCTATGAGATCTAAGTCCCCTTAAATAATAATTACATTAGATAAAAAAGGACATATCTCCCCCAAAAATAGGGATTACAAAATATTACTAATCTAATACTTGTCAAGGGCAATTCGCCACTTGGAAAATAAATCTAACAAATCTTCAATATCCTGATAGTTGGCATGCTCAAGTGTTAGCTGCATCTTGCAAGTAAAAGACTCAACCTCCCTTTTCTTCAGCTTCTCCCATTCATGCAGGAAAAGGTTGATCTTCATTTCTAAACTGATGGTTGACTCAATTAACTCTTTGATCTCATAAATGTGAATGTGATCCAGCTATTCTATTCTCTCTTTGGACTTTAAATATTTCTCTTCAACCTGTTGGATCATAATCCTAGGTGGAGAAGACTTTTCAATTAGGTCCAAGGTTGGGAATTCCAACATGGTCAATAAATTGTTAGATGCAAACTACCTTCTGCTGCAAACTTCCTGCACTTCTTGAATTGTGGCCTCAACTGTCTCACATGCATTTTCCCATGACTCCAAATAGACTCTGATTCTTCTGAACTTAATGTTGTCCACAATAGGTATATCCTTAGGTTTATCTATGATATACCTCTTCTAGTCTACTATGTCTTCAACAGATCTGGTTGCATCTTCCTTTCTCTGGTTATGTTCAAAGAGGACATCAAAATGACGTTCAAAGGCATTGTATGTGTCCCGAATCTCATTCAGACATTCAAATAGCTCAACCAACAATTTATTATGATATTCATTTACCTTTAAGGTAAGCTCCTTAAATTCTTCCTTAGAAAATCTTGAGAAAGAAGAGGTAGTTTCCATAGCCATTGAATCTTTCAGTTGTTGCTCTAGTACTATGATCTTTTCAGCATAACCTACATTCAACAGTTGTGCTTCCTAGAGCTATTTTTGAAGAGCTACATTATGTTCCTACGGGTCTTTCAACTGATTTTCATGATCATCCTTCAACTCTTGTAGTTGGGATTGATGTTGTTCATTGATTTGAGTCTACTCCTGCCTGAGCTTTTGCATTTCCTATTCTTTCACCTCAATTTCCGTGTTCAATGAGGTAACAGAGTCATAATTGGCCCCTTCAAAGGCTCCCATTGCTGCAATAGTATCAACTTCTTCTTGTTGAACATTAGTGGATTTTCTTCTCCAGATAACTTGGTTAGGGACATTGCCTTGCACAACAGTCCCTTTCCTATGCCTTTTAGTACCCTTTTTTACCACTTCTTTCTCTGACCTACTCCAGAAATACTCCCCCAAGGAAACCACTGCATCTTCTCCAAAATATGCCATTGTTTCCATTGTGGATGTAGACACATCATAGGTTGTGACTAGAGGTACAATTTGGGATACAACATAAGTTGGAATAGGCATGGTGATTTGGGTAGTGGAGATGGAAGGAGTCATGACATTGGAGATTGATGGTAAAGAGGTGGAAGTAAAAGATAAGGTAACGATCTTTGGGAGTGAAAGAGAAATTGGGATCACATGTGTTTCTAAAGATAGAGTAGAAACTTGAATTTAGCAGCCTGTGTAAGTGGGACAGAATTTGGAGCCACAACTGACTCTTGAGAAGTTGCAACAAGGATGCCAAGAGGCTCAGTTGATGTGAATGGAGGAGTTGTGACATCAGATGATGGGATGGAGGGTGAAATAGTTGAAATGTCTGATGGTGTGGGAGATGTTGCAGCTGTAGCGATGGTGACCTCTGGGAAGTGAATGTCAGGGAGAGGGTCATCAATCACTATACTCTCCAAAGGATTAGAAGAGGTTTGGGTAACTAAAATAACCTCTGGCAGGGTGACAGGAATAGTAATCGGGCATGAGAATTTGGAAGGAATGGATTCATCTTCCACATCACTATCTTCAATATGAAGCATAGTCACCTTTGGTACAAAACCTTCAACCCTTTTCCTTTTTGCTGGGGTGGTTGCAGCAACAACCTGAGTTTCAAATACTGAGCTCATCACTGCCAATTCCCTTTTCATCTCAGCAACTGATTGAATCAAGGCATTGAGATTGGCCAAAGATTTGGGTTGTGGTGTGTCTTCAACAAGAACCTTTCCCTTATCATCAGTCTGGTAGGTCAGCATCAAAGGGGTGCTTTCTTTATGTGATTCCTTTTCTTCCAAGTCTTTTTGAGCTCTTTCTTCAAGTGACAGCTCCAATTTCCTCTACTACAATACCTTAGTCTTGAGTTCTTGTTGATATTGGAAGATGAAGTTCTTCTCTTCCAAGGAATAATTTATGTTCATGACTTCTGAAAAAGAGTTAAAACCTTGGTAAATTGAGTCATCTGGGGTAGTCTAATGAGCATATGCACTTTTCATGTGTTCCTGTGCAAAATGGTTTGCTAAAAATGATTTAGGATCATGCATTCTCCTGGGATATTTCGCAAGCTTAAGGGCAGTGATCTTCTTTCCCAGCAATGGATCATGAATCGAATTTTGGATTACCATAGGTCCAACGTTGAGTGAGAAATTAGGCCACCCTCTTCTTTTGGCTCTAGTCAGTTAGGGAAAACACCATCAATGACTGTCTTGAAGGATAATTCCTCTAGCAGTAACCTGTCTGGTACAACTCTAGGTAATAAATGGGTTGTTTCATTGCCCCAAATCCTTATATAAGAGAAATATTCCCCTACATACCAGTCACCCATGGTAGAGACAAGTGTGTTGGCTTGATCGGAGAAGGTAGGAGCATCCTCCTTGAATATTCTCTAACAAATTGAACCAATGAAGTGGTCATAAATATCATATATAAGAGGCATGAAATTATCCTCCCATAGTGTAGAGCAATAAATATGAACCAGAGGTGCAGACAAAGTCCAATTCCATCCCATAGAAGGAAATTGAAAAAGCTAAGCAGAAAACATCCATCACATATGCTGAATAGTAGAATGTAGGTTTCCTTAAAGCCGGGGTCTTCTGATATTTCTCTATCGCTGCCTTGAGTTCTACTGATAAAATTTGAGCCCAATTGAAGGAATCTCTTGTAGTGAGGACATGGTGGGTGAGGGGTGCCCATTCGGCTTTGAACACTGAGCAATTTGGTAACCCATATAACCTGCAGAGCATGGCTTCCAATAGAGAGAATGGCTCCTTGAACCAAGAGATGGGATAGGATTTGTCAGCCTTGGGTGTAAAACTTGCAGGGTTTTCCATCCATGACTTAAGCATTTCCTCAAAGTTAAATTGGGTTGCAATGGAGTCTAGAAACTTCTTGTTGAGTAGCTGGTCAGGTTTCCTAACGGGGTAGGCTCTAGCAAATACTTCAGGCCGGAAATAAGTTAATTGAGCCCCAGCCTTATCATTAAAAGAGAAGTCTTACGGATGGGCATGGCCAATTATCCATTTAATAGCATGAGTGCAGGGCATAAGTGTCGGTCTGGCCGCAATGGCGTGTAATTGGGATTTGCTAATGTTCATGTAGAAGGACTGGTTATGTTGACTTTCGGAGAGGTCATCGTTGTCAAATATGGAGTAAATCCATGACCAATACAGGTGATAAGTCTCGGACACCCTTCCGTTTATATCTGAAAAGATACCACAGTTCAGATGTTTGTTCTTAAGTCCTTTTAGGGAAGTTTTCGAGCGGCTGTTTTTCAACATGGTTGGGGGGTCTTGAAAAATATGATAAATGACAAAAAACAATTAATAAAACTGATTTTAACTCTAAATTATTACAAAGGAATGATAGAAGTGCCGGGAAACCAACCCGTGTCGAAGAAGGAAGTAAATTGGTAAATCTGGTAAAAATCTGCATTGAAATCTTTCGCCCAGGTGAAATTTTCAATTTGAAAATGGTAGAGAAATAATGAAAATTTGAAATATTTAACCGACTGTAGGATGAATCCATATCATAAATTTGAAAGAAATCGAGGACTAGGATTAAAATGCAGAAAGCGGAAATGAAATTGCGGAAGCAATTTCGTTTGTAAATTTTTATTTTGGGTTTCCACAATATGCAATCCACAATGCGGGTTGCAGGTTATGGAAGTGAAAGTTTAAAATTGAGTAGTTTAATGTTTCCAAAATCCGCAATCCACAATCGAAATCGAAGAATGGAGCGGTGAAAATTTATAGAAAAATAAATCTTCCCGCAATCCGCATTGCGGGTTTGCAATTTCAATTCATTTATTATGATTTACGATTTCCGTAATCTGCAATTTACGGGTTGGGGGTTGCAAAAATGTAAATGTTATTTTTATCAACTAATTTCTTTCCACGCTCCTCCATCCACAATTTGCGGGTTGCGGAATGCGGAACCGAAAATTCGATTTACTGAAAAAATGTTTCTCAACATCTGATCCGCATTTGCGGGTTTCGGAAAGGAGAAAATTATATCTCAAAAATTTTCAACACCTACAATCCGTATTGCGGATTGTAGGTTGTGGATTGTGGGTTGCGGAAACAATATAATTTTAAGAAAAAATATGTTTTCCGCAACTCACAAAATGCACAAAAAGAAGGTTTTTTTTTCTTCAGAAAGCTTTATTAAATCCAAAGCATGAAAAAGAGATAGGGATAAAGACAACAATCATAACACCCCAAAAATAGATAAAGGAATTCCAGGTTATCTTCAAAAATAAAAGTGGGGCTCCAAATTTTATTGATAAAAAAGGGATCTGTTGTGCCTACAACAAATGGCGACTGGCTGGGCGAAGCATTTATCTCTACAAACATAATCTTCAAATTTGAGAGAGAGACATGTCATAATAAAAGACTTTTCAGTCTGCAACTAAAAGATGTTTAATTTCAGAAAATCACAATCAAAACAACAGAGTTAATTTCATATGATTTATATGTCCCCAACCAAAATCAGTTGTGATGATGTTCATTTGAAAGAGAAACCTAGCAGCAAAGAGGTAATCCTTGAACCATTATGTAAGCATGAGAGGGAAGTTTGTGATAAACCTTGGAAACAACCTTACAACCATTCCAGATCACCAGACCATCAGTTACCTTGAATTATTAACCATTTATTCATTGTATTTACTAACTTCATCACTCAAAAATTATTCATTGTACAACCTAAAACAAGGACCTCGTGCATGCTATGAAAATATAACTGAGCATATTCTGAAGTTAAAATTTCAAACATTTTGATTTTGATGATGCAATACTATATGCAAATAAATTTTAAATATTTGTTGTGTATCTCGTGGTGTATGTAGATGACCTTTTGATGACATGGAACAATGAAAGATATATTGCATCCATAAAGAAATATTTGAATAAGGGATTTGAAATGAAAGGTCCGGGACACCTTCACTACTAATTTGCAATTGAAGTGACTCAACATCCTAAGTACATATTCATATTCCAAAAGAAGGATGTCGGATAACTGTTGAACATATTTTGCACGACACATTCAAACCCTCTCTCAACTCAAATGGAACAAAAGATGAAGCTCACATCAAATGAAGGAAAAGAATCCGAGGATGCAACCAAGTATCGATAGATTATGGGAAAACTTTATTCCTTACCATCATCATACCAGATATTTCATATGTTGTTGGAATCCTTTCAAGTTTCATGCACCACAAACCTTCTGAAGGACATGGATATGCTGCTAAAAGAGTTTTAAGATACTTGAAGGGGACTCAAGGCTTTAGAATCAAGTACTCTAAGGTGGATGACTTCAAACATATTGGGTACTCTAATTCATAATTTGATGGAAACAAAGAGATAAGAGTGTATACTTCTAGATACACATTGATTCTTGGATCAAGAGTTGTCTCCTAGAGATCACACAAATAGATAGTTCCAACATATTCGACAACAAAGGTAGAATACATGGCTACGTTGGAAGAAATGAATGAGATTGTGTGGCTCTGGAATATAATTGAATATTTGTAGGAGAAACAACATAACTCCACTCCCTTATTAATCGACAACACTTATGCAATTAAGTTGGCTAAGAATCCCATATTCCATGATCAAAGTAAGCACATAAACATGAAGTACCATTTTATTTAACATCATGAAAAGGCCAATACAGTCCATTTATGACATTGTTCCACGAAAGAGTAAATTATAGACATCTTCACAAAAATGCTTGGACGAGAAAAGTTTGAAAAACTTAGAAATTTGCTTGGACTTACAAACACCCCTTCGGATTAAGGGGGGGAATGTTGGAAACCTAATCCTACGGGATTATGGTTCCACTAAATAATTTTGTAAATAATTTTCAAGAAGATGAAAAGTCTCCAAAGGAATCCAAAGGACCTATGGAAGATGAAGTGCACGTGTTGCTCTGCCTGAACGTCTCATACCACATCCCCTATGATATGGTATGAGAAGTCGTCACATGTAAAAATTGAGATGTTGGAGAAGGAAACCAAAATTTTTATAACACCAGATACAAGGATACCTTATCGACATCCTAATCATAAGAGCCAAATCATTAATCAATCAGTATATCAATATTAGCAAAACTAGTTGACTTATGATCCAAAGAATACTCATACTCAAGGTTGAAATTTGACGTCCTACCTTGCACATCAATAAATTTTTATATGACGTTTTAATTTTAACATTGCCTTTCATTTGACGTTTAAATTTTAAGTTTACTGTCATAATAATAGTTGATTTTTTTTGGAGTAACATTTATAATAACTAAATGAAACATTGAATTCTCATATCTTGCCTCATATAATACAAAAATAGAAAGTTTTACAAAAATATAATAATAATAAAAACATATTAATTAAACCAAGCACACACATAATGACAAAGAAGGTTTATCATTGCCAAGGATATGGTGGTCCATTGGTGGGGATAGATGGATTTCATTCCATCCACCCAGGTTCAATTCCGTTGAGAAATCTTCTGGCTTGGATGACCGGTGAGTCAAGTTTACTTAACAAGGGGAGAAAACGAGCCACACCATGACAAAATCAAAATTTCCATATTAGAAATAGAAATATAAAGAGAATATATATATTCCACCCCAAAAAATGATCTAGTCAAGTTTACCTAACAAAGGGAGACAACCAACCAAATAAAAATGCACTTCAAAATGATGGGTGAAATTAAAATTCACACTTCATTAATGACGTTTAATTTTATGAAGTGGTCGTATTCTGAAGTGTAAAATGGCAAATGATGGCTATACCGGTCAAATTTCAGCACTGCTCATACTAGTACAATTCGATCTCAAAGTAGAAATCATCTTGAAAATCACAATACAATAAGTAAACAAATCTGTTCAGATTCATAGAAGATCAACCTAAAGTAAACAAATCTGCTTACAATTCAACAATTCTACTCTATACTTTGAAGTTCACATTAACTTGTATCTCCTACCATAATGATGATGAGTTTAAATAAAAAATCATGAAAAAACATTACATGCCAAAATCTTTACATAATTTTTATATGCTTTGAGAACAAAGCACCTTAAAAGAAGTGATAATATCATGACCATAAATATATCAATAAACATAAAATAATAACAGCAATAATAATGATAATAAAATAAATCAATAAATAATATTAATTTATTCATTATTTAAATTACATGATATAATGAAAAAGCATGTCTCTTCGATCCATGGTGACTAATCAGTATTTATTTAAGCAAATGTCCACTAAGAGAGAATCTCAACTATTGACTATTGCTATTTAGTGTATATTTTATTTAATATCCTTTACAGATTATTGTCTTTTGTCCTTCTTATCCAATTGGATGTTTTTACAGATTATTGTCTTTTGTCCTTCTCATCCAATTGGATGTTTTTTTAGCAAATTAATTTTAATTTGTTTCACTAGACCATTTTCTTAGGTCATTTCAATAAGTTGAATAGTTATTTATCTTCTTCTCCTGGTTTCCTCATTTCCTCATGCTTAAAAATTCATTTCACTGTTTTTATCCCATATGTTCAGTTTACTTTTCTGTTTTTATGATATGTTAGTTCACAAAACCAAACAAGTTAGACATCTCAAAAATATATTTCAAAACTTTAAAAAAAAATAAGCCTATAAACTTAAATTAAATACCAAATTTTCTCCAAATGAATGAATTGCTATGGATTTTCATTTTTTGTAATAAAATTTTTTTTGCCCATACAATATGTAACT